>LPNX010869352.1:17053-223822 GCA_001517045.1 Pseudotsuga menziesii | reverse complement strand
TGATCTTCAATTGCTTCCATCTTTCTTCTTCTCTTCTTATGAGACGAGCTTCTTCTTCTTCCCAAAGTCTATTGAAAGTAATTACTTCCTTCTGGCACACATTATTTATGAATGAATCGCATGATCCTGGGAGGCCATTCAAGGTGGCTATCACCACTTCTTCTTCTACCGCTTCAAGTTGTTCTGCATTCTGGATCTTCACATTCTTCAACTATTTTCTCAAAGCCATCTTCTGATTTAAGTTCTTATCTTCAAATAGCTTGGTCAAGGAATCAAACATCTTCGGTGTCTTTGGGGAGACACTTGTGGTACAAGTTGATTCATGACTAAATCAACAGTGATCTTCTTGGCCTTGACCAAGTTCTTCTTGTGTAAGGCTTCTAGCCTCATCTCCCTCTGGAATTGGAACCTCTATACTCATGTAGGTGTCCAAACCATTTTCTTCAAGGAGATCATATACTTCTAGGCTTGGAATTTGTCAACTTCACCAAGCTTATCATCAAGCTGATGTGATAGATCACTTTGAAATGAGAACCTCAAATGAAAATAGCAACGGATTAGATCTTACCGATTTGAGGTGTCCGTCTTGGTTTTGAAGCTCGTTGATCTAGGGTTTGTCACAGAAACCCTAATTTTCAAAAATTGGCATCTTTCAGATCTGATTGGATAGACGGATATATCTCTTCAAATGGAGCTGTCCAATGTACTCCTTTTCTGAAAACAGTGGAGGGAAGCTCCTGGAACAGGAAGCCCTAGATTTCCAATTTCTTCTGCAGGAATTCCTGTTACTGTTTCTGTGATATCTCCGAAATTACTGATCCTATGTGTCTTAAATTTTGTGCAGAGGTAACCTCACATGTCCCTGATACAACACCATAGGTTTCATTAGAATTGTTTTACCATTTGGGATTTATGATCCTTTTCCCAAGGTGACCTGCTACAGGACTGTTCAGAACAGCGAAGTTGTACGGCATGCCACGTGTCACTGGTTCATCTTCTGAGTTTGATATTTGGACCACTAAAATTAAATTCTGTGCCCTTTCTAGGACATCTTCAGGAATTCCATTTGGACCTCTGTAGCCCAATATATTGTAGTTCTCCCCAGGTGTCCTATTTAGGGATGAATTCTGGAAGAGGCTAGAACCCTAACTTGGAGGGATAATGTCTCCCAGAATATAGCGAATCTGAGGCTAAAATTTGGACACAATGTACATCAGGACTTGATCTTCGGGCCTTGCAATTTTCATTCCCTGATCCTTTGCCAATATCGAGATATAGCGAATGTAGCAAAACTTAGCCATTTTAGTACTTAGGGTTTTTCTAGCTAGGGGTGAAACTAGGGTTTGACTTTCCCAGAGTTTCACCCAACCAAATTTCTTGATCCAGGCCTCTAAGCTTCGGTTTTGATGAGGAAAACAATACTATGCTGGTCTCACTCAAAAATTCCTCTTCTGTAGAAATCCCTAATTTCCGCATCGAAAACTGAAAATGCTCGGAATCGAATTCCGCTTCGACAAAAAGATGCGCCATTCAATGGAGAGTCAGCCTAGCATAGTTTTGCTGATGAATTATGGAGAGAGACCCAAAAATTAAGAAGCCCTAGCTTCTGTAGCTGCACAATGTCTTCTTCTCAGGTTAGCTCTGATACCATGTTAAATTTCCATATGCTTAGCTAAGACATTAGTATTTCATTTCATTTTCATAACAAAAGCATATAAACAGGATCACTGAAAGATAGACAAGCACAACCATACAAAAGGAACACAAAGATTTATCCTGGGAAAACCCTAAAGAGAAAAACCCAGCAAAATCTTCCTCAATATAGATGCCCCAAAAAGATAAAAGATAAAACCAGCAAGGAGATCAAAGCCTGATCCTCCTCCTTCTCCAGCTACTTCTCTTCTCCACTAATGCGCTACACAAGTGAGAATGTGTGTGTCTCAAATGAGGAGCACTACACCTCTATTTATATTCATCTGTTTACTTAAGTTAACTCATTTGACATGTAAGCTCGAGTTAAATCATGTGGGCTCGAGTTACACATGTAGGCTCAAGTAACCACACTGTGGTGCTGATGACCCACCTTTACAATTAGAGGGGACTACCTCATGACTCTTATTAGTTCTTCCGATTAGGAGCATTGGGGTACAATGTAATACAAGTGGTTCTCCCAGTAGGACCATCAGGGGCCACAAAAAGATACATATAGAATATTCTTCGAAGTTACAATATTTCAACACTAGGAAGGCTCAATGGGAAATGTTTGCATGGAGATTAATGTTTAAAAGGGGCATTTGTTTTGAATCAACCTGACATCTGAAAGAGATCGATGGGTTGATATTCCAAAGGAGGCCAATGGACCTTTATTCAAAATTACCCTGAAGTTAAAAAACATGCTAAAGTTTCCAAGTGGCCCAATGGTCAATACTTCAGAGTGCCTTGATGGGATGAAGTTTCAAAGGATGGCCTGATTGATGATGTTTGAGAAAAGCCACTGGGTTGATGTGTAAGAAAGGAGATTGATGGTTTAAGAAGGGTCAATAACTCAAATTAGTCCACTTTTTTTAGAGGATCTTGGTATCTTAAAAGAGCCCAATGTTTCAAAATAGGTTGATGACCTAGTTTGAAATGCTTTGACGTCTTCAATGAAGGAGACCTTCAACCTCGCCAACCAATGAATTCTTTCGATATGGCAAGAAATATTTTTAAAAATAATAAGTTTGGAACCAAAATATTAGTTTGGGAATAACTTAAGGATACAAATTCAAAATGACCTAAAATTTTAAGTAAAGTCTATAGAGATTGTATCTACAAAATATCCTTGAGGTTAGTTTCCCAGTTTGGCATATAATCCCTCAAAAATTGGCAAAACACAATTTTAGAGGATGAGGCAATACTTTCTACTAATAACCATGCTCATTACGTAATTTGTAGAGGAAGGAATATGGGAAGGCAAATTAAACCCATAAAATTGTTTGGGCGGATTTCAATGGATTCCCATTGAAATCGACAAAATTAGGCCAAATCCATTATTTTGTGACACTTTATGGCAATTTTAGAAATTGTATATTAAAGAAAAGTGATCTTAGAAAAGAAGTTTGGAAAACATTTATAAGTAAATATTTCATCTCCTTAGTAATTTGGACAACTTAATGTCCTTAGTAATTTGGACAACTTAATGAGCTAGTAAAAGGTTCACACACCTTTATGGTTTGAAATATAGTGATTTTTGCAAGATTTTATGACAATGGACTAAATGCCAAAAAAAGGCAAGTTGGAATCTTCAAAAGGATGCATAACAATGGATTGTTGAGGTAAATGATTTTGAGTGTTCATAAATAAGATTACTATTCACACCTGATATAAATGTTTTTTTAACTTTTTGTTTGATTTTGTTTAATTGGTGGTTGAAGTTAGCCTTTGGAACTAATGTGCACCAATAAAAGAGAAAAAATGGGTGAGTTTCTATCTTCTAGGTGATGCAACTTCAACTCTAAAATCATAATAGGACAAGAGTACATGCATTATCATAATAGGACAAGAGTACATGCATTAGACAACTATTTCCTATCATAACAAAATAGGAAATTCATGTTTAGATAATGTTATTCAAGTTACTCTAAAATAATTGCATGATAAATTCTTCAAGATTAGATTTTCACAAGGCAAATCATGAAGGTGGATGGCCCTCAAACTATCGTATCCTTGGGAAAAGAGGTATTTGAAGGATGAACATACTATATGCATAATGACATGGAGGCATAATTGGTTGGGAAGGAGCAAGGTAGGATAAGGTGCTTGTTAACTAGCAGGTTAAATGTTAGAATAAGGATGTTAGGTGTGCTTAGAAGCTTTAACTTGAATATCAAGCATGATAAGGGAAATGGACAAATAGTATTGGTTCCCTTATTGAGAAATGTATGCAATTCATTTATTTGCAGTCATCATATGAAATTCTAATTACGAAGAAGAATTATGAATGCTCTTGGATGTAAGAACTCTACCCACAAGGTATAAGGAAGTTAGGAAACATGGCAACAAGAAAATGTATATGTACACATATATATAGTTTTTGTTATGGAAGTGGAAATAAAGTTGTGTTTGGTTGATGCTATAGCCAATGAGGTCCAATAGAATGGAGCAACACCAAAAGTCAGGAAATTACATAATAAGAGAAAGTAGATCTACACATATATCTAGTTTACTTAATTATTCTACTTTGGGAATGGAAGTGGAAATAAAGTTTTGTTTGGTTGAAGTTACAACCAGTGAGTACAATAGAAGGGATCAACACCAAAGTTATACATGTCTAGTAGTGCAATTATGACCATAAAGGTAGTTTCTCATGGCCTTAACTTTCTAAATTATTTTAGAGAATATATGTACTGTATGGAATAGTAGTTATACCTATCTATAATAGGGAGTATGAATTTCTACTTGGGTGAAAAATTATAGCCGATGTTCCTCTGTGTGTGATTGGTAGGGCATGTCTCTGAATTGGATTAGTTGTGGATGGTGGAAACCTTTGCCAAGTGTAGGAATATGGAAGATAGTTTTTATGAACTCATCTATTGCTACATGTTTCTATTTCATTGGATTGAGAAACATGATTATGTAAAAATAAATAAATATTATTGATGTTGATAAATGCACGCAAAAGTATATGCTGAAATCTATATGCACTACTGAAAATATTGAAGGATAAATATGTAATAATGTGCAAAGAGACATTCATAGGCACATATGCTACTACATATATACTAAGCGTAGCATGAGGACTAATTATGGTTGATGTTGGTTGTGTAGTCATGAGTGAATAAGGAAGGAAGATACTTGTCAAGAGGTTGGTGAAGTGATGTTAATCTACCTTGATGCATCACTTAAATAGGTAACATCAAAGATGTTGATAGAAAACATACATGTATGATTAACTATGCCAATCATTACATGTGAGATTAAGGGAATTTACATGAGAATTCCTTTAGTTATTCTTGATAATGAGATTAATTAATGATATATGAATGCACACATCTAATTATATCCACGTCGGGGTATGGTAAAGGTAAAAATCCTTGCAAGTGTAACATTGTCGAAACACTTTGATGCATTCATGAAATATAATGCTTGTGTTGAGTTGGTTATGAGAACATAACCAAGTTCATTGAGTACTTGTGCCCATGATTTGAAAATTAATTTCTTGTGAGACAACCATGTTGTTGTTGGACTTAAGAGAGCCTATATTGTTGCACAGGGGTCCAATTGTCTCCTTATTTGTGGCGATGTCTTGAGTTGTAACATTATTTCCTACGTTATGAATCATTGGAGGGGAAATGTTTTTGAGTGATTGTTGAGCAAAGAGAGGAAATGCATCCCCTTGTGTTGTGTTTAGTAAAAAAGGTAGGTGTTCAAACAATCAAATAAGCATTAATGAGGTGGATCGATGATGTGTTGAGACATTGGCTAATTGTTATGATCATTAACCCTAAAATTGAATCACAAACAAGTTAGTAAAAATGCTCAAACTTCATTAAATATTCTAAAGCATTAACGTAGGGAAACACCATTCAAGTATCCTTTTACTAAATTATCAACACATATTCACTTTCCTCTTCAAGGGGAAAACCTCCTAATTAGCTAGCTATCCCATATACAGATGATGACCGCAACACTAATGTAGTTCAAGAAAATAGGGTCATATATTGTATAAGTGATAGCCTCAATGTTGAAGTATTCCAAGAACAAAATTCTTAAACTTGGGTCTCATATCCAAATGATTATACAAAATTCTAATTAATGAAAGTTGAGATCAATGAATAATTGAGTACTATGCTCCAAATTCCTCCATGGTCATGTGGATCCAAATAAATAGAACCATATATATTCATAACTTGTCATTGACATAGTTGTAAAAGGTTGTTTGTGGATTTGGAAAGAACAGTAGCATTAGAGAATATGTTGATAAACCTGCTTCTTGTTGTCTTCAACGATGTTCACTTTGGATTGAAGAGTATGCTAATTAAAGATAAGTTTAAATTAGTTGTCTTCCCATAAACAAAAAATGTTCATACACCATTCCTTACAAGCCTCATCTAAATCACACCAACCATATATGTCTCATGTATATGCTCCTATGATGACAATAACAAGGCTCTTCTTAATTTTTTGCAGAACCACTGAAGCCTCTAAAACTTGTTTCAAATTTGCTTGAAAATACCACAAGGTTGTAATTATTATCATTCAATCCTCTCATGGTATGTTTGTCTAACATTGTCATTCTTTGGTTTCATTAGGATCTTTAGATTGCAAATTTAAATGACCCCAACTTCTTTAATACTAATCAGGATGGCTACTACTACCCTATTCTAGAAATGTGTCCAGTACTTTATACCTAATGGCATTCATCCTACTACAATTTGATTCATAAGTTGGGAGCTTATTGTTTTGCAATAATTTCCCATGGGGATTTGAGGCACCGACTTAAAACAAGTATAACTTTTGTGATACTGCTATGATTTTCTATTATGAATTGAATCCAAAGTTAATGCCACAACCTCTATACATTAACTAGAATTGTGTTGGTTCCAATCTAGGCACTTTATTAAAATTTATATGCTTTGCATAATGTAGTCCTCCCCCAAATAACCCTAAATCAACGATATCTTCACTTTTTGGACTTCGATTTGAACTTATTTTGTTTTATTTTTAAATTGGGTGTTTTTTAAAGGAATTGAGATTACAATTTGTTTCTTCATTTTTTTCATAGAAAGATCCAAAAATGGACCCGAGTGTTGCAACCTTATTTTCCTTGTGAAAATATGTAAAATAGAATAAAAAATATTCCCTTTTGGTCTAAGAAAGAACTCTGATATCACTTGTTATTATCCTTAACCCTTATGAAAGAACTCTGATATCACTTGTTATTATCCTTAACCCTTACAATTGAATCACAAACACGTTAGTAAGAAATGCTTAACATTTTATTATATATCCAAAACCCTTAAGATAAGGAAACATCATACACATATCATTTTATGAAAGGATAAACTCTTATTCACTTGCCTATTTGAGGGGGTAAACTCCTTATGAGGTAAGCTCCAATACATAATTCATAAGAAGGTCTCCATCATTACATAGTTCTAGCTAGAAAACCCTAATGTTATTACCTAGTAGATCACCTTATTTAATGAAGCCACATTATATTTATCTAATTTTATCTACCTCGTGGGACTTTTCACTACAAGGAAAACACCTCCTAGCGTAGGTTTTTGAGGACCTTGCACAAAAAAATCCCATTCATTCATTTATAACGGAGACCACTAGTGGATGCAGGTAGTCAAAGGTCTTAGTGGAGGTTTTCAATTGCTATCCTAAACAAAAAACACCCACAGGTACATTTTATGAAAAGCCACACAAGTGCATCAAAATCATAAGAGCACTGGTAAACCAATGCACCACATTATGAGGTACACCGTCGTTAATATATGTTGATGTATATAAAAAAATTATATGTAGAAATTTTTTCCCAACAAAATTTGTCAGTGCGTAATGGGGAACCAAACACACTTAGTGCATGTGTGCTAACAAATCACTGACAAAAATAAAAATAAAAAAACATTAAATTTTATTAAAAAACAAACGAGGCTCTTCATTTATACACACGCACTAGTGTGCAGAAATTAAAAAAAAAAAATCATTGATGTTGAAGACAACATTGCTCGATGCAATTTCAGAAGAAAAAAAATATATTCCGTTCCCGAAAAAAATGGAAGTGCGGGTGAAACTAAATAGAACTGACCAAAAACCAAAAAAAATATTATAAAGAATGCACAATGCTCCACATCTATCAAAATGCACTGGTGCACATCATAAAAAAAACGCCTCTATCAAAATATTCTGATAGAAATTTTTATAAATATATTTATTTTATTTTCTCGCCAAACCATGTCTAGTGCATCAAAATGAAACAAACACACCAGTGCATGCAACGTTGCAATGCACCATGCTTAAAAAACTATTTAATTTACCCTTTATGGCTCTTTGGTGCATTAGATCTATCAATGTGCGCCGGTACTTAATAAGATACCACGCATCAGATGATATGTAAAATCAATTTTTTAAAAGTAGATTGGTGTGCGATGCTTACTATTAAACAAAGCACACCAATGCATCTCTGATAAATGCACACCAATGTACCACTAAATTGGGCACACCAAATAGGGTAAAATAAAATTTAAAAATGGCATTGAAATGACATTTTTTCATTTTCTCAGTGTCAAAGACCACCTTGGCCGACCCAAACATTGGTACTACTTTTGACACTCACACCCCTTTTACACGGTCTGCCTCGTTGGACTTCTCTTGTGATTTGAATGGTTATAGGACTTATAAATTTTTCCACTCAGTTGGAAAATTTGGATTTACCTTGGCCGACCCAAACATTGGTACTACTTTTGACACCCACACCCCTTTTACACGGTGTGCCTCGTTGGACTTCTCTTGTGATTTGAATGGTTATAGGACTTATAAATTTTTCCACTCAGTTGGAAAATTTGCATTTTTCCATAAGTGGTAACCATGTCTCCTAGGCAAGTAAAGGGTCAAAGTATTTTGTTTATTACCTTATCATTTTATTTTTAGTGGAATATAAATTGAAAATTTCTTTGAATTGGCCTTTTCCTTAAAAAAAATAAAAAATTGAAAACTACATTATGCACGTGTTCTATTCAGTTTGCACTAGACTCAATGATTGGTTATTTATGTTTAAAAACGACGAAAAATATATTACATGCCATACGATATTTAATGCACTGGCGGCAGCATTGCCAGCCATACGATTTGGTGGAGGTTGAGATCGTATGGCTGGCATTGCTGCCGCCAACGCATTAAATATCGTATGGCATGTACGATATTGTTGACTTTTAAAAACATAATGCATCGGTAATGAAAACCCTCTTAAAAAATTGATGCAATGTGTGCGATGTGTTTTCATAACCCATATGCATCATTTTGTGGTGTGTGAAAATAAATAACAATGCTCTACTACACTTAATGAATAATTAATTTTTAAAATCCCACGGTGCAATTGAAATAAATGAATGCACAATGATCGATGCTTGACCATAAACATGACACACCACTCACATGTCGTGAACATAAATGTAGGCTCACCATTTAACCCCAAAAAATTAACAGTATATTTGGATGCACATTCCACTGTGCCTTCCTTTGCTTAATGCACACTATAAAAATTATTTTTAAAAAATGTTTATAAATTTAAGACCTAAACCATGTAATATATTTTACAACAAAAAATGTTTATAAATTTAAGACCTAAACCATGTAATATATTTTACAACATAGTAATGTTCACAGTATACATAGACGCACCGATGCTAAGAATATATTGACGCAGTCTATGGTGCTTCCTAATAATAAGCAACGATAATTATATTAATAAAAAATGTTTTGATCGGTGCATTGTTCAAATATGGATGCATCGGTGTGTACTGATATACAAAGAATCGAAAGTTCTACATTTAAAAAAAATTGTTTTTGTTTCCGTGGTGTTCTTTAAATATTGTCAAGCACCATTGCCAGTGTGTGTTGTGTTTTCTAGGACCATGCATGGTGCAATTAGTTTACATAAGCACCATTAATGGTTGTCAAATGGATGTAGCTTGGGTGGTTGGGAGGAATGAATGTTACCCTCCCCACCCTGGTTCTAATCTTGTAAGTGACATGTTGCTCTTGTGGAGCCCTTTGTAATAAATGTTGTGATTGATGAGCTGACCATACCTTGATTCAGTTTGAATATCAAATATTGGAATTTTCCGTGGAGTAGCCCTCTAACAAATGTGAACCACATTTAAAAAAAAAACACCATTAATGGTGCGTGACTGTTTTATGGGCGCACATAGAACCTTTGATTTTATTTTTTTCAGAAATAAATTTATTGTCTACTTTTAATAAATGTAAATGAAAATGTACTTTAGTAAAAAATTTATGTTTTAGTTATTTATATATCTCTCTATCATTATGTTTCTAATGAAAGTTATATGTGTTTAATCAAACACAAGGGTGACGAGAAATAACAACGATGACAACAATGGTAAGACCAATACAATGTTGTCCAAGAATGGTAGATCAGAGAGAGGGAGCGGGATTTTCTCCCTCGACCTATTTCCCCATATACTAGGCATCTCTTACACCAAGTTGGCCTCCAAAATTTATATGAGGAGGATACCTCACTAAGGGGGCATTCTTAGCTACTGAAGTAGGTGATCCATCAGGGATCAACCTCGGCAAGATTTTAAGGTGGGTCCTGATATATGTTCTAGCCCACAGAGGATGACATACACTTCATCATAGGATTATCCAAGGGAGTGGAGGATTTTCCCCATTTCTCGATGTCCCACCTAGAGTTGTAGTATCCAGTCATATTACATATGTACTGAGATATGTCAGTGAGGATTCCACTACCCCTAGTGACTTCCAGGTATCCAATGGCTAGATCTAGATATCTTCTTTTCCTATAGAGGAGGTTAGGTGCCTCTCTCTTTTGGTCACAACAATGGCCCATGCCACGAAAGATGGGGAATACATTAGTTGCTCATTATTATATTATGTTGATTTTTTAGTGCATATACCTAGATGCGTTAGGCAAAGTGCCATTTGTTGTGGTAGTTTTTTTTTGCTTTGGATCATTGTTGCGATATGTTCGATGGAAATACACTCTTCCAGTTCAATCTAGAGTTGTTTTTCTTATTTTTTGAGAGGTTTCTAATCTCTCTGCCCTCATTCGTATCCATCCTCCTAGGTCGATGACCAAGATACATATGTTCATGTGGGGGGGAATGTTTCCCAAGAGGGGCCAATCCAATTTACCTAGAAAGACCACGTATGAGTCACTTGATTTACTATCTAGCAAGGATGATAACACCATGAATATGGTATCGTACCCATACATAAGGTTGGATTGGCAAGTATGTCCAAACATCCTATTCACCGCAAATGAGCCACTAGATGTAGAGTTAATAGTATCTTTATGTTTTGATTAATCTAGTTGTATTTTATTATCTACTTTAATGCTGATGTAATTTATTATAGAATTTTCCTTACATTGTTTAATTGAAGTGTTTAATTAGCATTCTCTACAATTTGATTAATCTAGTTGTATTTTATTTTCTACTTTAATGCATATGCAATTTATTATAGAATTTTCTTTACATTGTTTAATTAAATTGTCTAATTAGTGTTCTCTACAATTTTGCATATATTAGCAATTATGTTGGGGACATGCCTCCCCAACCTGATGAGCACATGGTAGAGGAAGAGTACTTTCCATAGTTACAGAGACTCGACCTATGATGCAAACCCAATGTTATATTTTGCTAAGAGATAGTGGATCAATTGTCTAGGTTGTTGGATCGATAGGGAGTGCACCTTGTTTGAGCCAATGAGATCATGAGAGACCCAGATCTTGCTAAAATTTGGAGGAGCCTCCCATGTGATATGACATCGTTGAAGTTCCATATCGTGGGTGCGGCCAAGCTATTAGAGAGGTGGAAAATATATAGGATCTCTAGTTCTAATTCATTTGAAGAGGGTGGTGATCCTCCACCTCCACCTCCTACTCCATCTACTCCTCCTCCTCCATAGGTCAATTGACTACCATCTCCTTCACCATAAGATTATCGACCACACTCTCCTCCACCAAAAATAATATTACCACTAGCCTCTCCTCCTCACCCATTCAAACCATCACAGGTTGTATGAAAACCCTCTCCTTCTCACATATTTTACCCACCACTGGTTGACCAACCACCCTCTCCTCCTCACCTATTCATCCCACCACAAGTTGTTTGACCACCCTCTTCTAGTCGTCCAATCAACACACCATAGGTAAATTTACCACCCTCTTCTCTTCACCTAGTTGTCCCACCACCCTCTCATCCTCATCCAGTCGACCCACCACCATTGTATCCCCACTAGTTGACCCACCACCACCTCCTAGTACATCTCAGCGCAACGATGTTTTGGATATGTTGAGTGGCTTGGGTTATAAAAAAATTTAGGGAGATATATTTCATGTGATTTATTCTACATTTGTACATGAATGAGGTATTAATAGCTCTGGCTCTATTCGGGAAGATACTGATGCTTCTAGATCTGATGGTGGACCTTCTAACTCATAGCAGTTATAAAGAACATGTACATATCTAACTTTTATATTTGTCTTGAGATGTATATTTTTCATATATTATGGTTTTCATATTATTGTTCATATATATTATGCTTGTTTCATATCAATTTATGTCGACGTTGATGTATACGATCATGATGCAGATATCGTTCATGTATGTTTTTTTTTCATGTTATGTTGGTGTTGTTTGATTTATAAAATGTTGCGTCAGTGATCTAAATTAGAGATGCAATATAATGTTTAACTATAGTTGAAGATCATTTAATGTCATTTTTCTATAGTAATTATTTAATGTCATTATACGATAACTAACTGATATTTTATTTGAGTTATTTAAATGGCTAACTGGTGAAGGTATGACTTTACTATGTTAATAGTTTATTTCAACAAAATTAAAAAATTTATTTAAAATAGTCTAAAATTTATAGTACTAAAATTTATATAATTTTTAAATCACAATTTATTTTGGGTTTGACATGGTTTAAATGTAAGTATTTTTAAGGTTGATTAAGTGTTAATATAATGTTCATTCAAAATATTATGTGGAATAATAGTAACAAAATTCTTTAAAATGATTTCAACGTTTTTGTGTTATTTTTTACTTTGTCTTTCTCTTAAAAAAAAATTTCTTCATTTAAAAAAACATATGGGTTGAAGAATGAATAATTTAATCATAGCCTTGTCATGGTAAAGTTACAAATAATATGAGTTATCGATATTGGATGTTATTGTTATAATCCCTCTTATATTAACAAGAACCACCTGGGGGCATGTACTCCATGTTGTGTTGATGGGCATGCATCTTTTAATTGTGAGTAAGAGATGCTGTTGATTGTTTGATTACAATGTGAATTAAACATATAAAAAATAGTAAAAAAAATGTGAGTTGTCTTATGTTTGTATATTAAGTCTCTAGTCATAGTCATACTTTTAATGGGAAAATGCCAACTTTATAAGAATGTCTCTAGTCATAATCAGACGATGCATCGATGCTATTAAAATGTATTAAATACACTTCTATGTGTGCATTAAAACATACCGACCTATGCGTTTGAAATGAATGTACACGCAGTTGACCTCACTCTCATGTATAAGCACGATGGATTTTATTTATAATATATGCACCGATGTGTTTACATTATTTGAATGCAACAGTGCGTGTTATAGAAATATAAAGCGTCGAATAAAAAACATCCACTAAAACCTTTGGCCTCCTAGCCTTTTTTAGTTATAGTGAATATCCACTATAAACTCTGCATAAATATTCTCTACCAAAAACGGATGTTGTAGTAGAGGTTTTTTTTTTACATTTTTTGCCAATATTGTAACACTAAAAACCTTTGCTATAAGGTGCTTTCCTTGTAGTGTTTTTAATAATAACAAATATAATGGACCCAATCCACCTTAGATTGAATGTCCATCATACCTACATTAATATAAACTCTAGTGGGCCCTTCAACACCTATTGCACCCCTAGGGAGGATCTCATCACTAAGCCCTCCAACTTGTCATGGTGAATAACATGACATGATGCTATGTCATCCAGTGTATTATATGTGTGCATAATTAGACTATGTGAATGTGTGAGTTGCAATTATGCATACATAAATCCCTGCACACACATAGACACACATTTTTCTAGGTAATTATCCTAGGGAAAGCTTCGAAGCACTTCCCCTCATTTCAAGGATGGTACCTAGGATAAACCCCAAATTATTTCAGACACAAGAGTAAGTAAATAACAGGGAATGAAGTTGTTACAACAATATACTCATTATGAGCTCAACATGTCACTTATTGGACTAGAACCTAAGTGTGGAGGATAACACTCCTTGCCACAACCAAATGGGCTAGACCCAAATGACTAAATCCTTGCACATGTGTTTGATTGTGCTAGCAAATACACACGCTAGCTACATTTTGAGGATGTATGGTTGAACTAATATTGCATATATGATTAATGCTTTTTCCTTATAGTATGAATGTTAGTCATTGAAAATGACTAAATTATTGTGTGTTATATAAAAATTTTAACCTTTTCACATGTTATTGAGAATGTAGCAATGAAAATAGTATATGCATGAATACTTGTTTTTTCTTTGGTTGGATGAAAGCTTTGTGATGAAGGATAAATTGTAGATATATTTATTTTGGTTGTGGATGTGAGAGTAATTAATCCATAATAAATATGAGTTCTTTCTACATGCAAATACCATAGTTATGAGAGGGATCTAATATTGGTTAAGAGTATTTACTATATGAAACATATTAAAAAAAATAATTAAAATTTTGATGATAACATCTCATGGTAACAATATGTCTATGATATAGGTAAGATTATGGATATGTCTAGTGAAACAGAGAACAAATGATTGTTTCTATAATATTGAAGGCATGGGAAGGATGGGACTATGATGAAACATGAACCCATTCCTATCCCTTGATCAACTTGATCGAATGATTGTTTTGAGATTGACAATGGAATTCCCTATAAACCTTTGGAAGTATATGCTCTTCTTGAATGTGAAAGACTTAGTAAATGATGGATTACTTGAGGGTCTATTTAGTAGAGAAAGAGAACCTTAAGCCTACAAGGGTGAGTGGCTACAAGGAAGAAGTGACTTGGATGAATCTTTTGTGTGAGATTCATGAAAGTGTGGCATATGTTTGACTCTATTATGAATGAATGAGGAAAGGCCCTGTATTCCAATATTCAAGTTTATATGCAAAGTATGATATGTGTGCACACCTTGAATGTTTTAAGAGCACGGTTACACGGGATTCAAAGTACAAAGTATGAATGCCAATACCCACAACAAAAATGTAAATAGATGTCAACAAGTATGTTTGTTCTCATCATATAAATTGATAACAATTGTATGAATTAATAGTAATGCATCATATGCATGTGATATATGATGGTGATCAAATAGTTAATGTATTCATGTCACCTTGGTTCATTAGGATTTGGTATGATTTTTCCTTAATCTTGGAAATGAAAACACATATATGAACAAATCCTCAACCCACTACTTGGAACCATTGTACTAATATTTTATTTGACGCTACATTGGTAGAAGTTATCCCTAGTCTTGATCTAAGTCATCAATTCAATTTATGGAAAATGATGAGAATACTACCACCCTATTTCCTATCTAACTCATTGGTTTTTCCTCTCATTCGGTATGTACATTCATTACACTCTTGCAACTATTTAGACCTGATCATACCAACCTTGGATTCCCCATAAATGACTTGGTTATTATTTAAACAACCCTTCACCTATATCTTGAGAACATAGTGGGAAGGAGCTCGCCTTGGACCAAATTCACATAGGTTTTGCACTCTACAGAAGTGTGGGGCATTATCTCAAACTCAACATTTTAAGGTATGTGTATACTATACTATTCACTACTGCAACTTCTATAGCACCAATTATTACCTTAAAAGAAATGAACCCAGGTCATTTCTTTCCATATTTAAGTTTAAAAGTTTCCAAAGAACATTTGTCTTCAATGAGATTATGAATCTAGCTCCCCAATTCAAAATATTGTGTTCTGAGTGCATGATGTCTAATATGTATGAGTCTTTTAAGGAATTTAAGCCTTTAGGCTTCCATGCACTCATGCCCATGACACTTTCACGACCATACTCCTCCTAGCCTGTATCCAAATCCTGTAAATTTTGTCCTTATCCCTCAAACAATGAGAAACAACATGTTTACTTGTTCGATACATAAAGAAAAAGAGATACCCTTATGACTTACATGCATGATATAAAAATTGTGTTTTCCCAAGCAATAATTCAAATGCCATAATATGGTTTCATTGTGCATAGAAGACATTGTTCCTTTGCATTATGAGACCCAAGTATATATTCTTACGCTTATTGGTTAAATCTCCCGAACGCTACCCTACCTTTGAAGTTTATCCTCTACAAAATAATTTTAATGGGCACTTATGCATAACATTGTAGTCTTATATTCGTTGCATTGTGAAAAAATGCAATAAATGGATTTGCATACTCTGAATTCGATTGGATATATATGTTTGGTTGTTACATTTTAATGTTGTTAACAAAAGAATAACATGTATGTTTTAGTGCTAACCCTTCCTATTCATAACCTATATATGGCACATGCCAATCTTTATTATTTCTCCTTGCCAATTCAAATTGATTGATTAAGTAGTGATGAAGTGGCTTGTCTCCCTGCTATGTTTGTATTCAGATATTACTATTTTTTAAAGAAAAATGGGTGGAATATAATGAATGTTGTTCTATTTAGATGATATTTCAATAGAGGTACCAAGGGATCAAGGAGAAGACAAAGACAAAGGCCAAATATCGTATGGTAGGAAGGGAAAATAATAGAATTATATTCTTTGTGCATTTCAATGTCGATTCAGATGAGTTAAATAAACTTGTGTGGAATGGTCATTTATTTATGGGTAGGAAAGTTGTGCAACAATATTTATGCATGCCACATCATTTCTACAACCTCGCCCAAGCATTGTTAGTATCCATCATATACCTCATGAGCAAGAAAATAATGGATGGAATGTAATTCTTTGTCAATCTTACTATGAAGTTGCTAGTTGGAGATTACCCAAACCAAACAACAAGTCCCCATGCATATATAAATCGTTTCCTTTGTCAACTCCTATACACATTCACCAAACAATGCCAATATCGATTCCCCCTTACTTGAAAAACCTGCTAAATATAAATGGAAGTAGCTTGCTATTAACATATCCTCTCTAGACCCTAAAAAACAACTAGAAACTCCTCGTCTTTGCCCATTTCGAAGTAAAAATTGCAAGGTCTAATCGATTCACTAGAAATCATATTACATTCTTGGACATGTATCTAGAGATTTCTTCTTGTTGATTTTGCTTAGTTGTTGTTCTATGTTATGATGTTTGACTTTACTTCCATTTAGACTTAATTATAATTGTGGATAATTAGAATGTGGATGGATGGCCATTTGCAACAATACATGCATGGATTTGATAAACATATGAGAAGAATGGTGTATATGGTATGCAACTTCAATTTCAATTTGAATTGGTATATATATGAATATTTGAAAACCTATGTTAATTAGGGAGGCACAAGTAGAAAGCTTGATTATCATAAATGAATGATGTATGGGTTGTTGTGGTGATTTGTCATGAATGTTGATGTGTTGTGATTACATGAGAATATGAAGATATGAAGATGATGTAAAAAGGGAAGCATAAGGTCGATATTTAAGCCTCGTGATCCATCCCCTTTGATGGTTGTTTATTAAATAATATAAATGGGATTGTCCATTTTTACTTATCTCACCTTTACTTTTCAATTGGTTTTCTTTACCTAAGTTACCCTATCTTACTTGGTTGAAATAATATATTCCCTATTTTAAAAATATTATAGTTCTTCCTCGGTTATAAATGAAAAGTCATATTATTAATTTGAAAAGTAGTTTCAATATTCATGTTTCAGACATATGCAAATTTAAAGAGAATGGGGAAATCTGTGTTAAGGGTGAAATGTCTCAATTTTTCAAACCACTAATGCAGGTTCATCTTTAGGAGAACCAATGTTCAACATTATGCCTGTGCATGGCTTAAAGGATATAAATATTTATTTCAGAGCCATCTTATTAATTTATCCAAGGTCGGTTGATAATAGATGTCTCATGAGTGGTTTCCAAGCTTCATTTAAGTTCAAACCGTCATCATGATTGATATTGTTTTCATGTTTCTCAAACTCAATAGATTCCCTTATTTTTCTATTGTAGTAATGTGGGATTTTTGCTAGCACTTTTGACTTATCTAGACAAATATGATGTTTGGAAGTTTGAGAGTACTCTGTAACAACAAAGTTTGGTTATTATGTCATAACAAATGTTGATACTGTGTTCTTTCAACCTAGTCTTGATTGAGAATCTTGTTTCACCAATGTACAATTTCCCACAAGAGCAATGAATTGCATAAACCTCACTATAAATATTTGGATCAACTGGATCTTTTGTTGAGTCTAACATATTTCTAATGAAGTTTGGGGGATAGAAGGAAACCCTGTTAGAAGGTAATTCCAACCGTAATTGACCAAGTATGAGTCAATTAGGGTTTTCTATGATAGACCATGGTATTTGGTGTTCCATGGTAATGGCCCGTAGGATTGCTAGTCGTTTAGTGGTTTTGGTTAATCATGCAATTCTATATACACTTGTGTTAATATTGAGAAGGAAATATTTCATTCCCACTATTCTATTTCTCGGCATTCCATTTCCCGTGTTGTGTTCCTCTTCTTCCTCGCTTCATGTTCTTTAACGTTGTAACATGGTCCTAGAGCGAATTTGACCCAAGATCCATAAGTTTACTTTGATAATCCTTTTCACAAAGTGGAAAGCACATAGATCCAATATCACATCCATTGGAGGTTGTTGGTTGAGATGGTCAAGAACACATCGGTGTGAATTTTTCTTCACAATGTGAAGAAATGGCGTAATCATGTTTTTACCCTATTGGAGCATTACCGCACCATGTCCCTATCGGGAACCACAACATACATCCAATGCATTTCCTGTTGTTAAGGAAAAGTGAGGCATTGTTGCATAAATGGTTAAGTAAAAGTGAGGCACTGCCACATAAACTGTTAAGGAAAAGTGAGGCACCACCACAAAAAATTTTAAGGAAAAGTGAGGCACTGTAGTATAAACTATTAAGGAAAAGTGAGGAAATGATGCATAATTTGTTAAGGAAAAGTGAGGAATTATCACATAAGTTGTTAAGGAAAAGTGAGGCATTGCCGCATAAGATGTTAAGGAAAAGTGCAACAATTGTTGTTCACTCAGATGCTTTTTGTGTGATGCACCTTGTGTCACCCTATGATAGCTCTAGAAGTTGAGACATTGTATAAAAATACAAGATCTCGCTTGAGATCTACAGATCTAGTTTGGACATGATCCAAGCCTCATGTTTTTTCACAAAGTGGAAAGCACACACACATATTAGATTGAAAAAGATTGAACCTTGAAGATGTAACTACTAAAGGATATGGTGGAGCTACCAGAAGAGATTGAGGAAGTGAGAAATCCGTTAACACCAGTAGGATTATGGAAATCCTTTGATGGAGAAAATTATGATCTATGGGCATTAAAAATAAGAAATGTGTTAAGGTCACAAGATTTGTGGCATTTTGTAGTTGAAGAGGATCCTATTGATCTAAAATCATTTGAGACTTTAACAGAATTCCAAAAAGAAAGAAGACAGGTTGTTTCCTTAAGTCTTATACAAAACGATATAGATTGTTCCATTTTTCATATCGTTGCAGAAGTTTATACTCCAAAGAAAGCATGGGATATTGAAAGCAAATTTTAGTGAAGGAGAACCGGTTGTAGAAGAAGGTGACTTTGCAAGCCACCGGGAATCCAATAGTGAAGTGGGAGACAATCAAGAAGAGTGTTTTTATGAGGCAACCAAAGATCATACAATCCCAACAAATATTGTTGATCCAGTTGTGTATGTTGATGCTAGGAAAAACAAATATGTCAATGTACTCATGCCCAATGATGTGAGTGATAGTCTCTCAGAGAAAGATACAGTTGATAGCAGCATAGACGTTGCAACAATTTATGACACCGATGAAGTAGTTTCCATTGAAACAACAAAAGAAGAAGATGAGGAACCATAAGATGTGAATGCTCTCCAAGAAGAGCTGAAATATATTCATGTTTTTGAATATTCTGACAAAAAATATTAGTGTGCAGGTGAAGTGGAAAACAAGATAAAGCATGTTGAAACAGAAGAATAAGAAGAAGATGTTAGAAAACACCTACTCAACATCAAGTTCAAGAATACAAAGAAGAATCAGTCCAAGTACACATCAAGGAAGAAAAAAGTAAAGATGAAGTTTTTTGTATGACATAAAAAACATGCCTACTTTTGAATTTTTTATGTAAGCCCTTAGAGGGAATATGTTATAAATTAGGGGGAGTGATGAAAATAAGTTCTCTCATTTAATTGACGGTTGTCATGAAGGGGGAGTGTTAGAAGGTAATTACAACTAGCATTGACCAAGTATGAGTCAATTGGGGTTATCTATGATATCCCATGGTATTTGGTGTTCCATGGTAATGTCCCATGATAATGGCCCATAGTATTACTAGTGGTTTTGGTTAATCATGTAATCCTATATATACTTGTGTTAATATTGAGAAGGAATTCCATTGCATGGCATTCTATTGCTTGTCATTACATTGCACGTATTGTGTTCCTTTTCTTCCTCATTCCATGTTCTTTAACATTTTAACAAACCCTAATGTTACTTTTCCAAAGGATCCAGGAAATCTTATCTATGGTACCTTGTATGAAGGGCGAAGAATTTTTTGGAATATCACTTCCTATATTTCGATATTTATCCATCCTTGTTTTACGAGCTTTCTGAAAGTTTTTCATGATTGTACTCTCATTGTTGTTAAATTCAATGAATCATAGGATCTTTAGGCGTGCATGAATTGAATGAGAAAATAAGGTTGCGTAAGAGAGAGAAGAATTTAGTAGAGATTGATCAATTAATCTGGACCTGGGTCCAATTGAACTTCATCTTGAATTCCATAAACTGATTCAACTTGGTCCTTTGCTTCAAATTTTGAATCTGAAACATTAATGGAAACATTATCATATGCAAAAGGTTTAGGTAGGATGAATTTACCTTCTCTTTCAAATGGAAACTGAGACTGTACTTGATTTGAGTATGGAAGAAAGTATGAGAATTCATATGCCTTGGAGGCATGGTTTGCAACACCTTTCTCTATAAGCTTCTGAGTTGAGATATCCGAGACCTCCACTGAGTTGGGACCAAATACCACTCTCTTTGGTGAGCCTGTATGAGTCATTTGGTATAAATACAACAAATATGTTGCTAAGGAGGAAATATAGAGTACATTCTTGAACACTCCATGCACTAACTTGATTGAACCCTCCTTCAACTTGGATTTGAGTGTCATCTCCCATGTGAATACTTGGACCATTAGTAAGTTGTATGAAGAGAATTATTCTTTGGATGCAACCATGTGATTGGAGGCTCCTAAATCAATGAGGAAGGCATGTGATTTTGAAAAACCATCCTTTAGCGCATGGCATCTCTCATCATGATCTTCAGTCTTGTCTCCAGATTCAATCTTCCTTCAGCATTCAGGGAGGGAAATATTGTGTTGCTCAAGGGGTTTTAACATCTGATCTATGGTCTTCTTCATATAATATTTATCTGTATGGTTTCCTTTCTTATAGTAGAAGCACTTTCCCTTTTCAAACCTTTTGTGTTTGTCCTTCTTAGAGCCCGAGGCTTCATCTTCTAGATCAACCTATTCCTTAGATTCGAACTCAATGTTCCTTTTCCCGTTTCCTTTCTTGCTTCCTCCTTTCTTACACATTCTTTGTCTCACTAGACAAGAGAGCTTAATTTCGAGAGGCTCTAAGGGATCCCATCTGTATCAGCTTGCCTTATTCCTATATTAGAGATTTCATGAAGGCATCAAGGGATGAAATGCACCAATTAGGAGTATTCAATATCCCAGAGTGAAAGGTAGATATGAACATTGAGAATTTTGCGCCACATTTTCTTAGAATTAAGAGAACCAATTTCTCATCCTTTTTATCAATACCAAATTGCTTACATTGCATGACCCGATGATTTGAATTTTAAGAAAAAATGTTGTATAGTTTCGAAGTTGATGGGTTGTAGTGTTATCATCTCATTCTCTAAGATATGGCCCCTCGACTCATCATGTTTGTAAAAAAAAGGATTTAAGCTTCTCCCATACTTCTTTGGTGTTCTCAATCCCTTAAGGTGAAAGAGTAACTCTTTGGAGATGTGGATGTACATGAAGCCAAATTCTTCATCGAGCTTATTCATATCCTTCGATTTTTCAAGATGGTGATGGGGTTCAACTTCTCTTCCCATTGTGACCCTGTACAGACCCTTTTTGTGCAATACAATCTGCATATCAACCCTCCAATCAATATAATTGAAGGGGGTGAGGATTATGGGTGTCAAAGTTGTTGAATTCACCATCTTATAGCTTCAAAAACAACTAATTCTTCATAAAATATTTGAATGTACCTGCAAAAAAACTGCAAAAAAACTTCAATTCGTAATCAAACCAATTCAAACACTCTCCACTTCAACATGTGCACTTTGTCTGGGTGCATCACACCTGGATAGACTTCTCTTGGCAGAATCAAGAGTGGACAAGGCAAGAATACCAGAATTTATGTGGAACCCAATTGTTTTCGGTGCATCGATGGAAGTGTCTGAGGTTTGAAGCTAGCCTAGATACTTGCTCTGATACCATGTTAAATTGAATGAAGCATAGTGTAACATCCCTAAATTTCGTAAAATAAAAAAAATATTTACTGTATGTAACCTTAGATATTCCTAGTAAAATATTTAGCGAGATGTTATTATTCATACTCCTTTTGTCATGTAACTAAGTTATCGTTAGGTTGCTTTAACTTGGTGATGTAAGAAATCTGTCTCTGTTGATCTTGTTGTCTTAAGGTAGTTAGTCGTTGCCTTCTGCTTCATTCTACTCTTTGAGCCGCACAAGGGATAATTCATGGTCTTACTTAGTCATTATGACTAATGCATGATTTTCCATTTTATTCAGGTGCAGGTACTGTGGTACCTCGACACTACAGTTCCAAGATGAACTCTATGTTGAGATTCCATAAGGAGAAAGACAAAGCAAATCTAATCCTACTCTTTATTTAAAAGTTCAAAAGTCATAATATATAGTTTACTATTTTACTATTTCAAAGTTTCCATTCTTAATATATATATTACTTGTCAATCTAACCATGTAGGTTGTGCTCATAAAGTAACATTTATAGTGTGTAAGTTTCTTTTTGGTGGTGGAAGGTTATATCCAAGACATAACCTTACGATGCGAGCTAAACAATAAGGTTTGTAAAGCCTCAGGAGTGACCCCTACCACATTCTCAAACTTTAAGATGGATATGATAGTTGGCTTGGGAAAATTTATGGTGATTGAAAAGGATCAAGGACGCGATATTAAATTGTTTGTCCTTGGTCCATGTGATGGTCTTGAGGACTCCAGTTGGCGGTCACTCCTCATTAATCAAAACCCTAACAGAGTCTATCATTTTGAAGAGTTTTTGTTTGATGATGGAGGTTGCTCTGCAATTGTTTTTAACTTTCGGCTCCTTGGAATTATCCTTCCCCTGGCTGTAAGATGAGATAGCAGAGTTCTTAAACTGAAACCTCGAATTCCTTTCTCTCTCCCTAGTCCTATTATGATTGTTGAAGGAGTCTGCAACCCTTGTTTTGGAGATGACTACATGTATTTGAAGGCCAAGAAGGTAAACAATATTCAATATTTTCTATTTTTTACTTCTTCCAGGTTTTAAAGTTGTTTATGGTTTAAACTCTAAAGTACTCCTTTGTGTACAAGAACAAATGTTGCTACGAGTGTGGGTAGATCAAAAGCTGCGAAGCTCTCCCTTAACTGGTAAGCACCATGATATTAACTTGTGTGGCTCTTGAGCAGATATCTGGTTCTTGTGGTTTGTTTAGCATTAGGTTCTCACGGCGTTTGGTTTTATTCCCACTTTGTAGATTCGTTTGGTTATAAACTTCTTTTAAAAATGTAAGTACCCGTAAGGGTTTCGATAATGTGACTCGTTTTAGTCTCACAACTAAGTGATTGTGTAAATTCCAGAAGGAAAATAATTTGTTAACTGTGGAGTCTCGCGACTATGCCACTTTATTTTCAGAAGATATGGGGTTTAAGGTTCTTTCATTTTGATTTTGTCGATGGTATTTGGTAATGTACATAATTTCATCCTAACTGACCCTGTGAGGGCTTTGATTTTTTTTGTTTTAAATTATATTTCTCAATATCATGGCCGTGAACTTACTTTGTAGACTTTGTTATTAGTTTGAAAATGTAATGGATATTTTGATGCAAAGACTAGTTAGGTCTAACTATGTGCAAAACCTACGTCGTAATATGGTGTTCCTATAGAAATGTTTATTTCGTTGTTTACTGTCTATGCTTGTTGTAACACGCTGAACTATATAGCCTCTCTATCGAATCTTGATTTTTGGGATAAAAGCCATTGTCGTAAACTCATTAATGTTTGATATTATACTGGATTTGTTATGGGATAATCCCATGAGGATTTTTCGTTGTACAACCCTTGTTTCTTTTTAAACTATGATTTGTTATCAAGTTTCCCATTGGTTTATAAATTTGTAATACAATTATAGCCATGCAACCGTGATGTATTTGTAAAGCATTACTGTTTAAAGTTGTTTGTTAACCTAAAGTACTGAAAAGAAATGGTCGTGAAGCCTCTATCCTTACAATTGGGTTTTAATAAAGGGGTCGTAAGGCCTCAGTCAAAAAGGAAATTCGATTGTCAAATAACTTTGCGGGGTTTTTAGTTTATTATTGTTTAAAATATTGATTACAGAGTTGTTTATTCTTCCACTAACAGTCCGTAGGGTTTTGGAAAACTTATAAGAAGGAAATTTAGTTGTGAGACTCCTTTCGAATTTATTTCTATCTATAACATATCTAAGAGATCCATGATGGCCAATTGTTAATAAAATATGACTGTGGAAATGAAAAGGACTCAATTATAAAAGAGCTAGGGTTTTATCGTTTTGTAGCTTTTACTTGATTTCTTTACTGTGTTATCGAATGTTTGATTGGCCATGGGTATGTAGTTAAAATTTCAATACTATTTAAAAGAATTTCGTTCTTTTTAGTTTTAAAAGGTTCATTGAGAATTCTGGTTATTCTAGATTAATGCTAGAGTTTGATTAAGGAAAATATGATTGGATACTAGAGACATTATTGTAAACAAAGTATTAAGAAGGAACCTGGATATGTACATTTATGTTCTTATACTGTTGGAAGTTAAATTATTTTGGAAAAGTAATACCTTAACATGTACATAAAAGAAAGAACTCTGCACTTATGTTCTGTTCCTACACTTGTACTGTAAATGCAATTTCGGTTTTACTAATTGTTTTCCTTTTAAAAATAAGAGTTGTAGCTTGTATATTTAATTAAATACCGTGTCTTCTAAATATCAGTGGGTTGTAAACAATGTATAAATATAACACATCTATTTGTTGTAATAACAAACATACATAATGATTTCATCATTCTAGAACTGTTACTCAAAGATAATTTCATATCTTTCTGTACTAGAGTACATCGCTTCGGTGAGAGGGAAAATATAGGGGATAATTTATATTCATTTCTCTATCAATAAGTTTCTATACAAATACTAAATCCTACAATCATTGAATAATTATACATTAACTAGAACCTCATTTTAAACAAATTACAAATTTCTTTAAACATAATTAAAATAATGTCATAATACAGATTAGAGTTGGAACCTGGATGTGTTGTTTGAAAAGGGACTAACACCCAAGGGAGACTGTTCCACCCAACCTTTTCTTGAAGCAACCAAATCACTTGCTTAGGACCCCCAAGCTTGTTCACTGAACCACTAGGAAAAAGATCTATGCCACACAACAGACTTCTACAACTTAGCACTCAGTAGCAAACTTAACTCAACAAATCACTTTAGCTATCCACTCATCAAATTATTTGTGTGCCCAACTTTTCAGTTTGCAACAGACACAAAGTTCATTCTCTTAGAAATCAAAATGGGTGGTGAGCCTCCTACTCAATTTGATGGTTTAAATAATATTGCTTAGCTATTTGGGTCAGTTTTGGAATTTAATGAGCCACCAGCTCAGTTCCCCTTCTCAGGGAACATGACCACTTTTTTAGGGATTATGCTCTTGCAACAGCTAGAACGTGAATGCTAGTGTTGCCACTTGTCAACCAGCCTTCTACAACTACTCCTTCCTCCTAGTGGGTCAGTGAACACTGATCCGAATTTATGCAGGAACGCATCATAATACACAAATAACCATAGAAACAAATATGCAGTGGAAATAACACTTCATTTCATTAATCAATAACTGAAACTTGTTTACATACAGAATGGAAATAAACTAGCTAGAGTGCTGGTAGCTTATCTCTGAGAAGAGATGTGGCAGCTACATGCCTCTGAACTCTGTGTTACAATGAGGCTCGAAGGACTATATATTATTGAGAAACAATGGAAACCCAACACATCCAAAAACCTAACCCTAGGAGGTGAAACGCCAGAATGTGGGCCCCATTGGGTAACTTGGTACATCAATTTCCCGGTGTCGTAACTTTAGCCTACTACCTCTGTTTGACGTGAATGATACATCGTTAGAAAGATATGTTTAAGGAATACATTCATAAACAATGAATATCAAGTCCGGAACAAACTCATATTTGCCCAACCATTCGATGCCAAAAAAACGTCATTTAGGGCCTCAAAACGGCTCTAAAAGTTTAGGACCCGAAAACTGCCAAAAATAGTAAATTGTGCTATAATTAAGGAAACTAGAAAATGGAAAGAAACAATGGTGGGGGTCCAAGAGGAATAGGTGGGTGGCCACCAATATCCTCCTAGATCATTCCTCCCCCCTTAGGAAGCAATGGTTCGCATTGCGTTGAGTTCCTCCATGAGATGAGGAAACTTTTGTTGAACTTGGTCCCTGGTGAGCCACTTTCCTTGGTGAAGGAGTTGGCCTACTTTGACAACTCGATATAACTGGATCTTCTGTTGGCAGGTGTTCTTGATCTGTGTGTCCATAATCTGATCAGTTGTGGCTTGTTCCATGCAGTCAGGGTTTAACTCTGTTGGTGTGAGTTGTTTTGCCACGTCTGATGTGTCTAATAGATGTGGAATGTGGGGCTGAAGGTAGTCCACATTGAACACTGGGTGCAAACCAAGGAATGGTGGAATACCGATCTTGGAGGAATTGTCCTCGACAGCCTTGGTGATGGTGTATGGCCCATATTGGAGCGGGCGAATCTTGCGATGGGGTCCAGCGAGGTGCTTCTTTTGCAAATGTAGCCACACTTTGTCACCCACCTAGAAGTTGTGTTGCACCCGATGTTGATCATGTCGTTGCTTGTACTTAGCATTGGATCTGTCCAATATGTCATGAACCTGTTGGCGAATGTGCTGAATGCGCTCAATGAAGCTATTTGCCTTGGAAACTTCAAACTGGATATGAGCTGAATCAACCTGAGTAGCTGTAAATGGCATGGCTACATCAATGGGACATAATGGCTAGAATCCCAAGCCCACCTGAAAGGGGCTGTGGTTGGTTGAGCCGTGGAGGGCCCGGTTATAGCTGTGTTGTACATAGGGGAGGCTCTCATCCCATGTCCATGGATGATTTGAGTTGTACATCCGTAAAATGTGTATGATCATCCTGTTGACGACCTCTGTCTGGCCATCAATCCGGGGATGGAAAGCTATGGACTTTGTGAGCTTGGTGTCTAGCATTGACCATAGGCTAGACCAGAATGTACTAAGGAATCTGCTGTCCCGGTTTGAGATAATAGACTGTGGGCTCCCAAAGTGTACCCACACTCGTTCAAAGAAGAGTTTAGCAGTGGCTTCTGCTGTGATATTCTTCTTACAGGCCGCCATTATGGCCGTCTTTGAGAATCTGTGAACGACCACAAACACACAGTCGTTGTCGTGCTTAGTAGAAGGAAGGCCCGACATGTAATCCATGGAGATGGATTCCCAAGGTCGACTAGGGGTAGGCAACGAAGTATAGAGGCCTTGCTTCTTGATGGATGGTTTGGCAATGGCGCAAGTAGTGCAGGATCGTATGTACTTCCAGACGTCTTGTCGAAGGTTCGACCAATAAAAATACTTCTGCAGTACTACCATTGTTTTCTCGACCTCGAAATGCCCAGTGACCTGACTATAGTGCGCTTCCCAAATCATCTTGGCACGCTCACTTGAAGGAACACAAAGGTGTCCCATGTGACATAGTAGTACATCTTGGAGGTGAAATTTTGGAACTTGGTTTCCCTCCAAGAGCGTCTGGTATGTGTGGCTGAATTCTGGATCACTCTTATAGAGAAGCGGCCAATCAGAAGTTTCGTGCCCACAAGAGTTGAGCACGGTGGTTATTGCCACAATCGGTGGTCGGCTGAGGCAGTCTGCAACATTATTGGTGCTTCCCTTTGTTGGGCTATGGGCAGCTTCAGGTTTTATCCTTTTGTCTTCGCACCAACAAAAGACCCACAGTGTTGGCCCCTTTCGGCAACAACCTGAGAACAGGTTGCAGTCTCACCCGAAACAGCTATGGGGTGCCGCAGAATCAGGTTTCTGCAAGCGAAAGAGGGATATTAATGTACCTTTAGTCTTACAAATAATAATCATACAATAAATAGCTTCAACATTCACTTAACTAGCTTCGCGGTTTATATAAACATACAGTTACTTGCTTAACCCTTAACCGGGAATTCACAGCGAAGTTATTATTTAACAGCTTATCTTACTTTATCATTTATCTACTTAATAGATGCATAAATAGAAAAAAACAAAATAACAGAACAAACACGATACAATATATACGTGGTTCACCCCCAGTGTAGGGGCTACATCCACAGAACTGTGTTTATATTCAACTTTCTACACAAACCACAGTTCTGATCTGCGCACTCAGCTGCAAATATCTTCAATCACCCAAAACCCTTTGCGCACACAACTGCAGAGGTCGTCTACGCACACAGCTGGGACTTAACCTTTCTTACAAAAATAGGCCTTAGCTTCGCATTACATCATCTTACATCAAAAGCCTAACCTTACTCCTTTACATAAGTGCCTATTTATACAAGTGCACTATTACAAAACCATGGGCTTAAACCATGGGCACCCTAAAACCATAAACCCCGGGCTTAAACCATGGGTTAATTACAAAAAGAGGGGCTTCGACCCAACCCCAAAACCCCTAAGACTATTTTGTGCCGCAACTCTGCTTACAAGCTTCGCACCAAAACCGCGGAGTTGCCAAATCTAAGGACCCTTAAGGTCGGAGCCCCAACAGGCCCCTAAGACTCACTAGTGTCTCGTCCCGGGACACTCTGCTGCTTGTCTGGAGGGAGGATCTTGTTGGTGAATATGGTAAACTGCTTTTTGAGGCCGCGCATGATATCATCGGCTGCTTGCTCCTTGTTTGCTATCTCCTTTGGCAATCTGTTGAGCTGTGTATCCATCTGATTCCCTGTAATCATCATATTTAATCCTTATACCATCTGTCTCCTTGATATGGCTGTCATCATCATCATCCCTTCTGCTACTTCTACCACTGCCATGGCTTGCTCTATCCTTCATCCTTTCATCCTTAGCAGAGTGCCTGTGTTCCTTATGACCGTCGCTCATTCTGCTATCTTCCTTCTCGAAATATCTTTCGGCTTCATCTTTCTCTTTGTAATATTTATGATGGTCATGGGAATCATTGGGCCTTCCAGATCTATCAGCGACAGGAGAAAAATATGGAGGACGTTGCACTGAAGTGTTCAAAACCTTCGGGTGGGAGCACTGCCAAACCAGGAGGATTCATCGCAGGATCCTCCAACTTGTGTCTTTCTTTGTTTCGCTTAGAGTGAAATTCTGCCTTAAATTTCTTTCTGGTTGATCGTGTCTGCATTGGATGCTTCGGTGCTGGGGGAGTCTCTTCGCGGGGTGCAGATGCAGGTAGGTTGCTCATAAGGTTCTGCAGACCCCTCGGTCTGAATTCTCTCAGCAATTCCTGAACTTCGCGATCAGCTGACATGGGCTCAACTCAAGAAAATACTTAATGCGAAATTCACAGGCCTGGGTGTCTTCTTATAGAATCCAACGACCCAAATCTGTCAAAATTGTGTAATAATGACACCAAATCTAACAGAGATCTTGTCCAAACGGTGTAATATTTCCCAAAATCTCATCATTACAGGCAGTTAATGTAGTAAACGTACCGGCGCCGCCAACTCTGATTTTTTTCAACAGTCGTATTTTAAGCTTTGACACACCTTTCTTCTTCGGCACAATCAGTAACTTCAGCTTCACCACCATAAGTATCTTTGACACAGTATAGACCTCCGACACATCCTGACACCAACTTCAACAGAGCGTCAAACTGCGACACTTCCAGCAATCTGCCACAGCTCTATGAGAACAGCTTCATTATAGTCTAATACCCAATTTCAACTGTTCTTGGTACTTCGACTCTCCTGCTTGCTATTACTTCTGATCAGGGGGTACAGGCTTGTCCCTGTACTTCTTTAGTCTACTTCCATTTACCATGGAAGGAAAAATTTCTCCATTCAATTTAGCTAGCTGAACTACACCACCATCAGTAACTTTCTGAACTATGTATGGTCCTTCCAATGTGTCTTGAACTTACCTAGGAATTTCATGAATTTACTGTCATATAAGAGCACAAGATCACCAATCTGGAAATACTTCTTCTTAATGTGCCTATCATGCCATGCTTTTTCTCTAGCTTTTTGTACTTGCTGCTGGAAGCCTACAATGAATCTGTCTTCTTTTAGTTCCGGTATCTTTTCCAGCCTTTCATTCAGCACGGCTGGATCATCCATATTTGTGAAGGCAGATATTCTGAGGCTAGGAACAATGTACTACATGGGCATAACTGCTTCTTATCCATACACCAGCCTAAACGGTGTGTGGCCTGTCAACTTCTTGCAAGTGGTTCTATAAGCCCATAATACTGCTGGAATTGGAAGATCCCAATCATTTCTGTTAACATTGCAAACCTTCGTCAGAGCGTGCTCAAGAATCTTGTTAAAGGCTTCAACAGTTCCATTTGCTTGAGGATGGTAGGCAGTACTCTTTTGATGATATACTTGAAATTATTCAGTCAATGCTTCAATAGTCTTATTCAGAAAATGTGACCCTTGATCACTCATAAGAATTCTAGGACACCCAAACCTTGACAAGATATTATCAAAGATGAACTTCGCAGCTGTAGCAGCGCTACAGTTCTTGACTGGTTGAGCCTCGGCCCAACGAGTGAGGTAGTCAGTTGCTGTAATAATGTATCTTGCTCCAGATTTATTTGCAGGGGGATTGATTGGTCCAACAAAATCAATAGACCATTTGTCAAATGCTTGTAAATTTACTTGTGGAACCAGAGGCATCTCATCCCTTCTGGATGGTTTACCTGTCCTCTGACAGATATCGCAGTTGTGGTAATACTCTCTTGCATCCTTATGAATGGTAGGCCACCATAATCCAGCTGTCAGAATTTTCTGTGCCGTAGCTTTTCCTACATAATGACCTCTTGCTGCTCCAGAATGTGCCTCAGCCAAAATCGATGGCTTTTCATGCTCCAGGACACATCTGCGTAGTATTTCATCTGGTCCCATCTTATATAGCTATCCTGCTATCAGGTTAAAATCGGCTGCTCTAACCACCAGCTGCTTCTTCTGCTGTGTTGTCATCTCAGAGGGTGCAAAACCTGTAGACAAGTACTGAACAATATCCTGAAAATAGTCATCAACCATCTGGATGGCAAACAACTGGGCATCAGGGAGACCTTCATCCAAACTAGTGGGCTCTTCCCCTGACTCGAGCCTCAACAAGTGGTCAGGCCCCAAGTTAAGTCTTCCTAGCTTGACTATGATCTCAAAGTCATACTCCTGAAACAAAATCAGCCATCTACATATCCTTCCACCTAACACAGGCTTGCTAACCAAATACTTCAAAGCATAATGGTCAGTGAACATCTTGAAATGAGATCCTAATAAGTAATGTCAAAATTTCTGCAAAGCGTAAACCATAGCTAGACCTTCTCGTTATGTCGTAGTATAATTATTTTCTGCTGTAGACAATTTTCTACTTGCAAAAGAAATAGGGTGATCAATATTACCTTCACCTGACTGAGCTAATACTACACCTAAAGAAATGGAAGATGCATTGACATGAACATGAAACTCCTTATTCAAATCAGGGAATATTAAGATAGTAGCAGTTACCATCTTTTCTTTCAGAATGTCCAAGCTTTCCTGACATTCAGGTGTCCATTCAAACTTAATATCTTTCTTCAATTTCTTTTCCATAGGGGCTGTAATCTGAGCATATCCTTTAATGAATTTCCTGTAATATCTAGTATGACCAAGTGTAGTGCGAAGTTGCTTAACGGACTTCGGAGGTGGAAAGTTCACAATAATGACTATCTTCGCAGGATCCACCATCAATCCTTGCTTGCATACAATGTGTCCTAGCAGGATTCCAAAAGGTGCACAAAAGATACACTTCTTCAGGTTCAATGAAATCTGATGCTGTCTACACTTGTCCAGCATAAGTCTTAAACTGGCTATATGATCTTTGAATAAACCAAAGATAGTCCAATCATCAAAGTAAACTTCTAGGGACTTATGAATAAATTCCTTAAATGCAAATATGACTACTCTGGAAAACATAGCAGGTGCATTCTTCAATCCAAAGGGCATAACAGTATACTGAAAAGATCTGATTTCTGTAGCGAAGGTTGTTTTATGTCGATCCTCTGGAGCAATTCTGATCTGATGGTAACCTGAAAATCCATCAGTGAAAGAATACACTTCTTGACCTCCGACATTGTCTAAAACTTCATCTGTAAAGGGAGTAGGAAAAGGATCATGTAAGCAGGCATCATTCAGCTTCCTCATATTGACATAGATTCTTATTTCTCCCTTGGTCTTCTTTTCTTGAACCACCATAGGGCTGACCCATTCAGACTCTTCGACAAGCTCAATGATTCCTGCAGCGAGCATCTTATCTAGATTGATCCTGACTTTTTCTTTATACTTAGGGTTCAGCCTATAAGGGCTTTGCTTCACAGGCTTCGCGTCAGGTTTCAGAGGGATTTTTATCACTCCTATATCACCAAGGATACCTTTCATTTCTGAGAACTTCGTCGGAAATAGGTCCTGGTACTCATGGAGAAGTTGGGTCACTTTGCTTACCATTTCTTCATCCCAATAATCTCCAATGGTAGCATACTTAGGCATGTCTTCTGATCCAATGTTTACTTATCTTGTCTTCAAGGGTTGAGTTACTTCAGGTGATTCAACTACTAGTCCATGTACTTCGCAGTATCCTGCTGGCTTAGGAATATTGATGTTGCGCGGGTCATCATCCTCATCAATTGCGAGGTTATAACATTCTACTGCATTGGCTTCTTGTTCCTTCCAATTAGGTTGGTACTCTGCTATTTCTTTATCATCAAATACCTTAGTATGGATCAATCTAACAGCTGCGTCCAAAGCAAGGAAAACCTCATTAATAGAAAATGTAAGTACAAAACTATCAACAAGACTATCCCAACTTACAGTACCATGGCGAAGCTCCACCTCTGCATACCAATTCTTTGCTACAGGTTCCAGAGTATGTACAAACCTATGTACCCATTCTTCACAAGGTATAGGCTTCCATGCTTCATAACACTGCTTCAAATGTTCCTGAGGGTTAGACTTACCATCAAATCTGCTTCGCACTTCCTGAGGTTGATCCATGAATCTTGGGTGAAGAAACTTTTGACAAGCTTCCCAACTGTGAATGTACTTTTTATGACCATTCCACCATCTGGCAGCTGTGGCTCTGAATACTGAATCTAAAGTTTCCATTTTCTGTGAATCTGGTACCTGTTCTGAGAATTGCACAATAAAATCTTCTGGGTCTGTCAAGCCATCAAATGTTGGTAAGGCTCTTGTCTGTGAGCTAAGCCATCTGAGAGACTTGGTAATTCTTGCACATCGATGTCCATGTAGCTCATACAGTCGATTCTACCAGTTCTCTAGGTCATCATCTGAATCAGTCATGCAAGAACTGTCACACTGCCAATCCATTATGCCTTCAGTAGTAGGGTTAACATAGTCTTCTTCTTTAGCTGTGATATTGTAAATATGATCTAAAACATCCTGATATTCATCTCTGACTGGCTCTATGCACCTTTCTCCTTGAGAAGGGTCCAGTGGTACTATGATTCTCAAGCCTTTCCCTTCAAAAGTCATCAGTCTCTTCTTAAGGTTGATTACTGCATCATTGTCTATTTCCCATTCAATTCCTAGCAATGCTGGATAGGGGTTGCTATCATCAATTATTTCAATGACTTCAAAATCTGCTAGGGTACCGACTCCATCAATATCTACTGGTAGACTAGGGAGTCTACCCAAAGGCACAATCTTCTGCTGATTGGCTAATCTCAACTGTATAGGGGACCATTCAAGGGTAGGTTTTCCCATTTGTTCCCAAGTCTTCTTGGTTAGGACATTCACTTCTGATCCCAGTTCTAAAATGATATCAGTCATGTCATACTCTCCTATCTGAGCAGGCAATCTCATTTCTCTTCCAGTCCTTCTAACTCTATTAACATTTTTTCCTTTATCAGAGCTTCGCTGAGATTCGCAAGATTGAAGAAATTTCTGTAACTCATTCAAAGCATTCTTGTTTCTTAATAGCTTCATACAACTCTATAAAAAGGATGTTAATGCACTTACTTGATCTGGCGAAGCTTCCTATAACTGCGACTGTTGTTGATGCTGTGGCGTAGTTTCTACTGAAGTTCTCGGATCAACAAAGTATTTTTTAGCTTCCCTGAATGTTTCTTTTTCTCTGCCAACATCGAAGGCTGGAATTTTCTCTGGGGCCTTGCGGACCCAAGCCTCGTCAGACTGTGTCTCCGTATTCCGCACTTGTGTCGTAGCTCCACTCCTTGTAACAACATTAATAGCTGGGACAGATCTTTTCTCCACAGCAATCATCTGAACATTCTGAGTAGGAGGGCCATTCCTTTCTTGTATCTTGGCTATCAACTGTGGACATTGCTCAATGACATGATCGACTGCTCTGCAATAGCGACATGTCGTAGTTGGGTTCTGACAGTCTCTAGCTAGATGTCCCACCTGATTACAATTATAACAAATAACTTGGCCTCTTCTAGGCATGCCACCATGACCACGACCCTTGAAATTACCTCGACCTGGGTTACCACCATGGTAGCCATATCCATTATTACCTTGTGCATCGTTTTGTACTCGATAAGCATCATAGGTGCGCTCTCTCATGAGGTCAAAGCTACGACATTCATCTTCATTGTGTCCTACTGACTTGTAGAACTTACAGTAGGGATTCTTAGGTACTTGAACATACCTCTGGAGCAGATATCAATCTTCAGGTCGATGCTGGCTAGTTGTTCTACAGATCTCACAATATAGCATAGCAGCGTTAAACAGTTTTGGTGCGCCAGTATTCAGGTAGTTTCTTAGGGAAGGGCATTGTTCCTTGTCATGACCTTTTGTCTTGCATCGCGTACACCAAACCTCTTCTCGAACAAATTTTCCTTTCTTCATATCGCGCAGCTCTAAAGCCATTTCTTCTAGCTATGCCTGTATATGGGCTATGCCAGAATTATCTCCGACATGAGCTGTTTCAAGTTTCATGGCAAGTTATAGAGCCTCTTGCTGATCATCAACCTTCTGTTGCATCAGGGGAGTCCTGATATGAGGCAACAGTGCTGCAATGAACCATTCTTTATGTTGTTCTGGTCCAATAGTAAAACTGACTTGATCCAATAGAACCTTGAACCTTTGATCAAAGTACCACACTGATTCACCTCTCTTCTGCTGAATTTCCTTTAGTTCAGTTATACACCGTGACTCTGATTTAGGTTTCTTGAATTCCTTTATCATGGATTTTTTAATATTGGCCAAGATACAGTTCTGAGTACTGGAAAAATTCATAAACCAGGTCAAATCCCGGTCTCTGAAAGAGGTGATTAGCTGCGCTCTTCTTGTATTTTCATCCGTAATACTCTTAGCAATCCAAACAGCTTCGCATAAGAACCAAAACTGCTCTGGATCCTCTGATCCAGTTCCTCTAAAGACTGGGAGTTTGATATCATCATTTACATGGGCCATAGCGGATCGAGGGGGGGGAGGAGGGGGAATACTGGTAACAGGAGGAGGGGAAATTTCGGAGGTAGACTGACCTGCGACAGGGATACTCGGGCTAGGGTTACTTTCAGACTGCGACAGGTTCTCAAGGATAACAGATCTTCACTACAGAGTTATAGGAGGGTTTCTAACAAAAGGGGTTTCTTCAGATTCGGACTCTTCTGGACTTAGTGGGGTATACTTGGTATTCTGGCCTAGGGTATAGGATTCAAGATTTCTCTTGTATCTTTTACCGCTTCGAAGCAAACCACTTTGCTCGTCGAAGTCACTTTCACTTCCAAACATAGGTTAGTAGCAAAATCTAGCAATCTGATTTGATAAGCAATATGCATTTCTCAGCCAAAAGCATTTTAATTGTCAAACTGAATGAATTCAAGTACTTACCCCTTGGTCCTTTGAAAAACTGTCTTTCTGCTTCACTAAAAGAAGTATGTGTGTTGATGGCGAACTCCATCACAAATGCTTCAAGGGTTCGCGTTGTCCAGAAATTAACATCTCTTGATATCGCGTTGTTCACCCTTTTCAAGATCTTAACTCTTTCCGGGGTCCAGGCAGGAAACTGATCTTCTTTGAAGTGTGTCACGTTCTGTCAACCTGGATAACCACTGGTGTAATTCTATGTGGATACTAGCAAAGAAAATTTCATGAATATCAGAAAAAACGTACCTTTGCAAGAAGTTCTCTGAGCTATGACGAGGATCTTTATTTTCTTGTTCAACAAATTTTAGATAGGTATCTTTGATCCAGTCACCGATTTCCTTTACTGAGGGCCTCCAAAACATACCCCTCTAGGTACGACATAAATCCCTCTTAAGCAGATACTGAGTTCAACCGGCAACGGCACCAATTTTTTGGGCTATGGGCAGATCCGGGTTTTATCCTTTTGTCTTCGCACCAACAAAAGACCCACAGTGTTGGCCCTTTCAGAAACAACCTGCGAACAGGTTGCAGTCTCACCCAAAACAGCTATGGGGTGCCCCAGAATCAGGTTTCTGCAAGCGAAAGAGGGATATTACTGTACCTTTAGTCTTACAAATAATAATCATACAATAAATAGCTTCAACATTCACTTAACTAGCTTCCCGGTTTATATAAACATACAGTTACTTGCTTAACCCTTAACTGGGAATTCACAGCGAAGTTATTATTTAACAGCTTATCTTACTTTATCCTTTATCTACTTAACAGATGCATAAACAGAACAAAACAAAACAACAGAACAACCACGACACAAGATATACGTGGTTCACCCCTAGTGTAGGGGCTGCGTCCGCAGAACTGTGTTTATATTCAACTTTCTACACAAACCACAGTTCTGATCTGCGCACTCAGCTGCAGATCTCTTCAATCACCCAAAACCCTCTGCGCACACAGCTGCAGAGGTCGTCCATGCACATAGCTGGGACTTAACCTTTCTTACAAAAATAGGACTTAGCTTCGCATTACATCATCTTACATCAAAAGCCTAACCTTACTCCTTTACATAAGTGCCTATTTATACAAGTGCACTATTACAAAACCATGGGCTTAAACCATGGGCACCCTAAAACCATAAACCCTGGGCTTAAGCCACGGGTTAATTACAAAAATAGGGGCTTCGACCCAACCCCGAAACCCCTAAGACTATTTTGTGCCGCAACTCCGCTTACAAGCTTCGCACCAAAACCGTGGAGTTGCCAAATCTAAGGACCCTTAAGGTCGGAGCCCCAACACCATTCTTATACTTCATGTTCAAATAAAATTGTTGTAGATATTTGGACCACTTCTGATGGCGATCGTTTTGTAACTTCCCTTGTGTCTACATGAACTGCAGGGGTCGGTGGTCTGTGTGGATGATCATTTCCTTCCCCAAAATGTAATACTTCCATTATCGGCAAGCCTGTACAATGGAATACATCTCTTTGTCATAAGTGGGATATTTGTGGACTGTGTCAGACAGTGCTCACTGTGATATGCCATTGGATGCCCTTGTTGAGTAAGAACTGCCCCAATAGCATAGTCAGAGGCGTCTGTCTCAATCTCAAATGGTTGTTGCAAGTATGGTGATGTGAGCACTGGGGCACAGCAGAGGTGATGTTTCAATTCTGAAAACGCCTTTTGCTGAGTTTCTGACCAAAAGAATTTTTCTTTCACTCCTCCCTTGGTGACTTGACTCAAGGGCCAAGTGATGTGAGAGAATCCCAACACGAACCTACGGTAGAAATTAGCAAGGCCCAGAAAGCTGCAAAGCTCTGTTAGAGTAGTTGGGGTTGGCCAATCCTGAATGAATTTGGATCTTGGTTGGATCCACATGTACCCCACACTCATCAATAATGTATCCCAGATACTGAACTTGGGTCATACCAAAAGTGCACTTGTCCAAATTAGCACACAACTTGTGCTGCCGCAATGTTTGGAGGACTTGTCGGATGTGGTGGAGGTGATCTTCCCAAGTCTGACTGAAGATTAGGATGTCATCCAAGTACACTACTACAAATGAGTTGGTGAATGGCTGCAAGATGTCGTCCATCAGTCTCATGAAGTTTGTAGGAGCATTCGTCAGCCCGAAAGGCATGACCAACCATTCAAAAAGGCCCTCCTTGGATTTGAAGGCAGTCTTCCACACATCGATTGGTTCGATCAGTACCTGGTGATACCCAGACTTTAAGTCAATCTTGCTAAAATATTTCGCCCCTTTAAGTTGGTCTAGTAGGTCATCAATCCGTGGGATCGGGTACCTATTCCAGACAGTGATCTTGTTCAGCGCCTGATAGTCAATACACAGTCTCCAAATCCCATCCTTCTTCTGTACCAACACGATCGGGCTCCCACAGGGTGATGGACTTGGCCGGATGTGACCCTTCTACAGTAGCTCCTGAATTTGCCTCTTGATTTCATCATTCTCCATAACAAAGCGTCGATAGATTGGTCCATTGGGCAGCGACGCACCTGGGGTCAGATCGATGGGGTGCTTGACATGACAGTGGAGAGGCACCTCGGTACTCCTCCACGACCTTGTCCATTTGTTGTGGTCACACAGAGGGGCCCTGTCTAGAGGTTGTGGCCACGATCTTCTTCTTTCCCTAAGGGCGGATCATCAAGAAAACAAACTTCCCAGTTTTGGAAATGAGCTTACTGCATTGTTTTGCAGTAACCAAAGAGATAGTGGCAGGAGGTGGTACCTCTAGTATCCTATACAAATTATTTTCCAATGTAATAATAACAGCGCGAGGCCGAGACTCATACAAAACATGTCGCTTCCATAAGTATGGTTGACCTAATAATACATCACAAACATCAAGAGGAGCAATATCACATAATACCTCATCGATGAAGGGCTTGATGCTGTAGGGAAGGCGACAATGCTGGCTGACGGGGAAGATCACGTCCTTGGTGAATCCACCTGATGGTGTACGGCTGCGGGTGTGCTGTGGTTGGAAAACCCAACCACTTCATGACCTCTGCTGAAATCAGGTTCTTTTGGCTCCCACTGTCGACAATGAACTATAGCGGGGAACCCTTTACCCACATCTGGGAGTGGAAAAGATACTCATTCTCCTCTGAATCTTCTGGTTCTTTCTTTTGGATCTTTGTGGTGGCAATGATGGCGTTGGGCTCTACATCAATAATCTTCTTCCCTCTGTCATTCCCCTTCTTGGGTTTTGATTTAGTGTCAAAGTATGCATCTGATTCAGAAGCCTTTATCTCGGCCACCAGTGACTGCTTGGCCTGACACTCACTCGTGTTGTGAGTGGGGCTCTTATGGAACTTGCACCACTTTCCCACTTCCTCCTTCGGCTTCGCAGTGTTGCTCTTTGCTTGCGGCTTTGGAAAATTTTCTTGAGTTGCCATGCCTTGGTTGTTTCCTTGGTTCTGCGGTTTGGGGGCACCTTTCCCTTGCTTCTGATTCGCAGATCCAAAGTCTTGCTTTTTTTGTTTGAATTTTTGCTCAATTTTGGCAGCATACCGATATGCCATACCAAGTGAGGAGATGTCATGGAACTCCATTTTCTCCTGAATGTATCTGTGCAGACAACTGCGGTACTTCAACACCAAATGTTTCTTCGAATCTTTGATACCCAACTTGGTCTACAGGGTATGGAACAGATTCATCATCTCATGCACATCTTGATCTCTTTGTTGCTGCAGCGTAGTCCATGGTATGTACTTGTCCTCCTAGCTCCCCACCGGATAATATTGTCCTTTTATGGCATCTCGGAAAGAATTCCAAGTGGGTATGGCCGAGAATATAGAGGGTTCCTCCTCATCCTTTCTCTCATAATAGGTTTCCCACCAGTCCTTGACATGGGGGGCGACTTTGAGTAGAGAAAAAGTAATATTTTTCTGGTCAGAAAAGTCATGAACTGAGAAATATCCTTCTAATAGATTCAACCATATATCTACAACGTCTGCATCTATTCATCCATCAAATATGGGAATGTCAAAGTTTACTTGTACCTTAAAAGGGGTTGCACCTACAGAGTGGCTGCTAGATGCAGATGCGCCGTCAGTGGGAAGTTGTTGAAGGATCTGGCTGAAGTTATCCATCATCGCGTTCCTTTGTTTTTCAAGGGCCTCATCGAGCAACATTTTGATAGGATCTTCTGTGCCCTCGTCTTTATTTTCATCCCCCATGGATGGATGTCGGGATTTGCGAGGCTGATCTTGCAAATGTTCAACCAGATCGAGCCCTGACTCTTTATATCCCGCCCTCGTTGGGGACATGCAAAGAAGGATCGAGAAAGAGCAGATCGCTCTGATACCACTGATCCAGATTTATGCAGGAATGCAACATAATACACAAATAACCATAGAAACAAATATGCAACGGAAATAGCACTTCATTTCATTAATCAATAACTTAANGTGTTGGTAGCTTATCTCTGAGAAGAGATGTGGCGGCTACATGCCTCTGAACTCTGTGTTACAATGAGGCTCGAAGGTCTATATATTATTGAGAAACAATAGAAACCCTACACATCCAAAGACCTAACCCTAGGAGGTGAAACGCCAAAATGTGGGCCCCGTTGGGTAACTTGGTACATCAATTTCCTGGGGTCATAACTTTAGCCTACTACCTCTGTTTGACGCACATGATACATCGTTAGAAAGATTTGTTTAAGGACTACATCTATAATTAATATATATAAAGTCTAGAACGTACTCATATTTTCCCTACCATTCAATGCCGAAAAAACGTCGTTTAGGGCCTCAAAACGGCTCCGGAAGTTTAGGACCTGAAAACTGCCAAAAATAGTAAATTGTGCTATAATTAAGGAAACTGAAAAATGGAAAGAAATAATGGTGGGGGTCCAAGAGGAATAGGTGGGTGGCCACCAATATCCTCCTGGATCAAACACTCATTTAACAGTGTCCTCTTAATAGGTGTTTCCTTTAATTAATTATTAAAATAAATAATTCTTCAACTACAGTCATCGTTGACCACTTGGTCATAAACTTTACAATGAAAATTAACATAATGTTTTTGCTGAAATAAATAATAAATATTTATTTTTCAGTTTTGGGTATGTTACAAACACCCCCCCTTAAGCTCAAGTTCATCCTCGATGTTGCTTAAGTTATTCTGAGTCTTCTTGGAACAGAGCTGGATATGCCACCCACATATCGCTCTCCAATTCCCAGGTTGCTTCATCTAGACTGAGGTGTTTCCACTGCACCTTTACCTGTCCAATGGTGCGATTCCGAAGAAAAATTCCCCCCTATCGAGAATACAATCCAGTTCCACTGAAAATATCCTTCTGGTTCTACCTGAATCACATTCCAGTCAATCACATGAATAACATCATGTATATACTTTTTCAAAATAGAAATGTGAAAAACATTGTGTATCCTAAGATTAGGTGGCAAAACTAGTTGATAAGCCACTAGACCCACTCTTGCCAATATATCGAACGGTCTGCAATACCTAGGTGCTAATTTAGCACAACTCCCTAGTTTAAAGGAGCTCTTTCTTGGTTTCACCTTAACGAACACTTGCTCGCCTACTTGAAATTCCTTCGGAGTTCTTTTAAGGTCGGCATGGCTCTTTTTCTTGTCTTGTGCAGTTTTCAAGTCGCCTTGTACCTGTTTCACTATTAGCTCCAATTATTTTAACATGTCAAGTACTAACATCAATCTATCTACTGGATTAATCCATGTAATAGGAGTGTTACACTTTCTACCATATAATATTTCAAAAGGACTAAGCTTTGTTGAAGCCTTATAATGGTTATTATAAGCAAATTCAACCAAATGCAAATAGTCTCCTCACTTCTAGGGATAGTCTCTAACATACATTCGTAACATGTCTTCTAATACTTGATTGGCTCTTTTTGTTTGTCCATCAGTTTGCGGATGATAAGCGGTACTGAAATTCAATTTAGTATTTAATTCTTTAAATAATGTTTTCCAAAAATTACCAGTAAATTAGAATCTCTGTAAAAAATTATTACTTTTGGAATTCCATGCAAACAAAAGATTTCTTTCATAAAAATGTCAGCAATATTAGCAACTGTATAAGTTGTTTTAACAGGAATAAAGTGTGTTGCTTTACTTAATTTATCCACAACTACCATTATTGAATCATTTTGTTTTTGGTTTTTTAAGTAAACCAGTTACAAAGTCAAGACTGATGACTTCCCATTTTCAATTTGGAATTGGTAATGGTTGTAAAAGGCATGTTGGGTGCTGATGTTCAGCTTTAACTTGATGACATCTGATACACCTAGCTAAAAATTCAGCAACCTCATTTTTCATGTTAGGCCAAAAGTACTATTTTATCAACATGGTTATGATCTTCTGATACCCTGAATGTCCAGAATAAGGACTTTTGTGTATTTCATCCAATATCAGCATCTTAATTTCTGGTATATTTGGTACATAAAGTCTGTTTTTAAACAATATTAAACCTTTTTCATTAAAATTGTAATCTCTACTTATATTTTCAGATATATTCTGAGTTACATTTTCTTTTAAATTCTGGTATTCTGGGTCCCTCTTGATTGTTTCTTCCAATTTATCTTCCAAATCGGTTTTATAACTGCTAATGGCAGCTAGAAAACTTGTTACTACATTCCTGCTTAAGGCATCAACCACTTTATTTACTTTCCCTTTAATATGTTTGATTTCAAAATCATATTTGTTAAGGAAAGCTAGCCATCTAGCTTGCCTTGCGTTTAGATTTTGAAGATCAAATAGATAGTTTATGATTATGCTATCAGACATTAGCTGAAATTTGTTTCCAATTAAGTGATAGCGCCACATTTTTAAAGCGTGGATTATTGCAACCAACTCTAAGCCATACGTTGCATAGTTCTTTTCATGAGTTTTTAATTTTCTTGATTCGTATGCAATTGCATGACCTTCTTGTGTCAGTACTCCACCCAAGACTTTGTTGCATGCATCAATGCATATGACAAAATCTTTGTCTGGATTTGCTATTTTTAGAATGGGTGCAGTAGTTAGTAATTCTTTTAGTTTACTAAAATTGTCTGCGCATTTATGATCCCAAACAAATTTCTTCCCCTTTTTCTATAATGAAGTTATAGGATTTGCAATCTTTGAAAATTCTTCAATAAATTTTATGTAATAACCTGTTATCCCCATAAAGGATCGTACATCAGTTATGTCCGTAGGGGCAGGCCAATCAATTATAGCTTTTATTTTATTCGGGTCCACCGATATCCCTTCTTCGGATATGACGTGCCCTAAGTATTGTATTTTATCTTTATAAAAATCATATTTGTTGAACTTAGCATATAGTTGATGTTCTCTTAACACTTGCAGAATTATCTTTAGGTATTCATCATGTTCTTTTTTTGTCTTAGAATAAATTAATATGTCGTCTATAAAGAAGACTACAAATTTGTCTAAGTACTTACTTAGGAATTAATTGTTCATTAAGCACATAAAGTTTGCTAGTGCATTTGTTAGCCCGAAGGGCATAACCACAAATTCATAATGCCCGTATCTTGTCCGAAAAGCAGTATTAAAGGTGTCTTCATCTTTAATTCTAACTTGGTGATACCCAGACCTTAAGTCGATCTTTGAGAATATCGTCACTTCGCATATATGATCGAACATATCATCAATGCAGGGCAGAGGATACCTATTCTTAATCGTCACTTTATTAAGTTGACGGTAGTCTATACATAGACGCATAGTACTGTATTTCTTTTTAACAAAAAGGACCGGTGCTCCCCAAGGGGATACACTTGGTCTTACATAATGTTTGTTTATTAACACTTGTAATTATAATTTTAGTTCATTCAGATCCAAGATGTTCATTCGATAGGGATATTTCTAATTAGGTACCGCTTCAGAAACTAATTCGATTGTAAAGTCCAAATCTCATTTAGGAGGTAATCCTGGAATTTCTTTCAGGAATACATCCGTGAAATCTTGCAGGATTGGAATATCCTCAAATCCCAATTTATCTTTTTTTATCGATTTGTTCATTATTTATAATATGTACATCAACGAATTTACATCCATTCCTTACAACATTTTTCATCTGTAAGGCTGAAATTTGTCTAACATATATCTTCCTAGGTATTCCTGTAATTGTAATTATTTTTCCTTCATTATTCAAACAAGTAAAAGTTTTCTGAAAATAGTTTAAAATCACTTGGTGTTTTTCAAGCCAATCCATTCCTATTAGGACATCGTAAGATCCTAAAGGTAACAGATTTAGCTTGACCTGAGTTTCAAACTGACTCATAAGCAAATTACAACTTTCAATATAATTTACCACCTTTCTTTTAGTACTTGTGGGTAACTAGACCAGCTAGGATTTTTCAAACTTTTAAGGATAAGTTGCAATTTTCCACTATGCTAAGAGATATATAACTTAAGATAGCACCTGGATCAATTAAGATGGAAACAGGGAAATTTTGGATCATACCTTGCACTTCCACCATGGAAGTCTGGTGATACACCTGTCGGTTCTCCAGAGTTGCATTTATCCTGTGCATCTCGTTTGTCACATCTCCAACTGCTTCTTTTTCCTGGACAGTGTGTATGTTGTTGATGTTCCCCTTTCGATTCGGACAGTACTTGGTGTAATGTGGTCCTTGACATTCCCAACATTTGACACGTTCCCTTTGTTTAGTATTTTAAACAAAATTGTTAGGCATATCCCTGCATTTTGATGTTGCAGTATTATGGGGTACTTTATTCTTAAAATCAATTTTTTGATAGTTATTCTTGGAGAGGTTCTGAGATTTACTCCCAAAAATTTTGTTTGACTTGAATCATCTTCTTCTTTGGTCAAAATGACTTGTCTTTTTAATCTTCCAGTTAGGTAAACTTTTCCTTTTCTTACTCTGCTCATAACAAAAATCAGCCTTTCTCATAGCTTCCTCCAAATTTTTCGGATTATCAAACTCAATCCTATCTTTGAAGCTAGCAGGTAGACAACTTAAAAACCATTGAATTTTAGGATTTCCATATATTATGTATGGCATGTATATTAACAAGCTTAAAAACTTGCTGCTCAAATCTTTCATGGACATGGAACCCAATTTTAATTCATCGAACTCCTTGGCTCTTTCTTCGTAGTATTGTTCAGACATAAAATTTCTTTTAAAATACTTCTTAAAAACTCTCCAGGTTAAGTACTTCTCTTTCAGATCTTTGACCTTTTTTATATCTTGCCACCGGAAATCAGCTTTTCCAGCCAAATTGTAAATAGCCATTCTGGCCTTTAGTCTGTCAAAATAGTTGTAAATATGGAAGTATTTCTTCATTCATGACAACCAAGCTTATACTTCCTCACCTTTCTCTAATTCCCCATTGAACATGGGAGGTTTTATTTTTTTGAATTCCCCAAATATTTCTTCGCAGGGTTTATACTTCCTTCTCCTAGGTTTATGGTCACTTTCACTACTGTCACTCATGTACTTATATCTTCCCTTAAGTGAACTTGCATTAACCTCTAAAGAAGATTCACTACCAGAATATTTTTCTTTCTTTCCTTTATGTTTGTAAGAGGTTGTTTCAAAATCAGTTTCGTAAACATTTCGTTTCTCTTTTCCTATGTTATTCATATTATCTAGTAACATTTGATTCATTTCCAGAATTCTTTCATTATCTAATTTGACAGTATGCAGTTCCTCTTTTAACTCCTTAACTGTCTATATTAACTCTGGATTGTTCAAATCTACATAAAAGTTGTGAGGATTGTTAAGTTGAGAACTATTTTCTGCAGATGCTTCAACACCTTCCATTTTCCTGCAAAATAGATTTTATATTTTTATACAGAAATAAATGCAAATAAAATTAGTATATTAGTTTTATTACTTAGATGTGAGTGATCCAATCAAGCCTAGTGTTTGGAGCCTCGCCCTGATACCAAATGTAACATCCCTAAATTTTATAAATTTTTTTTTTTTATTGTATGTAACCTTAGATATTCCTAGTAAAATATTTAGGGAGACGTTAATATTATTCATACTTCTTTCGTCATGCACTTCTGACATCATAACTAACTTATTGTTAGCTTGCTTTAACTTGGTGATGTAAGAAATATTTCTTTGTTGATCTTGTTGTCTTAAGGCATTTAGTTGTTTCCTTATGCTTGATTCTACTCTTTGAGCCGCACAAGGGATAATTCATGGTCTTACTTAGTCATTATGACTAATGCGTGACTTTTTGTTTTATTCAGGTGCATGTAGTGTGGTACCTCGACACTACAGTTCCAAGACAAACTCTATGATGAGATGCCATAAGGAGCAAGACAAAGCAAATCTAAGGTTTCAACAAGAATCTAATCCTACTCTTTATTTTCAAAGTTCAAAAGCCATAATATATAGTTTACTATTTTACTATTTCAAAGCTTCCATTCTTAATGTATATATTACTTCCCAATCTAACCATGCAGGTTCTGCTCATAAAGTAAAATTTATATAGTGTAAGTTTCTCTTTGGTAGTGGAAGGTTATATCCAAGACATAACCTTACAATGTGAGCTAAACAATAAGGTTTGTAAAGCCTTGGGAGTGACCCCTACCATGTACTCAACCTTTAAGTTGGATATGACAATTGACTTGGGAAACTTTATGGTGATTGAAAAGAATCAAGGACATGATATTAAATTCTTTGTCATCAGACCATGTGATGGTCATGAGGACTCCAGCTGGCGGTCACTCCTCATTAATCAAAACCCTAACATAGCTTGTCATTTTGAATAGTTTTTGTTTGACGATGGAGGTTGCTCTGCAATTGTTTTTAACTTTCGACTACTTGGACTTATCCTTCCCCTAGCTGTAAGACGAGATAGTAGAGTTCTTAAACTGAAACCTCGAATTCCTTTGTCTCTCCCTAGTCCTGTTATGATTGATGAAGTGGCATGGGTTTGCTTAAGGTGGCAGATTTTGTGTTCCAAATAATCCTCATCTAAAATTATCATAGCTTGGATAACCGATGTACTCATCACACCATTTTTTTGTGTCGAGTGATGATGTGAAGTGGCATGTAAGTATCTGTTTGTATGGGTACTCTTTTTATATACTTGGTGTGTTAAAGAACCATATTGCTTTCTTGTGATAAGCACATCTAGGAAGGCTAAGCTACTGTTCACTTCTTTCTCAACAGTAAACTTAATGTTCTTCAACTGGTTTTTCAAATGAATTGTGAAATCTTCCAAACTATTTTCTCCATGTGGCCAATTGCTATACACATCATCAACAAACCTGAGCCACCATTTAGGTTTGTGAAGAAAGGAATCCAATGCATTTTTATCAAAGCTCTCCATAAAGAGGTTGGCGACAATGGGTGAAAGAGGTGATCCCATAGCCACATCCTTGGTTTGCTCATAAACTTCACCCCCAAAGCCGAAAAATGTTGATATAAGGAAGATATCCACAAAATGTGTAGTTTCATCATAAAAAAATACTCTTAATAACTGTAGTTGCTTCATTAATTAGAATCTTAGTGAATAGGGAATATGTTATATCAAAGCTTAGAAGTATATCCTCCTTTTCAATCTTTTGATCCTTCATCATATTTACAAGATGCGTTGAGTTTTTCACAAATGAAAAAGTCCCACCTACTAATGGATTGAGTTTTCTCGCCATGTATTTTTCCAACTCACAGGTAGGAGAACCTATTATGTTAACAGTAGGTCTCAAAAGGACAATAATCTTATGAATCTTTGGAAAACCATAGATTCATGGCATTATTGCAGAATTGGGGATAAGACTTTTTCACACTATCATCTATAGAAGAGTTCTTAATAGCTATGGAAACCTTTCTCAAGACTTTGCTCATTGGTTCTTTATGCACTTTCTTGTAACTACCACTCCACATGTTGTTATACATCTTTTGGTTGTAGTCCTCGGTATTGAGAATGATGGTCACACTACCCTTATAAGCTCTTGAGTACATGAGTGCAATCTTAACGAATGGCATTATCCCTATCCTCTAGTAAATCCTTAATTGCATATTCTATGTTGCAAATAATGTCTTCAACGAGGATTCTTCTTGGCAATATGGAAAAATTAAATCCTTTATCTAACCATGACATAGTGGTTTCATCTAGATTTATGCTAGCTAGGTTTAACACACTGCTCTTTTTCACATTATTCGATGGTCGTTGCTTTCTTGCCAGCCGTTCAAACTTTAGGGTTTGTTTTTTTAGTGACTGTTACATGTGTGCTCGTTTAGATTTTATAGTCATTCTTGCTTCAATGGATATCCAATGATCAATGCGCAAAACCCTAGATAGATATAAGTGCAAACCAAACGCATTCTTGGAGAGCGATTCAAGCTCACGTGTGGTCTATTTGAAAAGTAGTTGTAACTGATAGGTACATGTTGGGAGCATAAATAGAGGAAGAAAGAACTAGTAAATGCCCCATAATGGAGAGAGAAGAGGTTTGATAAGAGCTTTGAGAATTTTAAGAATTTTATATAATGTCTAATTTCTTTCATGTTCCATGCTATATGGTCCATTAGATTTTGATACTTCTTCATAAAGTACAAAGAATAATGGTAGTGTATTTACATTTGAAAGATAGATGGTTTATCTGTTATGTTTTGTGTAGTATAAGTTCTATTTTTAATTTGGCACTAATCACTGGTCACTTATGTAAATGATAATTATTGTGCATTAGATTAGATTGCAATGCTCAAGTTTAAATTGTAATTTTGTTTAATTTTTTTTGTTATTATGCAGATTTTTTTTTGTATTTTCTTGAAAAGGTTAAGAATAACAAAAATCATTCTTGGTCTAGATATTGGTAGGGACTTGAAAAGAAGTTATGAACACATGGATCACCTTTTGGTTAATATCTCACTCATTTTATTGAATCATTTGTTGTTTTGTTTATTTTATTTTACTTCATCACAAAATAAATTACAATGAAGTTTTACTCTGTGATGCACTTTATTGCACCGAGAGAAGCGAGGTACTCTCCAACCCAGTATGGGGGAGGTACTCTCCAACCCAGTATGGGGGAGATCCTGTCACATTATGCTAGCTGACATAAATAAACATATTAAAAAATAAAAAAATATAAATTATAAATTACATATTGACTTAAATAAAATATAAAAATATAAACCTGAATAAATCCATTTTAAACCAGTATCTAAGTTATGCTAGCCGACATAAATAAACATATTAAACAATAAAAAAATAAAAAATATAAATTACATATCGACTTAAATAAAATATAAAAAAATATACCTGAATAAATCCATTTTAAACCAATATCTATCAAGTACAAAGAATGATCTAAATGGTAAAAATGTACACCTCAATAAATTGGACCCCTCTCGGTGCTTGATAGATCTGGATTTAAAATGGATCTATGTTAGTGTATATTCCAAACATTTAAGATTAATTTTATTTTTGTTCATTGCTCATTAGGTAGCCATTCCATTTATGTTGTAGGTACACATTTAAGTTTATTTTATTATATCCTATTATTCATAAAACAAAAAAATACATAACACTAAAATATAGAAAAATCATGAAAACCTAAAAATTGAATTAGAGAGTAGACTTGACTAGAATTTTTAGAAAATCAAGGTACGAGGGTTTTCTAAAGGCTCTAAATCAAAGGGTGACTTTTCCCGCCTCTACTCATCCATCCTTATAGGGAGGATGAAGTTGTCAATTTCATAATTTTCTATTTTCAAAATCAACACCAATGACCAATAAGGTGATCATGCAACAAAGATGCCCAAAGTATCTCAAGGCTAGGGACTTACATCCACACTCACTGAAATTCATTGTCGTCCTTGTAAACATCCACAATAACCTATTGTGCTTTAAGTATGCTTCCCAAACTCATGCATCCATTTGTGGTTGGCTTCTCCAACCACTCCACATTGCTACTATCAAAATACTTGTGCATCTACTCATTGTCTAATGTTGCTTTTGAGTTAAGCAACTTTGCCCAAATATGTCCATAATGCCTCCTGGATGCCTTTTTTCGCAAATGTGATTGTGACCCACTGGTGCTACAACTCCCTTCTACTATTACAACATCTCAACCTCCACTATAAGGTTGTTAAACTATCCAAGTGTTGCATACTTCTGACTTACTAATGCTTTTGTACTTAGTCAATTATGACATACCTTTGCACACTAATGTTCTCCATGTTTTGAATTGGTTGAATAACTTATCCAACCATATTTTCCATCTCATGAGAATGCACATCCTCATGCTAAAATTAGTCACTTCCTTCTGCAATTCAATCTTTTATGCATAATTTTTATGGACTAAGGCAAGGTTGCCACCTTTACCTCAAAACTGCCACAAAGACACCTCACTCACCTTTGTCATTTGTTGCACCTCAAGAAAATTTTCCAAGACACCTTCCAAAGGCGCCTTCATGAAAGTTCTTCATTAGTTTCCAATTTGTCAAATTCATTTTTAGGTTTCTGATTTTCAAGCACCTCCTCCTTTAACCCTTTGATTTGTTCAAACAATCTTTGATTAAGGTTCCTTAGTGAGAATTTTCTTCATTTTTTTATGATAATTTATTCTCAAGATCTTGATCGTCTTGTTAGGCTCCACTACCTTCTCATAGACAACGAGCTAGCCTCACAATGTTATCCACACGATATGGAAAGTGGCCACCAACACCAGTACCAACCAAAGTGTTTTACTTGTGCTCCATGCTCACATATTTTATAATTGTGTCCTTCTTTGAGAATCGTCAACCCAATTGTTCTAATCAAGTAGACATCACTTGAAATTCATATATATCCATGGCTTGTCTACAAATATCCATAATGTCAGTTTGATATATATCTAAGAAGTATTTCTCTTCTACCACCACGTCCAACTAAGAGTCTTGAATTGCCTCTACACTGTGCAAAGGTGCTCCATTCACATTCACAACCTTATACTTCTTCTTCTTAGTTTGTTCCTATGTTGATTTACTCAATTCTTTATCTAGTACTGGTTGAGTCTCCTCAACATCTTATACTAGGCACTACAAGTCCTCTAAAAAAGCAAAATTGTCACCCTCATATTGCTATTCTTCATGAAGATGAAGAACAATTAACTAGTGCAAGGATCCAAAACCCTATTCCTCAACCATGCCATTATCTTGCAACTGAGAGTCTTATTGGGTGAGTATCTCCATGCATTATTGTAACCAGACACTCAGAATATTTTCAGTACTATATTGCCTCCAATATATTGCTTATGGTCATCCAGATTGAACAATAGTTCAATCTTATTCAAGACTAATTCCATCAAGGTCTCCAATGTTGTAAACTTGTGCTTTTCAACGGTTTTCAACATCTTGGGAACATAAGGCTACTTTTCCCAAAACCAACTTCTTGTGTTGTTGTGTGTCGATGACACAAGGAGGTTCTATGGACTCATTGATTTCCTTAATCAAATTTATGGTTGATATTCTTGTCACGTTCCAACTTTCTTCTAGTCATCATTGACACACCAAAAGTATTGGATTCTTCTAAGAATATAAACAGTTCTCATGGGCCAATGGAACAACTTTAGGAAGCTTAAGAAAGTCTTGCTTCAAAATGACTGTATGGTCATCCAATGGAGCCATTGTCAAGTCCAAACTATCAAAGCATTCCCCAACATTCGAAGGTGTAGAATGAACTACTCTTTTTGTTGGATTCATTGATGACTTTACCACTCTTGAATGTGGCTAAGCCGCTACCTCAAGATTATGGTGAAGTGATGTAGCATTTTGTTCACTTACAAAGCTATGGGTTGTGACAGTTTCAATCAAGCTTGCCACCTTAAAACCACTCACAATTGAATTCACAAAACAAAGATCACTAAGGCCTTCACCTTGCAAATCATGTCTATGGCCTTCTTGAATGAACTTGCTCAAACCTAATATTAAGGAATCTAAAACCTCCATTGTTTCCTGTGAAGTCTTGTGAACTTGGGTTGCTCTTGGTTGCTCCCAAGCCTATTAGCTTCACAACCAATGTTTGTTGCACTTGAAATTCTTCCAAGTCTTCCAACTTTTCCTTCAAAGGACAATCAATGGAAAAATGATTATGATAACAAAGGAAACACACACCATTCTTACCTTTGGACTTAAATCATTTCTATTACATCTTTGCTCCAAAATTGGTCTCCACCCTTCTTAACGATTCCAACATCTTTTCCCAAGTTTCCACTTTCACTGCCAAAGTATGCACCTCCTGATACCAAGATTCAACCCATACACTAGTTTTTTCTAGTTGTGTCACATGTGAGATGTACATGTCACAAGGCTCTCAAGCCATGATCATGACTTCAATCATGATTCTTCGTGACTCTTTCTACATGCCATCCATGTTGCAAACCAAACACCTCCTAGAAATATTTGAAAACTTTTTCTAAGTCTACAAGAATTAGTTCATCTTGCAGCCTCAAGCCTTATATCGTCCACCTACATAACCTATTAATGAAGTCCACTACTTCCTTCCAAGTCACAATGAAGAGTACTTTACTACCCAATCTCTATGCGAATGAACTACCATGTGTGTATTTTATTGTTCAACATGTATTGTACTCTTTGTAGGTTCCCATAGGAAGTGGGGCCCAATTAGTACCCCCAACTAGAAAGCAAAGGGGGGAAATGCCCTTGAGAGAAATTTTTTGGGTATGTTTTTGAGCTATTTTTGGCCCATGGTTTTGTGTCCCATTGTAAACTAATTTTGGTTAAACAATTAGGGTTGTAATCTAATCCAGGTTAATGGAATAGGGTTTTGGATGCTATAATATTGCACTATAAAAAAAGATAATACATTGAGACAAAGAATGAAGAAAATCTCAAGAATGTTGATTTTCCAATTTTGGGTTTATAGGGTAAATCTTTGTGTAATGTGTAAGCGAGTCATTGTTAATTCGTGTGGTTTGGATTTTGTTCGGTATTTATTTTCTTACATATGTTTATTAAAAATCTTTAGCTATGCCTAGGTACAAGTATATGATCACAAATCTCAAATCCCTCTTTGCAACTACCTACCATGTTTCCTTAAGGACTATGCACTACTTCCTAGTTTTACCAAGCAAGAAAAAGAGTGCCCAAAACTAATATATGTCCCACTGTCACAAAAGGACAATGGCCAAAGTGCCCATATTTTCTCAAATACCAACTACTATGGACCTATAGTGTGCCTGACTTTTTTCTTCGAACTTTGGAATTTTACCAACTTTGCTTTGACACCTTAAATTGTGTGACATTGCCTTGTTTCCATCACAGGGGCTTGAAACAATTGTGCCTACTACAACCATACGCCTCTTCACCTAATGCCTACCAATGAATTCACTTTAGACTACAATATGTTATATGTTCAGATTTAGTTTTACCTAACCAAGTTATCCAACACTAAGCACACATCTAATCGTGGCCTTTAAAACATCCAAAAAACACTCATACTTAGCCAATCCCAATAGGTCACCAACATAAAACATCACAATAACTAAGGCAACATTCATTCCAATAAGTAAACAACAATATGCATGCATAGTACATGTGGTACCCAAGGCATATGCCTTAAACTTTAGTTATGAGAGGAAAGTTTACAATACAAAACAAGGGAGGAAATAGGAAATCTACTTTCCTACTACTCTTTCATATAAAGTACAATGAATCTAGGATAAATTAGCCTTCTACAATTCCCAACAATCCTATACAAACCAACCCCCTGAAGCTACCATAGGCATGCCTCCTACAGGTCTTGTTTACTTTTCTTTTCTCACTCAACCAGTGAAAATTTGTCCTATTGTGCAAAACCCATAACATAACATGACTGCAGAGCTCACTTTGAACTTGTGTTAATCATTTCACTAAATGAATTATCCACGATGCCTTAATCACTTTAAGTAATCCACTATGTATATGATTCTTGACAAACTCTTATTGCCCCTCCAAATCTAAGTGGACCCAAGTGTCCTTATGTAACTCAATTGTGACTACAAGACTTGTTTGTCAGCTTCCATCAAGTTTGATGGTGTTGTGCCCATCACATCTACATTTGTTGCAAGCATGCTTGAAGTTGAACCCATTGCATTTTCATTCATTGCAAGTGTGCCTAGTAGGTGCACCAGTTGCATCCACACTTATTGAAAGTGTGCCTGGTAGGTGTTCTTATTGCATCTGTGTCTATTGCAGGTGCTTTCAGCAAGTTGTTCCCAAGTGCACCTAGGAAGTGCTTCCAACAAGAGTCCTCCAAGTACACCCAACTGTCTTGTTCCCAAGTCCATCTAAGAAAACACATATGCAAGTGCACAAAGCCAACACCCATCCTTATGACATGCGTCGAAGTGCTTTGAGCCTATGTACATCCAACCAAGTGAATCTACTTAGTTTTTCCAACCAATGTGTATCCAAATGAGTCTACCCAAGTCAACTATAAGCTAGTTAGTTCTTCTTGCCACTTTGTCTATCTTGCATAGTACATGCCTACGAATGAGGTTGCCCTAGGAAACCTTCTTTGCCTGCCAATTCTCTTCAATTTTCTCGGGGTTTTCCCAACTAATGTGAATTACCACTATCCATGGTATGCCTTGTCTTTGTGCAAGAGCACCCAACATGTTCATGGTGTGCCTTGTATTTGTGAAGGAGCACCCAACATGTACATGATATGCATTGTCGGTGGGCCAAGGCACCCTAAACAAACTCGTTACTCATCTAGCCATCAACCTCATAACATGTTTGTACGTGTTGACCAACAACCACGAAGGTGATCATGTGATTGATGTGCTAGAAGACTCTCAAGGTTAGAGCCTTACAAATCCCCTACTTGTACTAATTTAATGTTTCATGATGTCCAAGCTCTCCATCTACATGGTAACAGTTTTCCTGTAAAATGTTTTCCCTCAAGTCAACCTTACATGTTGGTATTCTCTTGAGAGGGGGCATGTGTATATCTCAACCTATAGAGCATTTATTACTCTATCACTGGGTGAATAATGTTTGTCATTTCTTTCAGAAATTTAGTCAAATAGTTGGTATGCAACCTATAGCCTTCAACACCTAACATGCCTATAGAAATCACTAGTTGGTTGGTTCATGAAGGAAGATAAAACAAGGGTTCATGAAAATCTACAAAGCAATACTAATGCATGTTTCCTTCCATTAATTGGTCCTCACATATACCAATTCTTGATGGGAATGTATGTAAAGTCCTCGAAACTCCATTCCATAATGGTGCTTTCTACATTGGATATCCTTTCCTCCCGAGGCATTTTTTCAAGCTACTTGATATGAGCATAATAGTGTATTGATTATAGGAGGGAACCATTTTTGTGGCAATCCTCGACCTCTAATGATGTAGCATTTTCCACCAACTTTGCCCTTTTATCAACCCACTATTAGTTCCTGCTCAATACTCAAGCTAACATCTCAATTTTTGGTCTTATACCTGAATATTTGTAAAACCAACATGTCTAGAAAAATGATACAATGTAACATTGAAATAAAAACATTACTGAGAAAATGTGTGATGAACTATATCTTACCTATGACTATTTGTATCACTTTGACTTCCAATACTTCACAGGTATCCCATTTTTGTTCCTTGGTTAAGTGAAGTTAGTTTCATAGGTTTTTTTAGCTCTCAACCATTTTCCTTCTCCTAGTTTCACCCATTTAACAAAATTTGATGCACATCTTCTCTCCCACAGCTTATAGGCAAAGCAACCCACCCAATCTTGTGAAGGAATTTGTGTGTTTCACATTTTCAATACCACAAAATAAGCTCCATGTGGAAAATTCTGAAATATATATGGAAAATTCTAATTTAAGAGTTGTGTAGAAGTTTGACTAGAGTAACAAAGTGTTTTACAATCAAATGGAGGAAGATGTTGTCACTTCCTCGAACCAAGATATATATATATATATATAGTCTTAATTTAAATTTTGTACAATTGATTAAAAAATTTAAAACCAACCTAAATCTATCTTAAACATAACATAAAATTATTATTTATTTAATTAATTTATTAATATTATATTGTAACATAAGATTATAATGTACAAATTCATTTACTAACACAACAAAGAAAAATACCAATTAAAATTCATTTACTAACATAACAAAGAAAAATACCAATTAAATTCAAACATGAATGTTTTCGAACATTATATTATATTATATATAATTTGTTTTTGAATATTTTATTATATTATATTTGATTAAATCAAGAAACAAAGATAGATTGTACGATCTCTTTGTTTTGGAACATTATATTATATCATATAATATTGAATTAAAAAATGAGGACATAGTTACAATTTTTATTTTTTATATTACAGTCTCTTTTATATTTATATTTGAGTACAAAATTTAATATGAATTTATTTGTCATCTATATCTATGTTTATTCAATCTAATACATTTCTTTCTCTAATTTTTTTTCGGTGAATTGATATTATATAATTTTTGGAGTGGATTCTTCTGGATTGTAGAAATAATTTTTGCATAACATGAATGGATCCCATTAAGATGCAGAGTTGTCGATTATCGCAACCATTAATTGGCACAAAACCAGCCAAGTTCACATCCAGATATATGTATGACCTTGAAAGACTTTGAATGAAAATCCTTCTCGCGACCTGCAATATACGATCAAAGTACTTAAGTCTGTTCAAATGTATGTACGGCCGACCCCGATAATACTGAAGTGAACTGCTTTAGCACCGAGAGACAATGATAACTCAAAGAAGAATCACTACTGGAGCCTGGACTTCTGTCATTACCCTTTCTACTGCTGGTTGTTGCATTCTTCATACCAATTTCTATCTACTCAAATTTGTCTATCTACTGTATGTATCACCATACTTGTCAGTCAACCTTTCAATAGCAAGCTTGGGCACAGAACAGTATTTGACAAGCTAAATTACCCACCAGAATGTACATGATAATAAGGCTTGACATGCAATAACATTGTTTTAATGGATTCAACTAAAGACTGGGAACAAACCAACAGAAATGTTAAGCTGGATCTATTAATCATAGGTGAAGGCGAACAAACCAGCAGAAATGTTAAGTTGGATCTATTAATCAAAGGTGAAGGCGAGGTAGTGCAAACTTCCAGCTGCGAAAATAATCAAGTCTTAAACTTAAACTTAAAATGAATCTATTGATAAAATAAAACTATGCTAATTAGTTTGTAGAGCATTGGGGGTTAAACTTAAAATGGATTTATGCTAATTTGTTTGTGGAGCATTAGGGGTTAAACTTAAAATAAATCTATGCTAATTTGTTTGTAGAGCATTAAGGTTAAACTTATAATATATCTATGCTAATTTGTTTGTAGAGCATTGACAATTTAAGTATGGATAATTAATAAAATAAATAAAAATCAATTTTTTTAATTTGTTTAATATTATGCATAAGAGGTAATCCTTATTTTATTTTATTAGTTTTCCCAACAAATTGACATGTAGATTCATGGACGACATCAAGGTACATGTATAAGATCTTGCATTGAGATTCAACACTTGAAAACTAATGCCCTGAAGGATGAGTATGGAGATGTGACATGGAGATTCATGGACAACATCAAGGTACATGTATAAGATCTTGCATTGAGATTCAACACTTTGAAAACTAGTGCCCTGAAGGATGAGTATGTATAATGCTCTTGTTTTAAAAATCAAACAATCTTTTGTCAAGAGATGGGCAGAAAATTAAAATGTCCTCGTGACTATTAAGAGACCATGTTCTCTCTATTGACATAGAATTGGGCAGAACTTTGCTTTTTCTCTGGTTTTCTTATTTCTTACCCACAAGGAATGACATTAAATTCTCTAAAACATAACTTTTTGGGAATCTCCCTCTTTCTGCAGCAGATAAGACCATGTCAAACAGTTCGTTTCAAATTAGAATCTTGCACATCTCATATAGATGCAAAAGAATATAGAACTTAAATATCATATAGATACAAAAGAATATAGGACTCAATAGTATGGTGCAATCTTTATATGTATTCAAAATACATAATCAGTCTTGCTTTTGTTACATTTCTTCTTTGCTTATGTGATAAATATTTCAAATTAAAGATGGAACACTACAAAACTCATGTCTGTGTTGGTTGTGGACCTTGATTTTTCAGATTCAGAGATATTATTCAGTTGTGTTGGTACCCCAGGTTTACTGTACACTCGTTTCCCAACTTTGAGGTTCGGGGCAGTGCCCCCAAAAACGGGGTTCGGGGACAGCACTGCCGAGAAATAGGAGTTCAGGGACGAAGCCCTCAAGAATTTTTTTGAGATGTTTGTTGGCCAACAGTTTTGCAGACCCATGGTATTGGGTTAACCGTATTATTTTCCCATGGTATTTCCCATATAAAAGAAAAACATTGTAATACGAGTGTGTATGGTATGGTGTGGTATTGTATTCTATCATTGTAAACAATCTCTGTGATTGTGTGAGAGAGACTGTGTTAGTGTGAAGAGGAAGTGCAGCGGGTTTGCTGCACGTTGTATCCCTTCATCTTTTTGGATGGTAATAAAAGGTCTGGCAATTTTTGTGTGGATGTAGCCCGTCTTTTGGGTGAACCACGTTATATCTATGTATCTCTATAACGTGTTAAATGTGTTTTGCATCTTGCTAAATGATTTAACTGTATATCTGTGATTGCTCAGCAGTCCTATTTTCTAACAGTTTGTATTTCAACTGATGGGACATCCAAGAGATTTCTATCTGTTAAAAACTTTGGCTTGCTAGTTCAAAACATAAATGTCCTATGAAATACAAACAAAATAAATGAGCTCAATAGAAGTGAACAATAAAATTATATCATTACAATAGGGCAGTGGAAATACATGATAAATTAGGAGGAGAAAAAAATTGAAGTAGAGCACATGTAACTAGAACTTTGCTGTTTAGGCTTCAGCACAATGAGATGTCGCTATATGAATGTATAGGCTTAGCAGAAAGAGATGTTAAGCATATGAAAATGGAATTAGGAGAAAAAATACCAAATTAAGTAAATAATTTCGATATGCACTTCTGACAAAAACTTCTCCAGTTGATTGGAAGTTTCAGATACAATGTCATTGAACAAAGAATATGGATAGCCTAAACCATAACCAAACAGAAATATTCCAAGTCATCTACTACCTCAATTTTTGATCAAATTTGCTACCTTATCTGAGGATTGTATGCAAAGAGCATACCATGCACAAAATCTCTTGATGTTGAAATATCTCCTTATTTTACTGAAGTGGGCACTATAACTTATCAATTCAGTGAAGATCAAGTATATCTAGAGATTCTAGACAAATATATAACCAGAATCAAATGAGAGGTCGGGGTTATACCCACTATAAGGACTGACACTAATCAACTCTCGAATAATAATATGAACCGTCATAAACTCAATAAGTAACATAGAAATGCCTCTTCTGCTCCTCATAGAAACAAGTTAAGCTTTCAGCCTATTTCATTGCTTTGATTCCCCCTCCTCCTCCTTGCTGTTTTTACCAAACCAACTAGCAACTATGGGTGTAAGGGCAACAGTTGGAGGAAACCTGATCGGGGAAGCTGCTTTGTGTGCAGCGTATGCAAGGGCAAATGTTCCCACCTTTTCTCCTGTTTCATCAGTATGGATTCCAACCTGTTGACAGAAATATACTCATGAAATTCTTCTTTAAAAGATGCTTGAAGTCAAAGGATCTTGACAACTTCAAGGTTATTCTTTGAACCACAAGTATAAACTTGGAAAACGTTGAGAGCCTTGTGAATCTAAAGCCTTCCAAAATCTAATCATGATGAAAATCAAAGCTTTACAAAATGCAATCATGCTGAAAATTAACAACTACAAATGAAAGCTTTACAAGATGCAATCATGAGGTACAGCTAGAAGGGTTCTGAATCCTGATTCTTCTAATCTAAGCCCAATTTCAACTCTGGACAAAATACCACAAAGCCACAGTAAGCCATAGCCTCCAAGAGCCTTCAAAATTGGAGTTTTTGTGTGTGCAATTGAACTGATTGCATTAAAGTAAACACCGATTCCTATGATGTCAAATATGAACAATTAGTATCTCTCAAGAAATATTTTTTTGTAACCTGCATACCTTGTCAAGCAAGCCCTGCACGTCCACTCCAGAATTTATGAGCAAGTAACAAACACCGAAGGAAACTAAAGAAAGCGAGATAGAGGTTGCCAGATATGCCCCACCATATCTTGCTAACAACTCCTTAGCCTGATTTTTCTTCTTTCCCTTGGCATCCTCCCCAGTATCATCATCCTTTGAGGTGAATATCTGAAAAACATTGATAAACACAATGCTTCAACATTTCATGTTGTATACTCTTTCAGTTTTTCTACTCTGTTCCAAAGCTCAAAATCACACCATGGTCCATGACCAGATTTAATTAATAAACATAGCCAACTGAACTGAAATATAATAACGTTTTAAATTACTTCCATGCCAGAATTAATCCTAACAGAAGTAAAATAAAAAGCATCCAGTACAAACACAGAGATACACAGAACACAAGAATCCAAATATCACTAGAACGGCAGACAAAACATCTGTACAAAACCCAATTCAAAACATTGGCAGGAAAAGTCCACAGAGACATGCATGCTTGCATAAGCCCAATTCAAAGCATAAGAAACACCACATAGAAATCGTGCAAAACCAAACTAAAAATTTCAAAGACAATCAGCTATAGATAGAACATGAAAAGACATTCTAGGAAACCCTAATGCAATGAATAATAACAGAGGAAACACAATACCCAATAAAGAGAAGACGAAACAAGTGGGGAATCATAGTGGCATGTAAGGCAGGCAGGCATACATACCTTCCATAGACCAGCCTCTAGACCAAACTTTTTAGTAACTACTTCCGCTGAGTCGCCTCCGCCGCTGCTGCTACTGCTGCTAGGTTTGTCTGCTACTTTATTTGATTCTTGAACTGCAGAACAAATGGAGAATCGTCTTCTTCTTTTTCCATTGGCGATATCAGTGTTAGTTTTGAAGGGAATTAACTGTGTAGGTGATCGATGGAGAGAAATGTTACTGTTAAATTTGTGTTTTTGATCACTTGTAGCAAATGGTGCGGAAGGCAAAGTGAGCCCTGTTGACATCATACCAAAAGTTCCTGCAATACTCTGCTTCTGCTCCTGCTGATATCATCTCCATCCTTCTGATAGACTCGGACTCGTATAAGTATTCGTGGTGGCATAGTTACCAAGTAAGAATGGATAAGTTGATTGCTTATGACAGGTAAGGTACATGTACACGTGTTCTATACACAAGTGGGGAGGGGAACTCGGGGAGATGATTTTTTTTTGTAATTTTGGAAGTTTGTGATGGCAAATCCTTCAAATTGCAATTTCAATTGTTGAATTTGCAATTTTTATTGTAAGGGAATTTAAGGGGATATTTAGGTAGGGAGTGAACTAAGTTTTAGATGATTTATATTTTTGGATAGGTTTTTTTTCGAAGTTTCTGATGGCAAATCCTTGAAATTGCAATTTTCATTGTAGGGAATGGATTATTGTGATGCAGGTCTCTATTGGTCTTGGGCCACCTTGATTATGCAATTTCAACAATTTTGACCAAATTTTCTCTAGAAAAAAATCAATGAAAAGTGCAAATCTTTTAGAGTTTAATTCACTCTTTTACCAATAATTCTTTTGTTTTTTTAATTGTTTTCTAAGATAAATTTTCACCAGTAACAATTTTTTAAATGCAAATTTAAAGTGTTAAGATTGCATAATCCTGGTGTCATATAAATTTCTAATAGTGTTGAAACTATTCTTACAATAAAAAGAAATGGATTGTGAATAATGAAAAGTTATGATTTGGCTATTTTCTAAAAATTAGTAAAATTATTGAGACAACTCCTAACAATAATAGATGGACCCATTTTGAACTGTTGGAAACCAAAATGGTGTTGCAAATTGACAATTATAAAACAACAAATTATAAAAAAAATATAGAAAATAACAATAAAAATTAGAAGGAAGTTAGGATGGCCATTGCATAGTTATGATAAAAAAATCATAAAACTAAATATTTCTTTAAGTGTTGATTGTCTTATTAGATTTTTTTTAAACAATTACTTTCTTCCTTTCTTCCTTCCATTTGTCTTTTAATCAAACTTCAATGATGGTCATAGCTTAGTTATGATAAAAAAATCATTAAACTAATGACCTCTTCTAAGTGTTGATTCTATGTTATTAGATTTTTCTTTAACAATCATTTTCTTCCTTTCTTTTGTCTTTTAATTGATTTTGCAATGGTTCTACTTTGTCATTTTGGAAAGCAACCTCTCAATGCTTGGTACAACTTTTGGACCATTTTCTAATGTGCAAGTATGTAGTGCCATAAAAGAAAGTGTTTTATTTCAACTTCATTGTTCCCACATATCCTACGCAACCTCTTGTCTCAGGGTTCCTTGGGTTGATCACATCTTCAGGTTTCACAATGTAACCTATGGAAGCTAGTTTTTAGGTTAACCGATGCACTTTTTTCACACCATGATGTGTTTAGTTCCAAATGGTTTTGAATGCTGACTTCCTCCTATTTGTTGAAGTTTTATGTGCAATATTGTTGTTTCCTATTGTCATATTTCTTCAATTTCCCCTCAATGTGGCATCCTCTGTATATGGTTTTTTAGTGTGTTTTTTATCGATTGAAAAATGGTCATCTTCTATGATGATATTGAAAGCTGATATAAGCTTGAACTTCACAGAAAATTATGTTTTCCAACGTTTGGGTTAGAACTTCACAAATGAGAATAATGGAACAACAATGACATTGAATGTTGATAATGTTTAAACTTCACACAAAATTAGGTTTTTCAACTTCTGGGTGAGGATGCTTTTCAAGATCCTAATCACTCCATTGCCATGTTAAACGTCAGATTGATCTTGTTCCTAAAGTGTTTCTATCCAACAAACCTTTATACCACATATTTTCATGGGAGAATGAAGAAATTCAATGACATGTACAATATCTCCTATGAAATGGACACATTACATTGAGTGTGTCATTGATGACGCTCATTCTTCTCACATCAAAGAATGATGCTTTTGACACCTTTGTATACACCAAAATGCCTTGAACAAAATCATAATGAAGAATAGGTATCTAATTCTTTAGATTGATAACCTTCTCAATACACATTGAAGAGAGAGAGAGAGAGAGAGTTTTTACTAAAATTAACTTGAAGTATAATTATCATTAACTTTTTGTCAATCCTCAAGATGTTTGAAAAACTATGTTCACAGTGAAGGATGACTTGTATGGGTAGTTAGTGACATTGCTAGGGTGCTTAACCAATTCTCCTTATTAATGTTGTTGAGTGAGTAGTCATCCATACAGAGAGATATTTCTGTTGTAGAATAATTTCAGTATACACAATTATTAGGCATATCCAACTTATTTTACTAGACATTATTAAGAAGGCACGTGAAAGGGATACCACTCAGTAACGCCATAGTTGTAGCATATCTTCATAATGTATTGATTTTCAGTAGCACATGGGAAAATACCTCCAATATGTTTGTGATGGTGTTCTAAAACCCCAATGACACCAATACAAAGAAGTGCAAGTTTTCCATGAAGTGCACATGGTACTTGATGTTCATTATTGATGAAATGAGCATGCATGTGGCTATAGTAAAGGTTCCATGCCTACATGAATAGCCTACCTTGATTCATAAGACAAATTTGCAAAATTTTATTGGGATTAGCCAAGCTACATAGAAGATTTATCACTTGTATTGGGATTCCCCCATATCACATGCCCTTTCCACTCTTTTTTACACAAAAATGATAAGAAATGTAGTGTCCCGGTTTCAACCCTTTGGAATGATTTGAACTTTATCTTGTATATGTTTAAATTTTTTCTATAGCTTTTTTCAACAATGCCTTATCACTCCATGAGGCGTACATACCCTGGTGAGTTTGAATAATTTTAAACATTTGATATTTTCCATTTAATAAAAGAATCAAGATTGATTGAGCATAAACACCTTAAGGGGATTGATACCACAAAAGGGAAAACGAAAGGGGGTCTAAGGGAATGTTGATATGCCTAACTACCTATGCTTCTTCTCCTACCCACCTTGCCATTACATTAATATTCACCTTTTATAGTGTTGATATTGAACTCAACCCAAGTTTAATGGAAGACAAGAGAAGTGGATAAAATTAATTACTAGATCTAGGACACAACTTCATATAAAATAATAGCTTGTTCCCCCTACATTCTAGGATTTAGGAAGAGTTGGATTAGGATTATTCTTGCTATCCTTCACTCATGCAAGGAGGGAAATTGAATGAGGAAGAGGAAGCTATGTTTGGAGAGGTGTAGAGGAGAGTAAGAAAGAGTTTTTCGTTAGAAGAAGAGGCTAGTATACTTGTAGATTGAACAACCATGAACATAGGCCAATAGAACTGCAGTGTACCCGAACCCAAAACATAACACCGAGGTCGGATACACCCTGATTCTAAGAGGAAAGGGATAATTCTAAGTAATTCACCGTGGAATAAGGTTCTCTTAGGCTAGGCCACATGCCAACAAGCCAATTAAATAAAAGAAATCAACCATTAAAAGGAAGATGACACTTCCCATGCAAACTTTTCCCCAAATGTACATGCGATGTAATGTAATTGTAACATGAATACAACCATGTCTAAGTAACCTTTTCAAATGTAATTTAAACATCAAAATCAAGTCTATTGCAGCCATTAAATCACATAATAAAATCAGATCCATAGATGCTAATGAAAATCAATTTTACAACACTAAACAATTCATATTTACAAGACTAAAATAAATCAAATTTACACAACCAATTAAATTAGATTTAAGACATCAATCTACAACCATTTAAACATATATAATATCAGATTTGGAGCTTCCATCTATGGCCACATGACTCTCCTAAAAACCATATCTACTGGTTTCCATAAAACATAAACAAAATAGCATCTACTAGGCACTATAAGACAAACAAATTTGCTTTACAAGATGCCAATTTAACACCACTAAATCAACCATATAACAAAAGAATAGAATAGAATCTACAACATAAAATAAAATATATAAACTCATCCTCCACGGGCACATGTGCATCAACAAATACATTAAATAATTTCCAAAGAATACTTATCTCTTAATAGTGCAACTAGTTTCAACAAGACACTGTGTTCCACTCAGCCTTAGACACAATCAAGTCAACCATACTTGAAAAAATCATCCTCGAGTTGAGGTCATGGATCCACATGCTAAGGAACTCTCAACATCATATCTCAACAAAAAATATTCAGTCCAGAACCTACGAAAAGCAACACAATCCCTCACCACTTACTTTCTCTATATCAACACTACCCAGTGCAATGAGATTCCCTTCACCAAATCAGTCCCTAAGGACATCACCATCCACCTTCAAGATTTGCATGGCCATATTTGAGAAAAATAATCATCCTTGAGGTATTTCCGTGTTCAATAGAAAATATAACCAGTCTCCACACTGGAATAGATCAGTGTTCAATCGCCCTCACAGGTCTACAATTTCCCCTACAAAACAAAAAGGGCGTGATAGCTATGTGCAAAAATGACAATTCAAATTCATCCATAGATATTTGAATTCATGAGAGAGAAACTTTTCAAAACATAGAAGACATATAAGAGAGTAATTTTAATTCCTTCAAGCCAAATTGAATTCCCCCTAAGAGATCGACTCAGGTTTACTGAGAAGCAACTCAAATTCACTGAGAGCTTCTCTATTTCACTGGATGACCATTGGAGTTCTCAAGAGATAAACTTGAATCTACTTAGACTAACTCGAATTCACCGCAAAAACACTCCCAGTAACTAGAGACCATTCAAGTTCTCATGAGAGAAACTCACATCTACCAAACTAACTTAAATTTACCCAGAAATATCTCCCATGCACTGGAGATAAATCGAATTCACCAAGACTGGCTCGAATTCCCCAAAATCACTCTCATGCACCAAAGACAACTCGAATTCACCAAGAATTACTTGAATTACCCTAAAATCACTCCCATACACTCAAGAAAACTCAAATTGACCCAAAATTTCTATGATTAACTGAAGACAACTCGAATTGACCCATTTTTTCTCTGACAAACTAAAGACAACTCAAATTGACCCAAATCTACTCTAATTAACTGAAGACAACTTGAATTAGTGTGGGATTTACAAAAATGAATTGCATGGTTGACAAAATATTAAAATAGGGTGCATAAGACATGAGAGATGAATCATGAGATAGGGGGTCCCATTGACATCAAATAAGGAATGATATCATCAAGTGAGGGTGCATGGGTGCATGCAAAGCATCAAAGAGGTGTAATAGAATATATATAGTCCAATAAAATAAAAATAGGAAGCACAGAGTAATGTGAGGGAGAGCAGCAACCATTAACCCCAATCCCCTCACATGTGAAATCCATGACCCCCCAGCCACGTTAGTTGTCCATGTTGAGCTAGTTATTAATTAAACGAAAATAATAATAAAATAATAATAGTAATGTCCATAGTCCATAGTCCTGGAACTTAATGCCACAACAACAATAAAATTACCATATCACACATGTCCAGGGCTTACCATCAGGGAATTACAAGAACATTGTGAAGAGCACAAGAACCAAAAGAAATTATGTTGGAGTTAATATACATCGGCTTGGAATTTTATATGTCCACACTGAAGAGCGCTTGAGGGAGGGACTTCTAAGGGATTATTGAGTAGAGAAGGAAGTATCCTCCTTGTGTTGTGTGGGGTGGGTATTGTGAGTGCCAAAAAGTTGGTATGATTGAAGAAATCAATAATCTAATACTTGGTTAATATTTTATTTTCTTTTGAGATATGCCCTAAGAATTTGACACTAACTTATTCACCCTGTTGGCTAGGGATGGCATCTACATCAGACTCCCTATGATTGGGTGGAAAATTGATTTGTCTTAGTTAATTTCTTGGTCATATTCAACTTTGGAAAAATATAAGTATCTCTTTATACTATGAAAAATGTTTGCAATGTTCTAAATAGAAATCTTTATGGCTTATGGTTGAATGCATTTTAACTTCTAGTGGGATTAACAAGTGAATTAACAATTTTTAACCTATTGAAATTCACCAAACCAAATTCTAGAATTATTCTTAATCACCAGTAAAGAAGTTTACTTCTACTTCTTCATTCCATACATGTCCCTTTGATTACTTGCATTGTATCAAAATTGAAAGGGGGAGCACATCTTAAGATTTGAAGCTTATTGTGTTCCTAGAATGTAGGTTGGATTTAGTAAGTTTATTTTACTGAGGCATATAAAGATTAAAATGGAAAGTATCTATGTTCAAATCATTGTATTGTTATGTTGTACTATCTTATACATGATAATGTATATCTTATTTTGTAGGCTTCCATCTTATTGACTTTATTTCCATAATAATGTATATGTCATGATTTTACAATAATTTCATACTCTCATATGTTTGAATATGCTTATATTTATGTTATCTTTATTTTGATATAATAGAACTAGGGATAGAGACACAATTCATATCTTATGAGTGAGGTTGCCAATAAATATGTTGTAGAGACAATATTCCGAAAAATTAAAAAAAAAATTTTATTATTATTTAAACCATAGAGCAATAAAGATGTTGTAAAGACAACATCCCCGAAAAAAACAAATTTAAACCCCAAACCATCCCATTAACAAAGGGAAACATTCAAAATGCATCCCCTCTCCCCTTTAACAAACATCAAACAACATTTCATGTAAGAGCAATGAGTGGACTTTGCATAGTGGGAGAAACACTTTTGTGATGTTACTTTACATAGCACCTCAAGACTCAAATGTCTTGTGATGTATTCACAATGGGAGCTACACTTTTAATTGACAATATAAGCATATTATCTATGTTTTGGAATTTCTTTTATGTTTTAATTATAAAGTTACCCTTGTGTATAAGTAAATGAACTAGAAATTGCATTTAAGATGATCCATTCCTTTTTGTGAACCCTAATTGCAAATGGTTGGTGGAATACATTTTATCTTATTGAATATTTAATAGATTGTTATGGATTGAAGGAATTCAATACTTTGGAATATTTTATTGTATGCATATGTAGTAAAATTCAACCCTATCTGCAAATGGTTGGTGGAATACATTTTATCTTATTGAATGTTTAATAGATTGTTATGGATTGAATGAATTCAATACTTTGGAATATTTTATTGTATACATATGTAGTAAAATTCATGAGAGAACACATGGAAGGGATAAAAGTTACCATGTTCTACTCCTTCACATTCAATAAAATCAATAAATTCCCTTTTTCAATTATCCAAAAAATAAATAAATGGTGGAATCATTTTGTGATTACAACACTTTTTGAAATGGTCTACAGAATAAAGGAACAGGTAAACCATCCTCTTTGACATTCAATTCTCAAGACTAGAAAAAGATGCAAGGTAAATTATGAGCACATCCACTCTTGTTATCATTTTCTTCCTATGAACATATGGGGATTTATTGTGTGTTAGGTATTGTATCATAATTGATTGTAGGGCTGTGGAATATTCAAGAGAGAGGGAGAGCATCAAATCTCTCATGAATGTTAGTGGCATATCCAATCTCCAAAATCTTTATGCTTACCATAGTTTTCTTTTTAGACTTAATAGCATCAAGATTGAAGTCAGTTTTCTTGGGTGCAACTACAAATGGGTTCTCTATGTCATGTAAAACTCAAAAGTGAATGAGTAATCTCTTTTGTTGAGAAAATCATTTTTGTATTCTTAATAGCTAGACTATTATGGGGTTACAATGCCACGAGGTTTATGGTTTCCTAGTAATCTCAGTAATAACCCCGTCCTAAAATGATATATCTCATTGCAATGAGCTTGTGTTGGTTGTGTAAATTATAGGTGTAAACACCATAGACTTGTGATGTTACTATATTGAGATGTGGATCAAAGTACATTTTCTCATTTTACATACTTTTCTTGTTAAAATAATTGGTATCACAACCATGGTTACAACACTAACGGATGTATGGGATCAAAGAAAAACATATGATGGTGTATTGTGTTTTGATTAACATTTTATTATTTTATTTGTTTTGTTACATAGTGACTAGAGTTGCAACAAGTTGGAAAGTAATTGTTGCTATGAAGGCATACCAAACCTTCAAGAAATTGAGTCTAATGAAAGAAGAAATCTTGAGAATCCTCTAGACATGGAAAAAACCATGAGAAGCTTGAATGTGGAATTTTAGAGTTTCAAGGAAGATAATACGATGTTAATAAAGGTTCAGGGGGAATAAAATGAATTGAATGTTGCCCTACTACAAAATTTGACTAAAATTTAGAAACTAAAGCATCAAGGCCATATTTTGAGCAATGCTGGCAATAGTTCCTCAAGGAAAAGGTCCCATAGTATTAAGAATATGATATCCAATGATGGGGTATATACACCATCGGAATAATCAGACAATGATACAATTATTTATGAAGATTCAACTTGCAACAATTGAAGGTTTTCTTGTCGTAATCAAAGAAAAAAGAGGCATTCTAGAGATTATTTATAGGTTGGGGGGGGGGGGGGGGGGGGGGTTAAAAAGGAAAACCCACCTACTTTTGATGGTGAGGTATTGAAGTCCAATGAATAATATGGGACATGGCTCTTGGAATAAGGAAATATTTTCAATTGCATTATTATTTTTGAAATATGAAGGCCATAGTGGCCATTTTTAATCTAAATGACAAAGAATCCATTTGGGGGAGTACCTCAAGAAAGTGAAGAAGGTCATCGAGACAACTATCACTTGTAAGCAATTTAAGAAATATTTTAATTACATATACCTTTCATAAATATTTTATGATGGTAAGATCAAAGAATTTCATGAAATGAAATTGGAAAAATTGTCTATGGAGGATTATGAAAGCAAGTATTTTTAACTACTAGGGTGTGTCACATATATTAGGGATGAGAAGGCCAAAATTTAAAGCTTCACGAGTGGGATACCTCAATCCTATAAAGACATGATTGAATTTGTTGAGCCCAAAACTCTTGATGAGACAATCATAAAGATTAAATATTGTTATGAACAAAATAAGCACAAACTAGAATTCAACAAGTAATAGAAGGAAAATAGAAAATATAAATACGAATAAGTAAGAAGAGATTAAAGTCTCAATCATATATTAATAGATTATTTTTTAGAAAAACTACCAGCACAAATTGAAAATAGGCCAATGAGATCAGTAGGAAGGAGGCCAAGTGATCCTTTGAAAGGGATTTCGAATTGTTAGGGAAGTGTAGGAGATCATATATTCAACTATTGTCCCCATAGAAAAGAGAACTCTAAGACTAATCACAACATTCAAGAAGCTACCATAGTTAATGATGCAGTCGCCAGCGAGGACCATTCCTAGAATTTATGTTGCTTTGGAGGAACAACATGCAAGATCGCCAAACATCTATGGTGGAAGTGGAAGGTAATATTCCTATGCAATATGTTTCTATTTTGATCGATGCAAGGTATAGTCACAATTATATTGCACCTAAAATTGTTGACTTATGTGTTCTTAAAAAATGCAAGCATTACAAATTATGGTTAGTACAATTGGCTACAACAACTAAGAGAAAAGTAAGTGAGTTGGTGGAAGCATGTCCATTGGATATGGATGGAATTTCCACATGGGAAAATTTAAATTTGTTTCCATTTGTTTCATATGATGTTTTGATTGGCATGGACTAGATAGTAGGACATTAGGTAAGACTTGATTGCAACAACAAAATCTTTAACTATAGAAATAAAGATGGAATATAAGAACAACAAAAGGTACTCCAAAGTCCATTTCCTTAAGACAATTTCCAACCTTACAATTGAATAAGATATTTAGAAAGGGATGACAATTGTATACAAAACATGAAGGACCAAAGCTATAACCCTATATAATACTTCAACAATTCAACGTTGTATTAATTCTAGATGAGATATTTGATCTACCTACCAAGAGGGACATTGACTGTCGAATTGATATTTTTCTTGTAGTTGCACTTGTATCCAAAGCTCCTCACTACTCCTAGATTTATGGAATTGAAAATGCAGTTTCAATATTTGTTAGAGAAATGATACATAATACTAAGAGTGTCTCCTTGCAAAGCACCAATTTTTTTTGTGAAGAAGAAGGATGGGACCCTTAGATTATTCATATATTGTAGGAGGTTGAATAATATTATAGTGAAGAACAAGTACCCATTGTCTCGTATTGATGACTTGTTTGATCAAGTAAGAGGGGAAAAGGTGTTCTCAAAGATTAACTAGAGATCATGATATCATTAGGTTAGAATCAAAGATGAAGATATTAATAAGACAACCTTAAGGGAAAGCTATGGTTTGGACATACCAATGCACTAACCATATCCACGCGCCATATGAACAATGTCTTTAGTTAGTAATTGAAAAGTTTGTACAAATTTTTTTATGATATTTTTATTTATTCAAAATCTAAATAAGAACATTAGGACCATCTCAAAATGGTTTTGCAAATGTTAAGAGACCATCAATTGTATGAGAAGTTCAACAAGTATGACCTTTATCAAAAGTAGATACATTACTCGAGACACATCATCTCTAAAGAAGGAATAACAGTTTATCTATAAAAGATTAAGGCCATAATGAGTTGGACCACTCCAAAAGAGTTCATAGACGTGAGATCATTTATGATACTTACAGGTTACTATCAGAGAACAATTAAGGGATTCCCCAAGTTGCGTCGCCCAATAAATTCATTACAGAAGAAAGGAAAACAATTTGTGTGGTCCCAAGAATTTGAAGAAATATTTTAACAATTGAAATTCCTTCTTATATTTGAACCAATTCTTAAAAGAGTAGATCCAAACAAATATTTTGTAGTGTGTACATATTCATGTAAAGAAGGACACGATGGAGTTTTTATGTAGGATAATCATGTGGTGAGTTATGAGTCTAGGAAACTAAAGGGGTGTGAAAAGATTTGTCAATCATGACATAGAACTTACATCTACAATTCATGCACTGAAAATGTGGTGCCATCACTTGATGGGAAAGATATGTGTATTTATGACATAAGATCTATTGGATTAGCCACAATTGAATGCCATATGTGCTAGATTGTTAACTTTCCTTAGTGAATATGAATTTGAGAGAAGATACATACGAGGCAAAGAAAACAAAGTAGGTGATGCACTCAACATAAATATGCAAGTGATACATATGGAAACCATTAGTACTTGTGAATCCAACGTAAAAAAACAAAGTGAAAGAAGCCATTTGTGGTGATGAATGCTTCATTCAAGTAATAAAAAATTTGCAACAAGAACAACTTGACCATAAATATGATGCTTACCAGACGAATAAAAAATGATTATTGATTTGCAAAGATAAGCTATACATTCCTAATTGAATAGAGATAAAATAGTTATTATGAATGAAAAATACAAGAGACCACATTTAGAATGCTTAGGATACCAAAAGATGAGTGTGACATCAAGGAAACAATATTATTGGCCTAACATGAAAAAGGATATTGCAAAATACATTGCAAGATGTATTGAATACCCAAGTCAAAGATGAACACCAACATAGAGTAGGCTTATTACAAACCCTTACCAATTCCTAAGTGGAAATGGGAAGTAATAACAATGGATTTTATCATAGGATTTCCCAAGACAATGAAACAAGATGATTTTATAATGGTTTTGATTGACAAACTTAGAAACATTGATCACTTTACTCCCATAAACTATACATAGAAAGTAGTCAATATTGCATAAATATTTATGAGTAAATTTTTTAGGTTGCATGGGTAAGACAATCATATTAGACAGAGATTCAAAATTTACATCAAAATTTTGGAAATGACTATAAAGGGATTGGGTACACAATTAAATTTCAATATTACTTATCATGCACAAAAGATGGAAAAATAGAGAGAACATATCAAATATTGGAAGACATGCTTTGTATGTATGTTATGCATAAGCTAACTAAGTGGGAAGGATACTTGCACCCAATAGAGTTTTCTTATAACAATGGATATCAGACATCATTGAAAATGAGTCAATTTCAAGCTATTTATGGTAGAAAATGAAATACTCTAGTGACTTGGGATAATCTAGTGTACAAATTCATGCTTGGACTATAAATGTGTAAGGAAATTGAAAAGGAGTATATCAAAATCGAACAAAATATAAATACAACTCAAGGCAGGAAAAAGAGTTATGAAGAAAAGCAAAAAATGCATAAAGAGTTTAAAGTTGGAAAACATGTTTATCTTAAAGTTAAACCACAAAGGAGTTGCTTGAAATTGCAAACTTGTTCCAAGATTACTCTTAAATATCGTGGTCCATTTGAGATTGTCAAAAGGACAAGGTTAGTATCATATAAAACTGCATTACTTGCTAACATCAAAGAACAAAATATTTTCCATTTTTCATTGCTTGAGAAATATGTACATGATCCTAACCATGTTGTTGATTAGGTTATTATTAAAGGATAAATGGAGGGGGAATTTCAATAAGAACCCATGTGCATCTAAGACAATAAAGAAACATTTCTCTAGAACTGAGTCATTGGTTAGGTTAACATGCAATGGAAGCACTTTGGAGAGATGGGGCTACTTATGAGATGGAGTATTGAGCCCTATATATTGTGACATTACATTTCTATTATCATATTAGTATCATATTTATTGGTCGGTTAGGACCCTAATTATGTAGGCTCTATAATGGTAATGGTAACTTTTATCTCCTACAGACCCACCCACACACCCACACACCAAGGACATCTAGTTTGGAATCATTTGATATCATATTTTTTTTATTTGACATACATTGCAAAGGAATTTTTCCTCTCGAAGAGGTTGGTTATTTCTCTTTTTTATTGCATTCTTAAGGCATTGAAATATTATCTCCTCTTGTTTTATGTTATTTTGGGAAATTTGGTGCATAACATTTGGTATCAAATCCATTTTAGGAATAATTTTTTTCTAGAATGTTTTAGACAATGAAACCTAGAGGGGCCATAGAGAAGACATTGAACTAGTTGTGCTACAATTTCCATGTCTTTATCAATCACATGAGAGGAGTTATACCTTGTGTAAGATAGGGTTTTTAATAGTTCAAAAACTAGTCTCAAACAAGTGTTATGAGGAAAACAGTTATATCTAAAGCTTGAAAGCTCCAAATTGATTGAGACCTATTGAATCTTAAATAATATGTAACATTGTACCTTTGGTATCAATCTCAAAATAAAATCCTAAAAATTGGACACATGGTAGGTCTGAAACTTCCACTCTCCTAGAAAGGACAAAAATAAAAAATTTGGGAAACTTTCCATAAGGCACATCATATTTAGGTCAAACCTATGACATTGTAGAGAAGAAATACCAGGACACTACATGACACATTTTGAAATTTGGAGGGGATTGTCACATGCCCCAATTTTGCAAAAATAATATTATCATATTTGATTTTATTTCAAGACAATATGTTAAATTTTATGCTAAGTTGTAATTGATGACTCAGCAGAGTCAAGGATGTTGAATGTAATTATGAATATTTTAATTATAAATAAATAAAAAGTGGAGACAACAGCTTGGGAGAGTTGTTAAAAGAGTGTTTACTGGTCAAGTTGGTGGAGGAGACTGGGTGGAGAGCAAATAGGCAAGTGGCAGCATCCTCAAACACTTTAAATGTTGCAGGTGTAAACCTCCCTACATTTGGGGTCATGATCCCCCAAGAAAGTGGGATCAGAGCAGGTGGCTCAATTAATGACAACTAACCCAAAAAGACCTAGGAAATCTTAATAAAAATGCCCATTGAAGAGAGCTGAGGCTACTCATTCCAAGAAGAGAATCATCCAGGTGAATGTACTTCAAAGGATTTCATTGGGAAGGGAATTTCTGAAAGGTGTTTGAGGGGTAAACTGCAGAGAATGATCTAGTACAACTATTCAGCTGACGGATCTTGCTGCTGAGTGCAGAGTTAGTACTGAGTCATTGGACTAGTATTTTGTTGCTTGCTCCACCAGTTCCCAGCCAAGGAGACCAGGAACAGGCTTGAGGGTCCTGAGAAGACGATGTTTGAGCGCTCTCCAGGAGTTGGTAGGGAGGAACAACCTCCCAACGCTATTGTCATCCAGCTTTAAAAACAGGTTCTACAGTCTTTTATTTGCTATGTTAAAAGTTTATATCTGAGACTGAATGAATAATGAATGATTTACATGTTTGCAGTGAATTGTTAGAGTTTATAATCTTTTAGTTATTTGAATATTGAATCTATATTTGGATGAGATAACCCTACCTGTGTTTTTCCCCGTCTGGAATAAACTAGACCGTACTCTAGCACAAGTAGTGTGTTTAAAATAGATGAAGATATGATAGAAATCTGAATTGATTAGAGTTATTTTGTATTTCAGAAGAATGGAGTAATTTATTTATGTATATAGATGGTTTTAGGAAAGGATACTAATCTGTATAATTAAGTTATTGTTTAAAAACTAGACTATTGTATTAAGAATGCTAGCAAAGAAGTATTCATAATACTTTACAAACAACAGGTTTATTTTCTTTTAACAAGTTGATTACTGTAAATGGGTTATTTATCTTATTCAGAATTGTATTTCTGTAAAATGAAAACTAATAACGTGTCACATAGGTAAAATATTTAACTTATATAAACATTCATTTATTTCTATGAAGAAAGAACCAAGTCATTTTACATAGTTATTTTAATGTTCATACTGCTTAACTATTTCTACAAATGTTCACATTTCAAGTAGGGTAATTCTAGTATAGTTCGTTTTATAAATAAATTAACTACAACAATTATAATAGTGTAACAAGGAAATAATAACAAATCCTATCTATGTACTTATAAAATAGACTGAATGCAATGGTAAATATTATTTATATTTGAACAAATTCATTTAAATAAACTAAACAAAAATTAATTATAAAAGAAAATACAGGGTCGAAACCCTTATAGTATTAACATTATAAATACTAACATTATAATTTATAGTATTAACATTGTAAATCATAGTAATAACATTTTAATTAATAATCAGATAAGCAATAATCCAAGGATTTGGATTTATTTAGTATTCTGAACATAAAACTATAAAATGTTATTACAGTCCTATAAGGACAGAGAAATATAACCATGAAAGTATAACAATTATATACCTGTAACAAATAATTAATTTCACATTATTATTGAACTAAAACCTACAGAATAATTAAAGAAATTAATTATACACATGTCACTAACAGGATTAACCCTTGCTCGAATATCCGAGCTTATAAACAATTATTATAATAGAAAGAAATAACAGAACATGTTATAATAATATATATTTTAATAGAAGATAAATTTAAACAGTAAAAAATATCTTTACACAGTCGAAATAGGGTAAAAACCCTAGTACACAAAATTACAGTAAGAACATAAAAATAACCGAGTTCGAGCTCAGGATAGTTAACTCTCTATACTTAAAGTTTAAACAGAGATTGGCTTGACAGGCCGCAAAATATTTTTACATAGCTGTACACAAAACAAGTAAAACAACATTTACAAGCCACGACATAAGCTGGAGAACCCTGCTAGCAGCAAGGGTTAGCAAAAACTAAACTAGTAAAACAAAATTTACAAGTCACGGCATAAGCCAGAGAACCCTACTAACAGCAAGGGTTGGTAAAAACTAAGCACGTAAATCGAGAAATAATAAGCCATGAAGGGTAACTTTTGCAGGTCGTAACTTCCATTCGAAACTGTTCCATATAGAACTGAACTAGCATGGACTGCCATGGGTTGACCAGGGCTTACCCGTCACCAAGAAGTCGACCTTATGTGTTGCACCAGCAGCAAGGAGAAATGTCAACCGTTACCTGCAAAGATAACCCACGACATTAAAATTTATGCATTATATTGTAACTAAGTCAAGAGTAAAATTTAAGAACTGTAAAACAAAAGAATTTCTCATACCTGGAAACGAAGGTAATGTAGCCACCAAGGAACATGAGCACCGCTACCAGCAAAATAAAGGGCCAACCCTTCATCTCTCTCGTGACAGAGATGGTTCCAACATGTGCACAAACAACTGCTAGCAGCAGCAAGGAGAAGGGAGCAACGACCAAGCAAGAAGAGGACGGTGAAGCTCGCACTGTCACCAAAATGTGAAGCATGAGAACTACGCTCTCAAAAACCCTATGACAGATAGAACCGTAACAGAAGCAAGAACTCCTTTAAACAATTCCAATAGGTAGGCCATGGAGGAACGAACCCAAACACTACACACAAACCAGGCCAAAATCTTAAAGTCATGGCCTTCAACAAATTCTTGCCAGGGTAAACTCACGATGCAGACAAGGGGAGAGGATGAAGAAGGTAGACTGAACAACGTAACCAGGACGTGGAGCTCGTTATTTTCACAGTAGGGTAAGAAATGGCAGCCATGGAGTAGTTGCAGAGCAACTCGAAGGCCTGAAATCGACGGAGGAGAATGACAAATTCTAGGGTTACACCAACCCTTATACTCCCAACACTTGGCCGGGAAGGAACCACGTGGTCTCACAAATATTTCAGCCATGCAGTGGGTCGATTCTATAGTCCTTGCATGCCAATTGATTTCCAATTATTCAAAACGTAATTTGTGCACAATCATATAGTATTGCAATCATTTAAAAAGGTTCCACGTTATCATAGAAGTCAACCTACGGTTGCATGGCATCAACTATGAACCTTTGAATCATTGCCAAGGTTATCATTTGTCCATCATATAGTTCAAACGATGGTAAATTCAAAGTCCTTTATTTACACAACCTTACACATAATCCAATCATTGATGTGGTCTAACGCCACATTCATTTTCCTCTGCAAATTATAATATGAACTTTATAATTAAACGTTAATTCATATCAAGCTTTTGATTGATCATGAAATCAATGCAACCTCTTAATCCATATACATGCCCAAAGTATTTAGGCTTGGAACTTTAGTTCATCACTAACAATCTATCCATTTAGTCATAGCATAAATATTATAGTTACAAACGTTGATAAGCCTTGTGCTATCGTAAATAAGTTTATGAAGAAAATCTTATGATACTTGGGAGATGCTAATAAGAAGGCTATTTCATCACCTAGCCAAACTATGATATTAAAGTATTTCTAACAGACTTTGCATAGCTAATATTATTGCCACCAACATTTATGTTGTAACTTGATAATTTTATAGAACATAGTTTTAATTAGGATCATGATCTTTATAAACCTTATCTGTATATAACCAGAATTACTGGTAAACATGAATGCATTATAAATAAGATAGTTTATGTGTGTATCGTTGAGTATCGTAGAAAATTATAGATCAGTGGGTGGCAAATACTTGGATGATGGCTGTGAATCCTTTACATAGCTTAGATCAACAAAGTTTAATGACAATTGGTTATTTACTAACCATGACAAGTACTATTAGTTTCACCATGTTTTCGATTAGTAACATAATTTTTTTTTAGAACTGTCTAGTACTTGCATGAGGTAATAAATCAATTTCTCTTGAAGAATTGACCTAAGTTAAGTATTGTGGTCAAAGGCTTAATTCAAGAGAAGTATTATAAAAATAAAATAAGAAACTGGAGTGGAACAATCCCACTAGACTCTAAGTCCTTAAGACTTTGTATTTCACTGTAATGTTTAGAACCTTATAGGCAACAATATTCATCACAGAAGATGAATAACAAGCAGTTGGTTATACTATTATTATAAGTTGATAATGTTTATTACTGTTAGAACAAATCCTTATAGCATTACAGGTTATGCACTCTAGGTGAAAATATCTTACGACAAAGATCACAAGTTGTGAACCAGGGAAAGTAATTACTGTCGCTATTTACATTTAAGAAAGAAACTCTTCCATATATATATCGTTGACAAAAATAATTGAAGGAAACAAACTACTTGTTTTACCTCATAGAAGTAGATTGATATGTAACAGCTTATTTACCGAGCTTTTTATTTTGCAAATAGAAATATAGTTGAATGCTTTATGGAATTAAAAGGTGTTACTCGATCATTCATACCTGTAAACCTGTAAGGACAAGTAAGCTTTCTGCATTAGCTTAAACGCTAAGTAAGCCTTAGAATCCAAAGACAGTTCCACCTACTTGTCGCAAATTAAAACTCATCAGCGAACCAAAAAAGAAATTATTGCACAAGTTAATCCTAACCTTGTATCAAAAAGTAGAATGCTAAGTTACTTCATTAAGATTATGTATTAACTAATCTGGTAACTGATTCTTTTATAGATAACTGTTAGCTGTTAGCAGACCGCATTCTCAACATTTTATGTATATCAAAATTTTAAATTTTTATGAAAATTTGGGGTTTTGATAGGGATGAAATTGTGGATATTCCTCAGTTGGAAGTTCATCTAGTAAAAAGAGCTCCAAACTAGAGTTTTAAAGGTACATTAACTTGAAACTTGCATAAAGTTTGATTGAAATATCTATTTTGGGTGCTTCAAAAGGTGTGGTAAATAGTAAACAGAGAATAATTATAGTAAATTTCATTGGGATCAATGGAAAAAGGTGTATCAATTTTTTTTACACCCATTAAACCTCTTGAAAGCTCAACCATGACTCGTGATGAAAATGAAGAAATGAGACATGAGTTGTCCAAATTGAATGAATTGAATGAAAATTTAGTGACATGTTTTCAAATTCTAAACTAAAAAAGTGATATAGAAAAAGAGTTGAAAAATAATCTCAAAATATGGCTAGCAAAGAGGATATCAAGGAGATGGCTAGTGATGGTTAGTAAAGAGGATCTTGTAAAGATGGATAGTAAAAAGGATCTTCAAGAGGTGAAGGAATTAATGAATGAGATAAAGACATATCTTTCTTCCTAATTCGTCTCTTCAAGAAGAGGATAACACAGAAAAGAAAGACTTGTTCCAGTCACAAATTGAGAAAGTTGAAAAACAATTGGAGAATATGAGTTTTGATTCTTCGACACTTGATCATTCATCACTCCATAATACACATTATAATGGGTTCAACCCGGGGAAAAAACATATGGATTCCCAATATTGATATGAGCAAGTTTGATGGAAATGATCCAATAACATGGATATTTCAGATGGTGCAATTCTTTGATCTACACCAAGTTTCAACTTTACAAACGGTAACTATTGCATCTTTGTATTTAGAGCCTAATCAATTTGTATGGTACCAATGGATTTGTGATCGTAAAAAGGAATCTATTATCTTTTGGTCTATATTTATAGATGAATTGATTGCACATTATGGGGATATTAATATCAAACATTATTTAGCTACTTGATAAATATAAAGCATAAAGGTTTAGTTACAAAACACATCAAGTAGTTCCAGAAGTTTAGTCTTAGAGTGAAGAATATTCTAGAAGAAAAATTGTTTAATCTCTTTATAGGAACTTTAAAGGAGAATATTCAACATGAGGCACGTATATTTGAACCCAAATCATTAGGGAATGATTTTAGTTTGGAAAGGAAAAGTGAAAGTAAAAACATAGCACTAGAAGGGGGGCATGAAAATAAAAATATGGATACCAGAAGAACTGCCACTAACACCAATAGAGAGGGAAATATTCCCCCCCACCAAAAAAAAATCCACTCAACCTAATCCTATAATTTTAACACCTCAAAATGTGGGGGAATAAGAGAAAATGGATTATGTTTCAATTGTGACAACAAGTACAATAAGGGGCATAAGTGTAGTGAGAAGAAATTATTCTACATAGACTGTAAACTAGAGGAAGATGATTCAAATCTAGGAAAACCTTAAGAGGTAGATATAGCGGATATTATTCCAACCATATATTGCCATGCATTGGTAGGAATTAGCACTCCTTAAACTATTGGGATAAAATGTTATATCAAAAAGAGAAATGTAACATGGTTTATTAATTCGGGTAGTACCCATAACTTCATTGAGTGCAAGTTAGTCAAACTTCTCAATTACTTTATATATCCTATACCAAAATATCAAGTAATGATTGCAGATGGAGGTACCATAAATTGTTAAGGGAAGTTCCATAGTATTAAGCATACTATGGGTGAGTATTTATTGGATATCCCAATTATTTGAATCCAAATGCGTGGTGATGATGTTGTACTAGGAGTCTAATGGCTACAACCATTGGGAATAGTGGCTCTTAATTTTTAGAAATTGTTCATAAGGTTCTCTTCGGAAGGAAAGGGAATTGAACTCAGAGGTATTCCAAGGAAACCCTCTAAAGTGATCATCTCTAACAACATGAAGAAATTGTTGAAAACGGGCCACCATGGAGTAATTGTAAAATAGTGCTTACTAGATGTTCAAGCATCTATACGCTCTATTCAAGTGAATCTACAACAAGTTATTGACAATCATTCCAAGTTATTGGGAGAGATGCGTAAAGGTATTCCACCTATTCGAGATCGTGACCATGTTATTCACTTGCAACCAAGAAGTGTACCACCTAACATCAGACCCTATTGGTACCCATATGCACAAAAAAAGAGATTGAAAAATTGGTTCAAGAAATGTTAGATGCATGCATCATTCAACCTAGCTAAAGTCCTTTCATTTCACAAGTGGTGATGGTTCGCAAAAAATGAAGGTACATGGTGTATGTTTCTAGATTATAAAGAGCTCAATAAGATGACCATTAAATATAAGTTGCTTATTCCCGTCTTTAATGAGTTATTAAATGAATTACAAGGAGAAAAATGATTTCCCAATTTGGATCTTAGTTCTAGATATCATCATATCAAAATGAGGAAAGAATACATTCCAAAAACAACCTTCAAAAAACATCAAGGTCATCATGAATTTTTGGTGATGCCATTTGGCTTTACTAAAACACCTTTCCTCATTTCAAAGCTTGATGAATTTTATATTTTAATCGTTCATCATAAAAATTGTGTTAGTATATTTTGATGATATACTTATCTATAGAAAATATTGGAAAGAGCATGTACAACATTTTGACGTGGTCTTAAATCTATTAGAGGAGAACTAACTATATTCCAATCTTTCTAAGTTTATATTTGGGGTTCAAGAAGTGGAATATATGGGTCATATTGTATCTCACAAAGGATTCAAATTGGATCCTAACAAAATCAAGGCTATCATGGAATGGTCAATTCCTAAAGACATTGAAGAATATTAGAGGATTATTAGGAATGATAGGCTACTACTACAATTTCATAAAGAATTATGGTCAAATAGAAACACCTATAACAAGGTTATTCAAAAATTAGGAATTCTCTTGGACTCAAGAAGCAACCAAATATTTTGAAAATATTCAAGTGGTTATGTGTACAACTCTTGTATTAGTCATGTGTGACTTAAAAAAAACCTTTATTGTGGAATGTGATGCCTCAAGGAATGGAATTGGTGTAGTTTTAATGCAAGAAGGAAGGATCCTTTCCTTTGAAAGCTTTCAACTTAAAGGAAAAAACACACTCAAACAAATTTTGAAAATGAAATGTTGGCCATAAGACATGCAATTAAGAAATGGTGCTTTTACTTAATAGGAAGACACTTCAAGGTAAGAACAAATCATGACAACCTGAAGTATTTATTGGAACAACGGTTATCATTAGAAGAATGAAAAAAATGGGTAAAAATATGTTAGCTTATGACTTTCTAAATTATCTACAAACAAGGAAAATAAAATTTGGTGGAAGATGCACTTTCAAGAAAAGAAGATGACATTGAGGGATTACTTTGTGATATTTCCATTATGCAGTCTAGTTGGGTAGAAGACGCAAGGATATAATGCAAACAAGATCAAAAGACATGCAATATTATTCAACAACTACAAGAGATTCCCAAAACACTAGATAAATTCGTGTGGAAGAATGATTCACTATGGTATCAAGATCGCCTATATTTATGTAAAAATTCTCAACTCAATCAGAATATCATTTTGTAATTGCACACTTATCCTATAGGAGGACATTCAGGGTTCTTGAAAATGTACCATAGGATTAAGAAGGATTTATTATGGGAAGGTCTTAAAACTGATGTCCAAAAGTTTGTGGAAAAAAGTTTAGTTTTCCAACAAAACAAAGGAGAGTCCACTGCAAGACGCCAGGTATTTTATAGCCATTATCCATACCAAGTCAACATTGGGAAGAGGTCTCGATGTACTTTATCACAGGTCTATAAAATTCAAACAGAAAGACTGTCATCGTGGTAGTGGTGGATCGACTCATAAAGTATGTCTATTTTTTCTCTCTTTCTCATCCTTTCAAAGAAAGTACAATAGCTATGGAATTTATGGAAACAATTTTGAATATACATGGAACCTGTGATATTATAGAAATTGATGGAGATCCAATATTCATTGGTAATTTTTGGAAAAAATTATTTTCTTCATTGGGCACTCAATTGCCTCATAACTCTTCTTACCATCCTCAATCTAAAGAGAAAACAAAGATTGTGAATAAATTCTTAGAAGGGTATCTTCATTGTTTTCCATTTGATAAAAAAATTACATAATGGGTTAAGTGGTGTCCCTTAGTAGAATGGTAGTACAAAACAAACATTTATACTTTATAAAAAATGTTACTAGATATGGAAATTTATGGCTATCATCCTCCTTCCATCACATCATCCTTGAAATAGATATCTAAGGTTCATGCAAGTGGAGTATCACATAGAGCACCAATAATAAGTTCTCTAATTATTGAAGGATAACTTATTTATAGCACAAAATAGGATGAAACAACAAGCGGATCAAGATTGTAGTGAAAGAGAATTTGAAGTGGGAGATTGGATATTTCCTAGGCTACAAACATATAAAAATGTCCCTTAAGTAGCCAAAGGACAACAAATTAGAACCACAATACTATGGTCCCTATAAGGTGCTGCAAAGGATTGGAAGTATGGCATACAAATTGGAGTTACTGCCAAATTCATATGTACATCCAGTCTTCCATGTTTCTTGCCTAAAAAAGGTAATTGGTGACAAGATCCCATTCCAAACTGTTTTACCAGAGACTGATGAAGGGAGATTAATACTAGAACCTAAAATAATCATTGAGATAAGGATCAAGAAAAAATGAAATCGATCAATTACTAAGTACCTCATCAAGTGGAAGAACTTTCCAATAAAAGAGGCAACATGGAAAGATGAATTCTTCATGCAGAAACATCCATAGTTAATCAAGTGTTGAGGACGACACTTGTCTAAAGGGGAGGGGCATGTTAATCACTATATATCATGACATTACATTTCTATTATCATATTATTATTTTTCCTTTATTGGTCGAATAGAACCCTAATTATGTAGGACCTAAAATGGTAATGCTACCCTTTATCTACTATATAAATACCAAGGAGATCTAGTTTCGAATCATCTCATATCATCTTGTTTTGTATCTAAAATACATTATGAAGGAGGTTTCCCCTTTGAAGAGGTCGGTTATTCATTTTTTTTGTTGCATTATTAAGGCATTGGAATATTATCTCCTCTTGTTTTATGTTATTTTGGGGAATTTGGTGCATAACATAGAGGATGTGATTAGAGAGGAATGCCCATTCCTATTTTAGTCATAAGCGTTGCAATAAAAAAAAATTGACGGTGGTTTTATTCCAAAGAGGAGAGGATGTAATGTCTTGGTTTCAACCCTTTGGAATGATCTAAACCTAACCTTGTATATTCTTAAATTATTTTCATCGACAAACTTCTTAAACTATGCCTTATGACACCATGATGTACACATACCTTGATGATTTTCGATACTTGTAAATATTGATGTTTTGAAATTAATAAAAATTAATTGAGCATGAGCACCTAAAGAGGTTATGATACCACAAGAGGGGAAATGTAAGGTTGTTTAAGTTAATGTTGATATGCCTAACTACCTATATTTCTCACCTTCCCATTACATTAATCTTCACCTGTTATAATGTTAATATTGAAACTAGACTATAGTTTAATGATAGACAATGGAAGTGGATGTAACCAATTCTATATCTAAGCAATCACATCCTATAAAATAACAACTTATTCACCCTACATTATGGGATATATGAAGAGTTGGATTAGGACTCATATTTCCATCCTTCACTCATGCAAGAAGGATGAAATTAAAATGGGAAAGAGCGCGTGTTATGTTGGGAGAGGTGTAGAGGAGAATAAGGGAGAGTTTTATCTTGGAAAAAGAGGTTTCCATACTAGAAGCACTACAAGGAAAACACCCTGGAGCAGAGGTTATAGCGGAGGTTTTTAGTGTTACAAGATTGACATATATTTTAAATCAAACACATTGGTGCTAATATAATATTGTAGTAGCATTAATATGTTGTATATACAAACTAGTGCCTACATTTATTGTAAATGCATCACGATGTAAGTTTTAATGTTGGCATACCAACACATCTATTACGTTGTAACAACATTGGTGCATTTAGTTTTCATATGCCCTAGTGATTTCCAAGATTTAAAAAGCATAGGCGAGTATATTTTAATACAAATGTATTCGTGTTTATATTATATTGTACCATCATCAGTGAAATTAACATTCACAATCACACCAGTGCCTCATATATTATATAAATGCATCAGTTCACTTTTATATTTAAACACACTAGTGTTGATGTGCGTATATTATCCATCTGATCACTAGTGCATATAGTTTGGAATAAAAGCATAAAAAAACATAATGTTGTCAGTTTTTTATTTATTTTTAAATGAAGAAATGTATTAATTGTATTTATGTGGCAATGCATAAAATATACCAAATCCAACTATCTTTTTTAATGAAAGGATGCAAGAAATTATACATTTTCCTAAGTGATGAAATTGTAAACACATACATACATATTATACTACAAATATGTTGTTTTAAAAAGAAATATTATCGTTCTTTTTTTATTTACTTTCTTGTGACATTACACATTAGGTTGTTAATGTTTTTCCTGTAATTACTTCAATAGTCTTCATCCATTTAAAATTTATTTAATGTTACACTCATAATAACAAAACCTTACCGATTTGGTGTTGGGATGAAGGTCGATAGAGCTTCAGGATTGGACAACGCTTCATCGAGATCCCAGGCCATATGAACCTGAACCAGATCATGCACGCTGCCTGATTGTGCATGCGAGACTAAGCATGGTCTATGGCCCATGGCCAATAGATATTCCAGCGATATATGTGGTGCAGTCAGCGTGCTTGGGGCTGTGCTGCCACACGCAGCCTAAATTTTGAAATATTGATCAAATCCGTCGCATGATCAAAGTTAGCTGATTCGGCTTCGAGATCTTCCAGGGAATATGTAGAAATGGATCCACCATTGGATCTGAGCCCGGAGGAGCATCAAAGAATCTTAGATGAAACTTTCAAGACTTTGGTGGCTACCACTTCTCCCCACCTTTGCCTGTCCCGGATTCCAGCGATGTGAAATTCATGAAGCGAGCAACCTATCTTATAATCCAAATCACGTTAGGAGATTCAAGACTAAAGGCCCTATATTTGAGTGAGAAAGGTTTGATAGGTCAGTTCATTGGAATCTGGCCATCACCAAAGACCATGGAGGTATGGATAAATAATAACTGGATGCCCTTGATATATTGGGGGCTGCAACACTGCTTTTGCGGAAAAGGCTTCTTTTCCTTCTTATTCGAAAGCAAAGCTAACAAAGATCTTATCTTCGGGAGCGGTCCCTACTTCATGGGTCCTCGTGGTTTGTATCTAAATTGATGGAGCCTATCATTTGATCCAAAAAAGGATGTGCCATCGATGGTCTCGGTTTGGGTCCACCTCCCACACCTTCCCCTGCACTACTGGAATGATGAAACACTACAAGCAATAGGGAATTATCCTGGTAATTACATTGACAAAGTGGAACCAAAGGGATCTTTGTTTCCTTGTGCAAGCATCTGCGTTGAAGTAGATTTGGAGAAAGTTGTTCCATAGGCATTAAAATTATTCATGGACGGATGGGAACACATGCAAAAGGTAGATTATGAGAAGCTACCATTCGAGTGCAAGAAGTACCATGAGTATGGACACTTTTTCAAAAAATATCGAAAGGTGTTTCAAGAAATATCATAAAAAAGTCAAGAGGAAGGTTGGAAACAATAAAAAAAGGGGAAGAAAAACTCATCCAACAACAAGTGAGGTGTAACAAAATATAAGCAAGGAAAATCCCAAAGAAGCAAAAGATGTCTCGACCAATAACCAATTCGAGGCACTGCTTATGGAAGAGGGAGAAATCCCTCCTTCGGAAATAACAGCAATTGAAATAGAAGAAGAAGAATCCCATGCAACCACGAGTTTCCCTCTTATGTATCCCATAAATGAAAGGAACAGAAAATATCTGGAAGGGTCTACAACACCAGGGGGAACCTAGGTAGAGATGGTAAAAAAGAACAGAGTCACACTACAAGGATACTCTCCAGAATGGTTGCCTTCACAAGGATCACAGGAAACACACGAAGTGGCTTTACATCCAATTACCAAAGGAAGGAAGTCACAAAGATACCTAAGAGAGAAAGAAGCAGAAAGAGAGATGGATCTAGGGAGGCAAAGAAGTTTTGAGGAAATGAAGCTTCTCCAGCACCCGAAAAATCTAGAAGGGGCAAGAACATATGGTAGATCCCAAGTAGGATCTCAATCAGTAACGAAATGTTGAAAACCGTCTCTTGGAACTGTAGGGGTCTGGGAGGGTTAAGTAAAGTAGAAGCAATAAAGGAGATAGTCAAATCTAAGAAGCCATACATACTGCTGCTCCAAGAGACAAAAATTCCAGACGTGGAGGCTATGGAAATTTCATGTCGTTTCTGCAAAAAAAGCAAAGGAAAATCCACAAGCTCCAAAGGAGCATCTGCGGGAATAGACACCATACTATCACGTAAATTCTTGGTCAAATTAGTCAGGGAAATCCATCACTGGATGTTGACAGAAATACAGGAAAAGGAGGACCTAATCCTGTTATATATCTGTAATGTATACGGTCCAACGCACTACATGGACAAGACAACATTTTGGGAAGATCTCAACAAACTAAAACAGGATCTGTGTGGAAAAAATATCATTATTGTTGGGGACTTCAATACCACAAAGTCGCAATCTAAGAAATGAGGAGGAATAAAGGTCAGGGACCCTTTTGGTGAGAAGATGAAGACTTGATATCGGATCTGGATCTGCTGGACATCCCATTGAGGAACGGAAAGTAAACTTGGAGCAATAGAAGAACTTGAATAGGGCACATAGCAGCAAGGCTGGACAGATTTATGGTAAGCTTAACCTTCTTGCAAAAATACCTTCTCCCTACCTCTCTTTCTCTCATTTCAACAGTGTCAGACCACAAACCAATAGCTCTGATTTTATCCCCTCTAGTCAATATCGGGGCCAATCCATTCAGATTCAACCCGATTTGGATGCATGATGCTAAAATTATGGGGTTAATCCAAATGGAGCGGAACCTTCAATGCTTTGGATCCCTTGGTTACATTTGGGAATCAAAGCTAAGAACAGTAAGAGATGCTTTAAAGAGATGGGTGAAGGAGGACTTCCAGAATCCAAACAAGTGAAAAATCAAACTAAAAATGGAATTAGCTGCTATGTAATCAAGAATGGAAGTTGAAGAGGTGTCTCCAGCGCATATGGAGCAGGAGAAGGAGTTGAACATCAAAATTCTAAAGGCTGCAAGACAGATATAAGAGGTATGGAGAATAAAATCCAGGCAAACATGGTTGAAAGGTGGAGACAACAATACTGAGTACTTTCAAAAGCAAACCAAGGTTTATAAAAGTTACAATGTCATCAAGGAGTTGAAACATAATCATGGAAACAAGATAATAGGGCAGGAATATCTTAAGGATCATGCCTACAGTCATTATCAAGAGCTATATGCAGACACGGGTGAGACAGATCCAGAAGCACAAATGGATTTACTCCATGGTATACCCTCGCTCATAGAAGATGTAGAGAATAGATAGTTAGTTAAACCCATCATGGAATACGAGATAAGAAATGCAATCTGGTCCTCCATGCTGATAAAGAACCGAGGCCATATGGTTTCACAATTAATTTTTATAGAGCAGCCTAGGATATAATAAAAAAGATCTAAAAAAATGCTAAACTGGATAAGGAAAAAAGACAAGATTGGTGGGGAAACTAACTCATCCTTCCTGGATTTGATACCAAAAGAAAATATTCCTCTAACGCTTGATAGATTCAGACCAATCTCATTATGCAATACTTCTTATAAAATCATGTAAAAAATATTAGCTATGAGAATGAAAAGCATCATGGGTCGTCTCATATCAGATTCACAAGAAGGTTTTGTAGCAGGGCGTCAGATTCTGGACAACATCATCATCATCCAGGAATCAATACACTCCAACGTGGAAAGGAAGCAACAAGGTATGACCATTAAACTGGACATGGAAAATGCATTTGATAGAGTAAATCACTTTTTTCTCTTTGAAATCATGTCTAAGTTTGGATTTTCCAAAAGATTTGTAAAATGGGTAAAAACATGTATAAGCAGGTCATGGATCACACCATTAGTAAATGGTAGACCTACCGAATTCTTTCAAGAAACTAGGGGGGTCCGGAAAGGTTGTCCGATGTCCCCTTTCATTTACCTCCTAGTGACTGAAACTATGAGAAGAAAGCTACAACATTTGCAGGAGTCTGGAGATTTGAAAGGTTTGAAGATAATCAGAGGAATGAAACCTGCCAACCATGCGCAGTTTGCTGATGACACCATTCTGCTAGGAGGAGAATCTATGACACTTGCATGGAGTTTCAATTCAGTTCTGTCCACTTTCCTCAAAGTAACTGATGGAAAAATAAATTCAACCAAGTCCAAAGTTTATGGTTAGAACTGCCCCCTGGGTACATTGGCAAATATAGCAAGGACCCTTGGTTTCGAAGGAAATTCAACTTGGAATTACTTCAATTACCTTGGGATCCCAATATTCAAAGGGAAAAAGGGTTGTTGACTGGCAAGGGATGATAGATCAAACCAAGAACAAAATAAACTCATGGGGGACAAGGTGGCTTAATCCAGCTAGAAATATCACCCTTATCAATTCCATCCTATCTCCCTACCCCATTTTCTCTTGCTCGATCTCTCTTGCTCCAAAAAAAATTATGAAATACTTTACAAGAGAAATCAGAAGATTGTTGTGGCAAGGAGGCAAATCAGACAGCCTTAAAATATTTCATTTGGCGAAGTGGGAAACTGTTTGCAAACCAAAAATATATGGAGGACCTGGAACACGAGATCCAAGCAAAATGAACTTAGCACTTGGAGCTAAAATTCTCTGGAGAATTGTAACTGGAAAAAGGAGCGTGGTGGAAGGAATCATACAAAAAAATACCTGACAGGAACCAGAAAGAGATGTCTGGACAACATAAGCATGGATAGGAAAGGCTCGACGATATGGGAGCTATGTAAAAACGATGCACATATCCTCACCGAGAATTTGAAATGGACTCCAGGAAACAATAAGGATATCAAAATTTGTTCTGATTACTGTGCATCTGTCTCCCCGTCGATTTAGTGCAGGTGTTCCCAGATTTATTGCAGAGACTGGAAAGTATGAATATCCACACAGTATACGATCTCTATTCTTGAACGAGCAACATGAGTTGTTATGGTTAGCACGATCTGGAGATTGACCAACTCAATGCTAATTATAACGCTCTCATCACGGTGATGCCAACCCCTATCCACCGCGTGCTGAAGGATGAACGTTGTTGGGAAAAACATGGTGCTATTTGGTGAAGGAAGATTACAGAGCAGTGTATGTGGATTACAACAGCTACAACAACAACATGTAATGGAAGAAGATATGGAACAAAGATGTTCTACCAAAAATCAACGTGTTCTTCTGGATACTAGCCCACCACAAAAATATAGCAGCAGAGAATCTAAGAAAAACAAGAATGGAAGGCCCACTGAGATGTATTCTCTGCAAAGAGTCAGAGGAATCTCTAGAACACATTTTCTTAGAATGCAAATTTTCCAGGGAGGTTTGGCACCAAGCTTACATAAATCTACAATTTGATTTGACATTGCCAACTAATTAGGATGATCTATTTGCTTACTGGAAGGACTACTACCAAGGATCACTCCACAAACCAAAATTTGTGAGGGCTTGGGAAGCTCTTCCAAGATATATCTTCTAGAAGATATGGAAAGAGAGAAATAAGGAGATCTTTGAGGGGGAAAAAATAGTCCAGGAAAAGTTGTGGCAACTGCAAAAGTTATTTGGGCGGAATTTTTACTCATGAGGGGAATGCACAACATCAGCAAGGAACCATTGACAGTATAAGAAAGAGATTGGGTCTCAAAATTTCTAATTCTCCTGCCACATCTACCATGGAATCAACCCAAAACAAATTCAATTTTGCAACCTTGGAAAATAAGAATGAATTTGGAAGAGTTCAAATGCCGGTGGAAGAAACTGGGATGTAGTTCATTGTTCTTTGACGGTGCCTCGAAAGGAAATCAGGGGATGGAGGGAGCAAGGGGAGTCTATTTTAATCATGAAGGAACCAAGCTGAAAGAGTACACCTAGGGAATCGGCAGGAAGACTAACAATGGGGCAGAATGGTTAGCATTAATAAAAGGACTGTAGTTGGCAAGGAAAGATGGCATTGAGGAACTGGTGGTCTTTGGTGACTTGTGCATGGTCATTGGATAAGCGAGGAAACTAGCGAGGAATCGAAATAATCCAGTCACCAAGACTCATCATCTATTAAAATGCATGGTAAATGATTACAAAGCCATCAACTTCCTTCATGTTTTGAGATAAAATAATAAACAAGCAGATATTATGGCCAATAAGGGAGTGGAACGAGATTGCGGAAACCTATTATTTGATCAACATGGTTATGAGAGAAATTGGATCCATTTATAGTGAACCTATCCCTTTCATCCTTTGAATGTTTTGCTTTTGTATCCTCCTGCTTGGGAAGTTTATAAGGAATTATAGCACTCATGGAATAGGAAATGATGATGAAAAACATAGAATGGAAAAGGAAGCACAAGGAGGCATGGATTTGGTCTTCCTCTCGGAGCAGTTTGTGTCCAGACTATTGTAACATTTAATTATTCATCTTTTATAAAAAGTTGTTAAACCGTTTTTGTTAAAAAAAATACAAAACCTTGCACACTAATATTTGACATAATATTGATTGGGTAAAGTTAATTAAATGCTTAAATATATTTACAATTTTAACCAGTCTATTGTAACATTTAATTATTCATTTTTATAAAAAGTTGTTCAATCGTTTTTTGTTAAAAAAAATACAAAACCTTGCACACTAATATTTGACATAATACTAATTGGGTAAAGTTAATTAAATGCTTAAATATATTTACAATTTTAATTTTTCTAAGATTGACGAAATGTTACTATATGTATTGAAATATATTTAAATGTTTAATTTTTTGTTATAGTTTTAATGTTATGCTAGTAGTTCAAAAGTATTCATTGAAATTTAATTGTTAAGATAATAATGGAATGCTCATATTGTAGTGTAACCTTTAATAGTTCAACTTTTCACTAATTTTTAATATAAGAGTAGAATTAGAATAATACCATTCAATGATAACTCATACTATTTGTAGTTTTACCATGACAAGGCAAATGCAACATTATTGACTCTTCAACCCATATGTTTTTATATGAAGATAATAATTTTTTAAAGAAAGAAGAAGTAAGCAATGACACAAAAACATTGAAATCATTTTAAACAAATTTGTTCATTTGTTGCACATAATCTTCTAAATGAACATTAAATTCACACTTAATCAACCTTAAAAAATACATACATTTAATTCATGAACCCATAATAACTTATGATTTAAAATTTATATAATTTTTAGTGCTACTAGATGTTTTAGTTATATATTTTACTATTTATGGTTGTTTATATTTGTACCATTTTTTATATATAGATTATATTATTTAGGAAGCATTCAAACACATTAACATAAACATCCTCTTTATACATTTATTGAGTAGGTATCTCAAAATATATATGTAAATCAATAAATATTTGTTTTTTGAATTACTATTATTGTGTATATTTTGAATAAGTCATCTTTAATTCGCGCTTATATTCATAGTCTTTCTTTTTAAATAAAAGTAATTAAGTATATAAATTTCATTTAATTATTTTAAATAACAATATTAATTTTCTTGGAATAAACTATTAACATAGTAAAAGCATACATTAACAAGTTAGCCATCTAAATAAATCAAAGGAAAAATGTACTTCTAAAACAAATTGTTAGATAGTTAAATTTGTTAATGTATAACCTCATTAAATAATATTAACTACAATTGTTGGGCTTAGGGCAGACCCGGGTTCTATACTTTTGTCTTCGCACCAACAAAAGACCCACAGTGTTGGCCCTTTCGGCAACAACCTGCGAACAGGTTGCAGTCTCACCTGAAATAGCTATGGGGTGTCGCAGAATCAGGTTTCTACAAGTAGAAGAGGGATATTACTATACCTTTAGCCTCTAACAAATGATAATCATTAAATACAAAGCTTGACATGAACTTATTTAGCTTCACGGTTAGATAAACAAACAGTGCCTTGCTTAACCCTTTACTAGGAATTCACAGCGAAGTTAGTATTTAGCAGTGATCTTACTTATCAGTTATATATTTATCAATGCATAAAAGAACATAACAACAACACAAAAGAACCACAACACAAGATATAATGTGGTTCACCCCCCAGTTTAGGGGGCTATGTCCACAGAACTGTGTTTTATTCAACTCTTTACAAAAACCACAGTTCTGATCTGCGCACTCAGCTGCAGATCCCTTCAATTCCTCAAAACTGCGCACTAAGCTACAAATCTCTACGCACACAGCTGCAGAGGTCATCCACGCACACAGCTAGGACTTAACCTTCCTTACAAAACAATCCTTAGCTTCGCATCAATTCATCTTACATCAAAAAGCCTAAACTGACTTCTTTACAAGAGTGCTTATTTATAGTGCACTTATTACAAAACCATGGGCTTAAACCATGGGCACCCCGAACCCTAAACCCTGGACTTAAACCATGGGTTTATTACAAAAAGAAGGCTTTTACTCAACCCCGACACCCCTAAGACTATTTTGAGTCGCAACTCCGCTTACAAGCTTCCACAAAAATCGCAGAGTTACCAAAATTAAGGACCGTTAAGGTGCGCGCCCCAACAACAATCACACATAATTATACATGAACAATATCAACATGATATACATCAATGTGATACGAAACAAGCATAATATATATGAACATTAATATCAAAATCATAATATATGTCAAATATACATCTCAAGTAAAATATAAAAGTCACATAGATACATGTGCTCAACAATTGTTATGAGATAGTGGGTCCACCTTCAGAGCTAGAGCCATTAATACTTCCACAAGAAAATCCATAGGCATCAGTGCCTCTTCCAAATAAAAATGTAGAATGAAGCAACTTATATATCTCTCCATGAGGATCTATGTGACTTGACTCAACTATCGTATTTATAACACTGTCCAACAATGTAGGAGCTGGTTGGGTCAACTGGATGAGAAGGAGATGGTGGTCAATCTACTTGGTGTGGAGGAGAGGGTGGTCGATCAACTTGTGGAGGAGATGATGGTGGGTCAGCTCAATGAGAAGGAGATGAAGGTCAATCAACCCATGGAGTAAGAGATGCTGTAGGTCGACATGATGAGGAGGAGAGGGTGGCCATTCGACCAATGGAGGAGGAGATGGTAATCGGTCGAATCATTTAGGAGGAGGACGAGATGGAGGAGGAGGTGGTGGGTTGACTCTGCCAAGAGGATGAGGAAGTGGCAGAGAAAGAGAACGTGGAGTACCACCACCCTCATCAGAGGAATCAAAAGAGATCTTAGCAGGTTTCCACCTCTTTAGTAGAATGAACGCACCAAAAATTTGACACTTCAATGATGTCATATCACATGGGAGGGTCCTCCATATCTTTGAGAGGTCTACATCCCGTAGTATCTGATTGACCTAAACAGGGGATACTCCATGTCAGGCCAACAATCCAGATAATCAATCCACCACATGCTGGTAGAATCTACTATCTATCTTGCATCGGAGGTCAGGTCTGTATAAAAAAGGAACCTCCTCAACCTCATCCATGTCCACATCTTGTTGGGAAGGAACCTTCCCAACATAAGTGCCGATATATTCAAAATAATACATAACAACAATTAGACAATCTTATGAAACAATTTAAATAAAATGTTATAATAAACTGCAAATGCATTAAATTCAACAATAAAATATGACTAGATTAATCAAAAAATAACGCTAATATTACCTATGTCATCTAATGGTTCATACTCATTAAATAGGATGTTGGGACATCCTCAATAATCCAACCCTACATATAGGTACAACACAAGATCCATGGTGTGATCGTCCTCACTAGCAAGTAACTCCAGCGTCTTTGTAGTCATCCTACTTCGCAACTCTGCTTGGCCTTTATCAGGAAACATCTACCCCCAAATGTGCATCATCACCTCAATCATTGGTCTAGGAGGGTGGCGGTTGAATGGAAACCGAGTAATAAAAAACCTACCAAAAAATTAAAAAAATCATAAGCAGATGGGAAGCTTGTCCTCCCATCAAACATATCATGACAATGATCTAGAGAAAAAAAAACTATCACAAAAAATGGCAAATCACCTAATGCATCAGAGACTCTGTAGCAAAGAATCAACATAATATAATAATGGGAAACTAATGCATTTTCCATTAGTAGTTTAGTGGGCCACTATCGTGACCAAATGCAAGAGGCACCTAACCTCCTCTCCACCAAAATAAACTATGCGCAACTAGCCACCAGCTACCTGGAAGTCATCAAGGGTAGTGGCATTCTCACCAACATATCTCTGAACATATGCTAGTTGATTGGATTTTGCAATTGTAGGAACGACGTTGAGGAAATGGGGAAAATCCTCTCCTCTACATGATATCTCGGTAGTGAAATAAATGTCCTTCTCTATTGGATGGAACCACAAATCAAGACCCACCCTGAATTCTTGTAAACATTGATCCCAACAACGGATCAAGAACCTCAATAGTCGAGAATTCCCCCTCAGTGATGTATCCTCCTCATAAAACTTTAGGAGGAAAAAAATCTGTAAGAAGACATGCGTTAGTGGTGTAACAGGGAAAGGGTGCAAATCCCTCTCCCTCTCCTAAGTCCTGGGCCTCCCACTCTCGTAGAACATTGTACAAGTCGAGGCATTGTCGGTGGTCTTGTTGATGCTATCATCGCTCCTATGTATAATTTTCATTAGAAACATATACAGAGACACATATATACATTCATAAAACATAAAAAAAATATTAAGTACATTTTATTTATCAAAACCATAAAATAATCTTTTTCTCAGAACAAATCACAAGCATAATCGGTGTGTGGAAAAAATAGTAACACACCCAACAAGATGAATTTGAAACATAATCACACTGATAAATGTGTTTTGCAAACAGACGCACACTGCTTGTGGTTCTCTAACATAATCGCACCGCTATCGGTGCTCTAACACACACACACACATTGGGATTTGTCTAGTGTTAGTGTGTTGTATATAATCACATGCATTGTCACAATGTGTCGGTATATATAGAGCACCCATATGTTTAAACATTAAGCTTATTATTTTTTTGGTGCGTTGAATATATGTAAATGTATCGATCGTGGTGCACCAGTATATATACAAAACACCGACATTGTTGAAAAATAAGAAACATTTTTTGTGTTCACTATATGGTGTTCTTTATATTTATTGAAACACCAGCTCTAGTGCATCAATATATTTAAAGAGCGACACTTTATTAAAAACATAGTTGTATGATTTCAATGGCGATGCATTTAGTTCACCAAAACACATCATAGACCTAAAGTTAATGTTATGTATATGATTTCCTTTATATATACAAACTCACTGATGTCGATGCATCTATATATTTAGAGATCATCATGTTTTAAAAAATTGTTTTATGGTTTCAAGGTGGTACATTTAGTTTACTAGAACACATTGTGGGACTTAAATTTTTGTTTACTGAATTGTGCTCTTTATATATCCTGACACACCATTAGCGGTGCACCAATATATTCAAATTGTACCGCTTTGTTTCAAAAATTATTTGTATCGTTTCAATGGTTGTGCATTTCATTTCCTCCAACACACTCTGCACTTATATTTTTTGTGCCTTATATGGTGCTCTTTATATATACCAACGCACCGATAGTGGTGCATCAATATATGTATAGAGCACTGCATTTAAAAAAAACTATTTTAGGGTACTAAAATGTACTGTGTCCTTCAAAATTTTTGTTAACTAAATAATGCTCTTTATATGTATGGACACACTTGTTGGGTTAATCTTGACTCAGAATTAGAGTCGTTATGTTAAATCTGTCTAGATTGGTGTATAGTCAACTGGTCGAATGTAATAGTTGACTGATGCTCAACTACAGTGGTCAACTACTATGGTCAATTTATTTACGATCACATGGTATTAGGTGTCTTATGGTATGAGTTAATGGTGTTACATGTGATGAATCCTATAAAAGAGCATGTACTCTATTGTAAGAGGGGAGTGACGAGTGGTCAATAAAGGATTCCTTTGGTTGGATTGGAAAGTTTGGCCAAGGTTATAATGAAATTATCTCATTAGGATGATTTTTCCTTGTAAGTTTCCAGGATACATCATGGTGTTGTTTCTTGACCGCTTTAATGTTTGTTGTAATTGATGTGTTGTTTCTCAACATTTGGTATTAGAGCAAGGTTCATGCCAGTAGTTTTCTCATATGAGAGAGGCCATAAATAAGTTTCCTATCTAGATTTCCCTAGATCAAAGCGTGGGTAGAATTCTAGTAAGGTGGATCGAGCTAAGATTTGCTCAAATCAGATCAATCTAGCTAAGACATGCGTAGATATGAAATATTGGGCTGAGAAGTGATACATATGATGAGGATAAAGGTCAAGAAGCATGTAACTATGAAAGATAAAAATGGATCTACTATCTATGTGGAGATATAGAACTCAAAGGTTCAAAATAGTTCGGATCATTCTTGATTCTTCTTGAAAATCAATTTCAGAGGAACAATGATCGGATCTAGAGATAAACACAGATTCTTTGCAAATTTGGTTTATATTTTTTAGCCAAGAAGATCGTGTAAAATACGAATATAACGATGACTATGTGCTTAAGCTAATTTCATAAGAATGGGCGATGAAGGATGTGGAAACTCATGTAGAATTCACTTTGAAGGATAGATTTGCAAGTTTTCAAAGGAAGTTGCAAACATATAAAAGGATGATGCATGGATGATCAATGGTATAGTTAATGTGCATAAGGTTGGTTCTTGAGTCAACCAGAGTAGTTTACATGAACATGCACATAAGATGGATTGTATAGTCATTGTTCATAAGTTCAATGCTTGATTTGGCTAGAGTATTCGACAGTCAGGTCAACTAGATAAATTGAGTTAACGGTACAATCGATGTTAAAGTGGATCGATCAAGTGATTGATGGAATAGTTAGGTCGATAATGTGGTTGATTTGTGATAGTTGATTGGTCAGATCAAGGAGTCACGAATGGTTAAAGGTAGAGATCAACTGAATCAGGAGGATTGATTTGTTGGTGAAGAGACACATCCCAATGGCTTCAAGGGGATTCCTTTGTTGTCTGATAGTTTGTCCTGGTCCTAGATCTACCTAGTTTCAGTGGGAGTTCTAGAACATTGATTCATATTTGAAATGGAAAGGGATATTAAAGGTGTTGTGATTCGTGATACAGATCTAGGTAAGTTAAATGTGTCAATCTTAGTCAATAAGAATGGATTTTAGAAAATAGAGAACCATGAGCATGTTGTTGACCAATGGATGGTAGAAATCAACAAAGGTGCAAGCAAAGAACAAGACACATAGTGCATACATGGGAGTACTTGATTAAGGAGTGCTTGTCTAGCATTATATTTAGAGCAGGTAAATGATTAAATTTACGATTGTAAAGCAATGTTTTATGGAGTTGTAAAATGAATCACATATGTAAATGGGCATACACCTGTAAGAGCTATATAGCCATGCATACCCATAATACTTATTTCTATTGTTGTTCTAAGAGTATACCCAATGATGATCATTTTGAGGGGGAAAACATGTTGGATTTTAGATACCCAGTTATAAACATTGAAGGGGATTGTTGTTTTACTCCAAATCAAGTTTAAGGGGGGGGATGTTTTGTTAATATTGATTCGGTATTATGTTAATTATGTTAACTTTGTCTAAATTGGTATATATTTGTCTAGTCAACTGTTCACCCAATGGTTGACAGTAATAGTGGATTGATGATTGACTGTATTGGTCAATTGGTTTACAATCCCACAATATTAGGTGGTTTGTCGTATAAGCTCATGGTATTACATGAGATGAATCCTATAAAAGGGATTGTAGGTATACTCCATTTAAAAAGAGGAGTGTTGAGTGGCTGGTGTAGGCTTCACTTGACTGGCTTGTTTGATTTGGCCAAGGTTCTAATGGATATATCTCATTAGGCTAGTTTTTCCATGTAAAGGGTTTCTAGGATACATGACGATGTTCACTTGTGTATCTTTTCATGGTGTATGTTTCTTTACTTCTTTAATTTATATTGTAATTATTGTATTGTTTCTCAACAACACCATTACCAATGTGCCAATGTATATACAGAGCACCGCATGTTTAAAACATTGCTTTTATGGTTTCAATGTCAGTGTGTTATGTTTTATGCAAGGCATCAACTAGGGTGCATGAATGTTGTAATTTGACCCACCTTATTGGCGCACTCTATGTTGACGCATAGTTCATTGAAAATACTAGTGTGATTCAAACTTACTACACACACCACACATCTTTTTTAAACTTTTTTTAAACGACAAAGTTTAGTTAATTTTTAATTTTTAATTTGCTAAAAAGTTAAATGATAAGGTAATAAAGACTATACTTGGACTCTTTCTGATCTAGGAGGCATGGTTTCCACATACACAATAAATGTTGTTTTCCTCAAGCTTGGAAAAATTCCAACTCCACCAATGAACTAAACCACGAGAGAAATATGAGAACTAAAGAGCACCGCGTGTAAGGGATGTTAGCGAGAAAGTATGGCATCGATGTGTAGGTGGGACTAGGCGATTTATATGACTTACAAACTAGTCAAATGAGTTATTTGGTGCTTCCTTTTTTTACCCTATTCCAATGTACCCAAGTTAGTGGCATAGTGGTGTGCTTCTCGTTATACAAAATATCGTTAAGTATTTCTATTTTTTACAAATTGAAAAGAGATCAGATTTTTTATTATAATCCGGTGCGTTATATTACATAGCATCCTAGTGCGTCTTAGAATTTATAATGCACTAGGGTTCCTTATTTGAAGAAAACAAATTCTAGTCTAGGGCGAGTTTTTTTTTACATGAAGCAAGTTGTTGTGTTGTAAAATGCACCATTGCATCTATCTCATTCCCATGTACCAAACAATTTTGTCTGGAAAAATAATTTAAACATATTTTTACACATTGCATTGAGTTATTTTAACATTGGTGCTCTGTTTCATTAGGTGCACCATTGTGTTGTTAATGTTAGCACACTGGTACCACTAGGTCGATTGGGAGAACCTATTTTTTCTTCTAAAAATAATTAGAATTTATGTATTAATGTATTTTAAACAGTGCATTTTACTTCGTCATGCACCAGTGTGTCTTATTCCTTGACTAACCATCGATTTTTTCTAGGAAATAAAAATTATATGTACTTTTGACAAGACATTGAGTTATTTTGACTTTGGTGCATGTCCTAACTAGGTGCACTGGTTTGTCGGTGCTTTTATTATTTTGGTGCACCGATGCATTGAGTTTTTAAGTGCATTAGTGTGGTTAATATGTTTATGTGCATTAACTAAAAACCTCTGATAAAACCTTTTCCCACCCACCTCTACTTTAAATAGATAAATGGCCTCTTTTTCTAAAATTGCAAAAGCCTTCTCTAGAAGGTGTTTTCCTTGTAGTGAAGCATGAAGAACCATGAATGGGTTCCATTAAAATCTTGTGAAAAGCTCAAGAAACAAAATAAATTATGCTAGAGTTAATAGACAATAATTTTGAATTTTCTATGCCCACACTAAAGAGCACTGAGAGAGAGGGACTTTTGAGAAACTATTGAATAGAGAAGGAAGCATCCTCCTAATGTTGTTTGGAGCAGTATTGTGAGTGCCAAAAACCTAGTTTGATTGAAAAGATTGGAAGTGGAACAATTGGTTTATCTTTTCATTTCTTTTGATATGGAGAGACTTCTTTGATAATCCATCACCGTCTCCTCATCCCTGGTGGTATCATATCGTGGATAAGGGGTGTAATCTATTACAAACTACCTATGGTTAGGTTGAAAGTTGTTTGGTATTTAGCTTTGGAAAAACATAAGTATCTCTTCATTTACTCAAAAGGCATGTTATGTTCTAAATAGAATTATGTATGATTTATATTTTAATGCATTCTAACTTCCTTTAGGATTAACAAGTAAATTGGCAGCTTTTGTCCTACTAATATTTCTATTACCATATTCTAGAGCTAGTTTATCAAACACCAATAAAGAAAATTCCTTATGCTTCTTCATTCCACATATTTCCATTCTATTACTTGCATTGTATCAAAACTAAATGGAGGATCACATCTTAAGCTCCATAGCTTGTTTTGTTCCAAAATGTAAGTTGCAAGTTAGTGATTTTATTTCATGAAGGTGCATAAAGAGAACATAAAGTATCTCTATTCAAATAATTGTATTATTCTATCATGTTTGTGAAACCATGGGAGACCTAGAACCATACATGGCTTAACTAGATTACATTAGTAGTGTAGAGATCTAATTGTATGATAATACATTCATGGTTCTCAAGTAAGGCATAGCTAGATCAAGATTTTTTCGTATTTGTTTGGCTCGATAATTAAAAAATTTACATAGGAATTTCTAATTTTTTTTTGCAGAAGATATCGAAAACATACATCAACATACATTAGAAAAAGTTGAAAAGCGTAGGTCAATTGAAGTAGATGGATTCCTTATGTGTCCACTTCACTGGGTTAATCCCTAAGTATACACATGATAACAGTTAGTTCCTTTACCAAATTAGCACTTCATTTCCTACAATCCATGGGTTTATATGTAGATCAACATATTATTGTCTTTTCAATTTGATGTTCCCCCAATCCCATATCCTATGTAGAGCATTACCAATGCCAAGTTACTTGTGTGTGGATAATACCTCTTACACTTCTATCCACCACTTCTAGAGACCAATAATTCTCTATGCTAATGTGATTATCCTCTTAATTAGACATCAACTCACAATTCAAAATTTGTTATTCCTATCACACCAAAAAGAGTTTGTAGACGAAGATTTTGGCATAGTCGTTGAGAAGTTAGTGATTGGTTGAGTGGAATGAATGCCCTCACAAGAGGGAAGTACTTTATATTATCCATATGCATCTCTCTCATCCACCCACATGCACCTTTGAAACTCCATCACCACCTACTGCAGATAACATATGCACTAGTTTTGTTTTGCCAAATGATTTTGCCCAACATGAGCAAGTGGCAATTGCTCTATTTTAATCTTCAATGGATATAAAATCCCTACAACCCTACATAATTCATCCTTTCACTAAGATACCATAAAGTAGGGGATATATATTCTGTTAAAGTTGTTCAAGGCTTACACTTAGCCCTAACTTTTTTCAAAAACACATGTAAACCTGAGCATAAGCTCACACACTAACATATAATTGGATAAACTTAAACTTTGGTGTGCAAAATATTAACATTACCCTACTTTCAATAATCCAACTAGTCAAAACTGACAACCTAGATATTGATTTGGTGACCACTCAATTATTTATACAACCCCTTCTTACCAACTCTAATAAATTCACAATAATAATCATGATACAAAGAATTACCAATGTGAAGACCATCCCAATGACCTAAATCCCTAAATATCATGTCCTAATTTCAATTACATAGATCCCTAAACATCATGTCCTAATAAGTGAATGCTTACATATGGTTTTAGTCCAAAACCTCTTGAATCACATATTCCCCATGCAATAAACTAATCACTTCAAGACTACCTACTTTTTTTATGAACAAGTCCTTCAATAGTGGAAGAGGCAAAGGAAAAACCCACCCATCACATTCCAAAAAAGTGAAAGACTAGTTTTTGAAAAAATTGATCAACATGTTTCAACCATCTACAAAAGCCACGACTATCATCTAACATTCATTGGAAACTTNTACATGTTAAGAGCATCATTTAACAAAGCAATTATATATATATATATATATATATATATATATATATATATATATATCATAAACACACTTCACAAGGGTTATTATACCATTTTTGTTGTACTCACTACAACATTTTTGGCTTTGAATGACCGACCACCCATGATGGTCCCTATGAAAATGCTATTAACAAATTGTATAACAATGTTTCTTTAAAGACTATTATCACAAAGTATATCAATGATGACATAAAAAATCCACCATTGAAAAAGGAGAATTAAAACCTATATATATTGGATATTAAATGACCATTGTTATTTTATATCAATTAGTACAATTTGTTATGCCTCAAAGGGGTTATATAGCATCGGCAAGAGCATATTAATCCTCACCATACATTCACAAATTTTCACTTAATCTAATTTTTGGCTAATGTTTCATAGTGTTGATGGTTCTGCATGAGCATATTAATCCTTATTGTAAATTTGCAATTTTTCACTTGACCATAGTTTTGGTTAATCAATAATCCCTCTTTTTTTAAATATATAACATTTTTCCTTTTTTTTAATATGTAACTTTTTTCCAAAAATTATAATTTTTTTTAAAGATATTATATTTTGTAAATAATATCAATATAAGAATCCAACAATTACTAAAAAAAAAATCTAATATAAAGTTCAAAATGCTTAAAAATTATTTAAATATTAATCATTTTTATAATTTATTATTATTATATAATATCATAATATCAAATTTTAATGTATTTAATAATAATGTCAAAACACACTACTAATAATTTATACATTATATTTTTTTATATTATTTATGATAAAAATAATAATATATATATATAACATTTCACATAAATCAGTACCACATAATCGTCATCACCTTTCGATTTCTCATTCCAATTATTGTATTCTTTTATTTTCCTTCATTCTCTTTGGTGAGATTCCTATTCTCATTCTCATTCCCATTTCCATTGAAAGAGAGCATGATAACAAAACTAACTGGATGAGAGAACCAAATTCCTTTTGTTAATTAAACATATATTTTATTTTAAAGTTTAATAGAATGAACTTAATTATAAAAAAAAACTTTGCTTTGTGTGCATGACATAGGTGAACGAAAGGATTTTCTCGTGCTTGAATCGTTGACAGTAAGTAGTTTTTGGTTTTAAATTTGGGTTTCGGTACAGTATTACAAGGCTTTTGACTCGGGTGTACAAAACTATTTACTTATTTTTTAATAATCTAATTATTTGGAATTAATCAATAAAATCACAAAATATATTCTTAATGAGATGTCATCAAGGCTACCTTAATGTTGATATGCCTACATTTTGTCAGTCGTCATTTTTTATGATTCATTTATAAATGGAAAGATATAAATAAGTGATATGTTTATTTTTGTTGAGCTCTTTTGTAATGAGTAAATGGATTGTGTAATATGACCATACTAATATAACCCAAGAGTCCTATGTTCAATTCTAGCAATACTAATATAACCCAAGAGTCCTATGTTCGATTCTAGCAAGACCTTGATACAAAAAAAAAGTTAAAGATCCAACACTTTTGTGGTGTGAGAAAGATTTAGAGGCTAAAAGAAAATTAAGATATTATAAGGAGGTCATCAACCATACTCTAGAAGATCAAAAGTATCTCTTTGTTTTAACCAGTTTAAAGAAAAAAATTAATATAATCAAGATAAGAACAAACTCTCATGAGCTCCATAGTGAAACAGGTCGTTGGACAGTTCCTAAGACGCCATGGGTGGAAAGGATTTGTCGTCTTTGTGAGAATAGGAACATTGAAGATGAAAATCACTTCCTCTTAGAGTGCCCTTCGCACACCCGCATTAGATTTCAATTTCATAATCTTTGTTGCAATAGTGACCTTCCTAGCCTTTTAACTTGTCAAAATTATAGTGAGCTCGGGATGCTTCTCACCAAGCTCTTTGAGAAAAAGAATACAATTTTAAAACAAACTAATTAATTCGTTTCTTTAGGTCCAATAAACCAAAATTTGATCTCAGTGGACGTTAACCATCATCATCATCATTATAAAAAAAGGTTAAAATGAAACTAACATATAATAGAATTATTTTTAAAATTCAAAAAATAAAGAGATAAAAAAAGTTGCTCATAATCCTTAAAATAAAAATAAAAAACTCTTCCTACAATTCACAAAATATATGGTTTAATCCTTGAACATAAAAATAAAAAACTCTTACTATAACTTACAAAATATATGGTTTAACAAATCAATGGAGCAAATAAATAATTTTGAAATACATGCTAAAAACTTAAAAGAGAAAAGAGAAACTAAAAGCATGGCTTTTTTTTACTTCTTCAAGTCAATGCCTTTTTCCATTATTTTCCTTATGCTAAATAAAATTCTACTCTTAATTTTTTTTCATAAAAGGGCCCTAATTTTTTCAAGAGTTGAAGATGTCTAAGAAGAGTCTTTAATAGAATAAAAGTATGGTTGGACACGGGTAGCATTAAATTATATAGAATTCCTAGGTGAGTAACCATCCTTTGAAGGAGTTGTTTGACAAAGTCAATTTGAAAGGAAGTTTTTGTATTCCTATTCATATTAGTTTACCCATGGAAGCATGTACCCCCTTTCTTCAATTCCTCGATATACAACTAACTTGAATGTGTCAATTGCAAATGTATCAACTAACTTGAATGTGTCAATTGCAAATGTATTTCTAGTAGAGCTCGTGTTGTGAATTTTTTTCTCTAACTCATCTTGCCAACATTCTTACTAGATGTGAGTATTGATAACATTGCAATGGGATTTTATCACCTCCTTTTTGTTGTTGTATTTGTAACTTCAAAAGATATTATGATGTATATTATCATTGCATGTTGTTGTATCCCCATTGGGGATGTGTGTTACCCCTTTACGTGATGTCATCATTGTGTATGGTCACTAAGGTAAACCCTCCATTGTAAGTTGGGGAAATAGTCCCCATGTTAAATAAAGTAAAATGTATTTATGTCTATTCTTAGGTAGGTTGGCCCCGCAAGTAACCTGGGCGACCTAGTGGTTGAGTTAACTAACTCAGCAGAAGAATATAAATAGAGAGGCGCCCTCCTCATTTGATACACACTTCACTTGATCTCTTATGTGCACTTTAGGAGAAAGAGGAAGAGGAGGCGAAAAGAGATAATGCATAGATATTGTTCTTGGGTTATTTTATCTTGTCATCTTTTATTTTTTATGGAACTATTCTGAGGATTTTTGTGGGGTTTTCTCCTTTATGGTTTCCTTGATGAAAATCTATGTGTCTTGTGTATCTTACGTATCTTTGATGTATTGATGTGCTTTTTATTCTTCCATATAAAGATCCTAAGTAAATTAACTTAGAAAAATTAACATGGTATCAGATCCACTCTGAAAGAAGGCACTATGCAGCTGAAATACAACTATAATGGAAACTAATGTAAATTAGGGTTTCATGCTTGAAAACCCTAGAAGACTTAATTTAGTCATATTAGAACTTTCACTATAATGCGATATTGGAGAATGACCAGAAGCCAAAACTTTTACAGGCCGAAGAGGAATTCTTTCTGTACTCCGTGTAAAAGTTTCAGCCTCAGATTCACTATACTGCAAGAGATATGGTTCCTCCAAATCAAGGTTCCATCCTCCTCCATAATACAGTCATAAACAAATGGCCTATGGATAATTGCTATATCTCGGGATAGGAAGGCCCAAATGAAATTTCGTAAGATGTTGCAGGTAGGGAACAGACTGTAATTTCTTTGGTCTTCTTTTCAGACCCAGAGTGTGAAAAACTGACACGTGTCAATCTGTACAACTTCTCTATGTTGAACAATCCCAAAACAGTCACCTTGGGAAACGAAGTATATGTCCCACTTGGAGAATCTATTTCTGCTCTAACCTATTGGGTTGGAAATACAACATATCAGGATATCTCAATGTGAAGTTTCAGACTGTAAGGAGCTCAAACTTAGGAGATACAATAGAATCAATACCAGGCATTTATGCAGAAGAAATTGGAAAACTAGGGCTTCATGTTCCGGGAGCTTCCCACCATTGTTTTCAGAAAAGGATTACATTGGACATCTCACCTTGAAGAGGCCCATCTTTCTTTCCAATCAAAATTTTGAAATTCCAAGTTTGAAAATTAGGGTTTTTCTAACAAACCCTAGATCAGCCAGCTTCGAAACCAGGTCAGACACCTCAAATCGGTAAGATCTAAATCTTTTCTATTTACATTTAAGGTTCTCATTTCAAAATGACTAATCACACCCAAATTGATGGCAAGCTTGGTGAAGCTGACAACTTATGAGTATGGAAGTATAGGACCTCCGTGATCCTTGAAGAAAATGACTTAGATCAGTATTTTAGTAAGGATGTTCTAAGAACCTGAGAAAGATGAGGCTAAGGCTAGAGCCAAGAGAATCATTGCATATTCTATTAAAGATAATCTCATCCCTCATGTGTCATCCTTGAAGACACTAAAAGGAAGTGTTCGATGCTATGATGAAGCAATACAAGAATAATAAGAGATTGTTATAACCACCTTGAATGGCCTCCCAAGATCATGGGATTCATTCATTCGAGGAATGTGTGACCGAAGGAAGTTGATTACCTTCAACAGACTCTGGGAAGAGTGCACACAAGAAGAAACTCGACTCATAATAAGAGAAGAGAATATGGGAGAAACCGAAGATCAAGATCTCACGATTCAAAGAAGATTGCTCAAGCGATGATGAATATGAAGGACACAACTCATGAAGAACCTCTTATCCATCTCAGCATTTGATAAGAAATGATGCATTGTGAATGAAGAAGATGATGAAGCTAAAGGCTCAAGAAGGAGTCTATCCACCAAACAAATAAAGATAAGTATTCAATTTTCATTTCATGATATTGTTTGGTTGTGCACTTGTTCATATTTAGTTGATGTATTATGCATGTTTGAGTGTTTGCATTTATACTATTGAATTGCACATGCTGGATAAGAAGTCAATGATGTTGTACAACATTCCATTTATCTAGATTAAAACCTCTTCGTTAACATATTAGGAGTAATACACACTCTTGATAACATTGGGGTAGAAGGAATATACAAGTTATTGTATGTGTATGGGATATGGATGAATGTTGTAGCATTGACTAATATAGTTGCATGAAATATGTGACATATATTTGTTACTATAAATATGTTTTGGAAATTATGAGATGTTTCTAATCATGTAATTGGACTTGAATTATAGATCATTCCGAAGAACAAGTAACGACAGTTCAGAAGAGGAACCTGAAGCTTCCCATGTTAGAGACACCGTGGCGAAATAAAGAGCTTTAGAAGAATATAAAGAGAACAGTAGAATCACTTCGAGAGATGAATACCACCTTGAGAACTAGAAATCATCCAAGATGAATAATAGTACGATGATACTTCCAAAGAAAGCAAGAGGCCTTAGACACACTCTATTTATTTGACAGTGTTTAGTGACATCATTGATGCAGAGCCTTCCAGCTATGAAGAAGTAGCCAAGAATAAAGGGAAGGAGACTATGATCAAGAGTACCAGTTGATCAAGAGGAATGATGTCTAGGATGCGGTGTCGAGACCTGAAGGGGAGTACATAGTGTCTTCCATATGGATCTACAATATCTAGCATGCAGTAAATGGTAGCAACGTGGGATAGAAGGCAAGATTCGTAGCACGAGGCTTCTCATAAAAAGAAGGATTAGACTACGAGGATACATTTGCACCAGTTGTGTGGTACACTTCATTAGATCCATACGTGCAGGTATGCTATGGGAGATACACCAACTGACATAAATACAACATTATTAAATGGTGTAGTCAAGGAGGAAGTGTACGTAGAGCAGCCACTAGGAGTTGAGACACATGATAGGTAGACTCATCTGTGCAAATTAAAGAAGGACTTGTACGAGCTCAGAAGGCACCCATGGGATACCACATATAGTTACATGAGGGGCTTGAAGATCACCTATAGTGATGAAGATCTTAACCTTTGCTACAAGGTTGAAGATGAAAGCCTATAAGAGGATGACAAGCTCATAGATGGGTGTGAGAAGAAATTTTCAACAAAGATCAAGATAGAGGATCTTGGTATCTAGTGACACTAGATGGATACATAGAATATCAGTAGCAGAGGAAGCTACTTGTCACTCCAATACAAAATGTTTCAATACATAGAGTATGGAATGTAGAGGGAGAATGATGCTCCGCTTCAAAGGGAGTGACTACAGAAGATTCTCAAGTTTGACATGGTACAACAAGATGGACAACTTACTAATGGCCCTAGGATTTAATGAGAGTAAAACGGATCCCAACCTTTGCTTCAAGGTTTAAGGTGGAAGACCAGTGATGATCCTACTATATGTCGATGACATGTTACTGAGAGGCAAAGTGGAACTCATTAAAGATGCAAGAAGGATACTTGCTACAGAATTCTAGATGAAATACCTAGGGATGATACACTACTTCTTAGGCGTGGAGGTGTGGAAAAATGCGAATGGGATTTTCCTTAGTCAAGGAAAGTATGCAGTGGAGATTCTGAAGAAATTCAGAATACTGGACCGTAAGGTGATAGCCACACCTATGGCATCAAATTTGAAGCTACCGTGTGATGGTTCATTAGAGATGGTTGATACCATGATGTATTGTCAGATGATTGGCTCATTGATGTACTTAACAAACATGAGACCAGAAATATGCTTTGTTGTGAACACTTTGATCTAGTTCATAATGGATCCAAGACAAGTTCACTTGGTTGCTGCAAAGCATATATTGAGGTACCTAAAGGGTGCAGTTGATTATGGGCTCATATATGACACGAATCAAAAGGTTAACCTACAGGGTTAAGTTGATTTGGGCTGGGATGGCAGTGTCGATGATAGGAAGAGCACCTTGGGGTGCTGCTTTAGTATGGGATCAGGTAAGATCTCTTGGTTTAGCATGAAGCAGTCCTACATGGCACTGAGTATAGTCGAGGCAGAGTATGTCGCATCTTGTTCGACAAGTTGTGAGGAAGTATGGATTAGAAATATATTGTTTGATTTGTTTGATCTCCAGGTAGAGGCGACTTGTATCTTCTATGACAAATAGAGTTGCCTAAAGTTGTCTGACAACCAAGTGTTTCATGACAAGTCGAAGAACATTGAGATCAAGTACCACTATATCAGGGATATGGTGTAGAGAGGAGCATTGAAGATCCAGTGTGTTGCGATGGAAAAATAGATAACCAATGTGTTGACTAATCCATTTGCCAGAGTGAAGTTTGAATACTTCAGAGAGAATCTTGGTGTACTTCAGATCGAGGTTCCCTCCAAGGGGACGTGATGAGTCCAAAACACGTAAATGCATAAGAGCCTTTCTCACATGGTGGTAGGTGTTTCCTCACATGGTGGTAGGTGTTTCATCCCATGGTGCAGATGTAAGGGTTGTGGTTGTTACAATATGGTTGAGATGTGTGCATCTAGGTTGTGCTCCGTGTGACGATGAGATGATCTAAATATGATGAGATGGTAGTAGGGGATTCAGGTTTTGTAAAGGAATATAATCATTCTTGGGAGATCCTTCAAGTTTTGAAAAGTAATATAATTATTCTTCGGATGCTCTTTCAAGGTTTTGCAGAGGCATATAATAAGTCCTGGGAGATCCTTCAGGTTTTGCAAAGGCATATAATCAGTCCTGGCATGCTCCTTCAAGTTTTGCAAATGAATATAATCAGTCATGGGAGATCCTTCAAGTTTTGCAGAGGCATATAATCAATCCTCGGATGCTCCTTCAGGTTTTTCAAAGGCAAATAATCAGTCCTGAGAGATCTTTCAGGTTTTGGAAAGGCATATAATCAGTCCTGGGATGCTCCTTTAGGTTTTGCAGAGGAATATTATCAGTCATGTGAGATCCTTTAGGTTTTGTAGAGGCATATAATCAATCTTGGGATGCTCCTTCAGGTTTTGCAGAGGCATATAATCAGTCCTGGTATATCCTTCATGTTTTGCAAAGGCATATAATCAGTCATGGGATGCTCCTTTAGGTTTTGCATAGGCATATAATCATTTCTGGGAGATCCTTCAGTTTTTGTAGAGGCATATAATCAGTCATGGGATGCTCCTTCAGGTTTTGCAGAGGCATATAATCAGTCTTAGGAGATCCTTCAGGTTTTGCAGAGGCATATAATCAGTCCTGGGATGCTCCTTCAGTTTTTGCAGAGGCATTGTAATAAGTCCTGATCTATACCTAATTGATGACTTAAATACCTAGATGAGGTATAGGCCTACATCCAACATGAAAAAGGGTTGGCTCTGTAGAAACTTCCTATGACGGATATATGCGATAGATTGGGAAAGATGAGAACAATGGCAACATCGACGATGATGACTTAGTGACGATGACCAGATGTGTTGATGACTGTGGCAAGAGAATACCTTCCTAGTTAAGAGGGAGTGTTGTTGTATTTTTAACTTTGGAAGATATTCTGATGTATATTATCATTGTATGTTGTTGTACCCCCATTGGGTATGTGTGTTACCCCTTTACGGGATGTCATCATTGTGGATGGTCACTGAGGTAAACCCTCCATTGTAAGATGGGGCAATAGTCCCCATTTTAAATAAAGTAAAATGTATTTATGTGTATTCTTAGGTAGGTCGGCCCCACAAGTAACCTGGGGGACCTAGTGGTTGAGTTAACTAACTCAACGGAAGAATACAAATAGAGAGGCGCCCTCCTCATTTGATACACCCTTCATTTTCTCTCTCATGTGTGCTTTAGGAGAGAGAGGAAGGGGAGGGACATAGAGTCGCTGCATAGATATTGTTCTTGGATTATTTTATCTTGTCATCTTATATTTGTGACAGAACTATTCTGAGGAAGTTTGCAAGGTTTTCTCCTTTATGATTTCCCTGATGAAAATATTTGTGTCTTGTGTATCTTATGTATCTTTGATGTATTGTTGTTCTTTTTATTCTTTCAGATAAAAATCCTAAGTAAATTAACTTAGAAAAACTAATACTTCTTGCAATACTCTATCCATTTCTTGAAACCTCTTAATCGAAAGGAGAGACACTTATGACACAAACAGTGCACCATCCTTTGCTAGCTACAAACATTGATTAAAACACTAATCTTTTCACCTATCCAATGGACACAGGTATCACACTCCAATTCCTCGGGCCCAAATGAAATTCATTGCAAACTAGTGCATAAGGTGGAGATGAAGTATATATAAAGGATTCACATGACCTTTAACTAAGATTACCACCCAAGACCATTGTAATGATACACTCAAACAAAGGCAAACAAGAGACAAACTTAGAGCCTATGATGAGAGGTTCCTATAAAGCTCTAAGCTACCCAAAAAATAGAGAAATACCCATGCCACATAGAACTAGAAGATAGCCACATAAATATTTTGAGAATTGTCTTGTCTCAAACCATTAACCCACATTTAAAACCCAAGCAAATTGTCTCGTTGTTCATATTTATTTTCATGAGATTGGGGTAGATAGGATTAGTCTAGTGCCATTGTTCCATAAATTCCAAGAGAGGGAGCCTCACCTTGCAAACTAATATGAATCACATTGACGGATGACATAAAAATCTATGGTGGGATATAGATTGACACCCCCGCCCCCCCTATCTATTTAACATTGCCCAAGATTCAATTTTCTTCTTGCATTTGCTTGATGATGAGCTAAGTCATTCTGGTGGCATAACACATGGAAGAAAGTGAATTTGTCAAAGTCTTAGATCTCTTGGAAAATACTTCTTACCAATTGTGCCAAGGAAAAGTGGTTGGGTAAAGTTTTCCTTATACAACTCCAGTAATAATCAAGGAACCGCCTACAATGGATATTTCTTTTGCTTGATGGGATTTGAGAAGTAGAATTCCTTTGAAAAGAGCACATGCCTTGACTTCATTGTTCATGGTTGTCCCAATTCCCCAAGCATAATCAATTTTTTTATTTAATTTGGAGTAAAAAATGATCCCCCCCAACACCTGCTCCTCTAGGGTTTCCTTTGGAAGCTCTGTCAAAGAAGATAATATGATGGTTATGTTCTTTCTTCCATTATTGAAATTCTTCCTCTCATAATGTGTAATACCCCTAGTTTTGACCCTTGGAAAGTATTGATAAATGAAATGATGTAAATGATGTAAATACTCTAGTATGTATTTTTAGTGTAGAGCTCAAGGCCAAGTCTCTACTAGTGAATGGCTAGGAATTTATAATGTAATATTTCAATATGGGGGCTTGTCATGAAGACTCAAAAGCTATGTAAATATTGTGTTAGAAATAATAAAATGGTTTGTGGTTTCTATGTAAATAGCACTAGAGGAGCTATGATTCCGTTAGAGGGGGATATGAAAGGGGGCATATGGGAGACCAATATTTTTCCAAGGGTCAACCTTAGAACTCATCCATTTGGTGTCATGTTCCTTAAATGAGCCAATTAATTCCTTTTGAATTATTAAATCCAATCATTGAGTGCATGTGTGAGGTTGGTGAAAAAATTCATATCATGTAGTTATGGAAGCATGGCATGATATACTTTTGTGACAATGGTAAGAGTCTTTCCTTCTATGGCCAGAAGTAATGTCAACTATATTTTCACTAATCCTTTCATCTACACTAGAGATCTATCGCTCATTTTCCATGCATATTTTTACACTACATAGCCTTCATGGTGTTATCTCCATAGCCAATTACTACAGACTGTGAAATTAACTAGAAATTACTAGCATTATGAAGAGGAAATTACAAACATTAGAGGGAAGAGGATGGTTGTAGGTGAGGATAGTGTTTGGGAAATATAGGAACCTTTATCCATTGTGTACGTATTTTCTACACCAGGATGCTTGAGAATTCATGAATTTATGTTACATGAGGTTCTTTAAGAGCATACAATAGGTTGGACCCTTTTTCCACACACTGGTAAGCGTTTTAAATATTGAATTTCCTGAGGGAACTACAAAGAAATGAAGGTAATTCCTTCCTTGTGTTGTGTGGTGAAGTGGAAGAGAGTGCCATTCCCAAGACAGCTCAGTGAGATTCATGTAATTGCTTAGTGGTGCACAAATTGACTAAGCATTAGAGAAAATGGGATTTTGGTTGAGAGAGAGAAGCCTATAGATGTTTACTTCATCTTGGTGGCCTCATGGCCCAACTTGGGGGTGGTATATGCAATTGGTACCTATGGTTGGGAGGAAAAAATCTCTTACATAGCTAGTTTCTTGGATCTTATTCTATTAAAAGATAAGCATTCTCTTATTCCATGAATGTGAAATGATTATATTTACTTCCTATTATAAATATGCTTGTTTATGCATGATGTTTGGGTGGATAGATTTTTAATTTCATTGTGTTTTACATTCATGCATTTGCATATGCATTTCTTAATTTGTGTTGCCCATGGGTGGCTTAAATTAGTTATGAATTTGAATAATGGCCCATGGGGCGAAATTTGGAAACATGAAATACATAATTAGTCCCTCCTATAATCAAAATGATGGATGGGGATGCTACATAATCTAAGTCAACATTGTTGAGAGAAGGAAGGATGATAATGTGATGTCATTGGGGACTTAGAGAAAAGCAAATCTCATAGCTAGATTTTTTCTTCTACCATTAGATTATACATACTTTTTGGGATCAATTCCACTAGAGATAATTTCTTCATTTAAGAGGGATCAATAATGTCTTGCCACTTTTCCAAGGATGGGGGGATCTTGCTTAAATATGCATTTATTATGAGCAAACCATATTTTCCACACCACGAATTTAGGTAACACCATCCAATATGATTTGGATTATTTGGAGAATGAAATGAAGGAAGAAATATAAAACGAAAAAACACACACAAATCATTTTTAGAAAGAATAGTATTCTAGTAAAAACCCAAACTCTATTAATGAATGGAATGGATAAACAATGTGAACTATAAATAAATACAAACTAGCTCAAATGGTGGTAGCTTATCTCTAAAGAGAGATGTGTTGGCCACTATCATTCATAAGAATTGATTACAAAGAGACCATAAAGAGACTTTTAGCATAAGCATAAAGAGGCAAAACCCTAAAGATCCAAAAACCTAACCCTAGGAGATGAAGTGCCAAAAGGATTTGTGGGCCTCAAGGTGGCTAAATGCTATGTCAACTTGCCAAGGGTGCAAATTTTGCATACAATCTTCATTTAGGATGCATTGTAGCTCATTGAAAAGATATAATTGACAATGACAACATTTGATTGGGGCCAAGAGATCACATGGCAACCCTCAACCCCCATATTGGCCAAAAAACATCATTTAGCGACTCAAAATGGCCTTGGAAGTTTAGGACCTAAAAAATTATAGAAATTTTTTAAGAAGATGGAGAATCATTGTAACTTGGTGGAATAGGTGGGTGTACATTGTATTCACTTATATCAATCCTCCACACTTAGGAATAATAGTCCCCATTGTGTCTATTCCCTCCATTATATGAGGAAACTTTTGGTGAATATGACTCTTGGTGAGCCACTTTCCCCGGTGAATAATTTGCACTGCTTTGACTACCCGATACAATTGGATGTTCTGCTAGTGAATTCCCTTCATCTGAGTGTCCATGATCTAGTCAAATGTATAATTCTAAATGTAGTCAGAATTTTGTTATGTAGGGGCCAGGTGCTCACTACCTTCAAGGTGTCCAAGAGAGGTGGAAAATATGGTCAAAGTAATTCCACATTAAATACAGGGTGCAAGCCAAGGAAAGGGGGAATACTTAACTCGAAAAAATGATCTCCCACAACCTTGGTGATGGTGTAAGGCCCATATTGAAGTGGGCATATCTTTTGATGGGGCCTTGTGAGGCATTGTTTCTGTAAATGTAACCCAACCTTTTCACCAACCTTAAACTTATGTGGAACACGATGCTGGTCATGTCACTACTTATACTTGGCATTGGATTTCTAGAAGATATCATGAACTTGTTGTTGGATGTGTTGGATCCACTCAACAAATTTGGATTCCATGTAAGACTTCATTTGAGCATGGGAGGACTCTTCCTATGTATATGCAATGGGTATTTCTACATGAATTGGAGCTAATGATTGGAGCCCTAAGCATACCTCAAAAGTGTTGTGACTAATAGAGTTGTGAAGGGCTCTGTTGTAGCTATGTTGAACATAATGAAGGCTCTCATCCCAAGTGTGGGGATGTTTGGATCTATACATTTTAAAGATATGCACAATAATCCTATTGACCACATTTATTTTCCCATTGTTTTGGGGGTGGAAGGTAGTGACGATTTGGTTAGCTTGGTGTCCATCATAAACGATAGGCTGGACCAAAAAGTACTCAGGAACCTATTGTCTTGATCTAAAATAATGGTTCATTGGAGGCCAAAATGAACCCAAACATACTCAAAGAAGAGCTTAACAATGAGCTCTATTATGATGCTCTTCTTACAAGGTGTTAAAATTCCCATCTTAGAGCTAAATGACTCAACAACCATAAATACATAGTCATTTCCATGCTTAATTTAAGGAAAGATGGACATTTATTCCATGGAGATAGACTCCCAAGGCATGTTTGGGGTAGGCAATGGGGTGTACAATCCTTACTTCTTGATGTTAGGATTGGCAATGGCACAGGCAGTGCACAATCGGATGCACCTACCAACGTATTGTCGGAGCTTCGACCAGTAGAAGTACTTCTGCAACACTACAATTGTATTATCTACACCGAAGTGTCCTACAAATCAATTGTAATGTTCCTTCCAAATAAACTTCTCACACTCGTTTGAAGGAATACAAAGGTGGTCGATATGGCATAAAATTTCATCTTGGATATGAAAGTTTGAGACTAATCTTCTTGCTTGTTATGTCTGATAGAAAATACCAAGGTCCAGGTCACAATCGTATAATTTGGGACACCTGGATCTCTCATGTTTGCCAGAGTTGAGCATGCTAGTTAGAGCAACAACCAAAGGTCAGCTGAGTTATTTTTCATTAATGTGATTGGTGATTCCCCTCTTATACTTGATGTTCATGTGGAACTGTTGTAATGATGGTGACCACTTTTGATGGTGGCCATTCTGTAATTTTCCCTTTGTCTACATGAACTGCAGGGGCTTTAGATTAATGTGGATAGTTGTATCCTTCATAGATGATGGTATATATCCTTTCCATATACAACATGACTACACAATGGAGTACATCTCCTTGTCATAAGTGGGATACATACAAATACAAATAGAGAGTGACACACTATGATAAACCATTGAATTTCCATGTTGAGTGAGTAATGCACTGATAGCATAGTCAGAGGCATATGTCTCAATCTCAAAAGGTTGTTGCAGGTATGGTAGAGTGAGGATCAGCTCCGAGTAGAGGCATCATTTAAAATGCTCAAAGGATATCTGTTGTGATGCACCCCAAGCAAACTTGGAAGACCAAGCAATATGAGAGAACCCCTACACAAAATGATATGATCAAATTTCATGAGGCCCAAGAAGTTGCAAAGTTTTGTCATAGTTTCCAAGGCTATCCAATTGTGAATAACTTGGATCTTGGTTGGGTTCACATGCACCCCATGTTCATCCACGATGTATCCTAGGTATTGAATTCTCTCCATGTCGAATGAGAATTTATCCAAATTGGCATATAACTTGTGTTGGTGCAAGGTACTAACTTGATTTTTTAAATGTCCTATAAGTGTTCCACCCAAGTTTTGTTGAATATGAGGATGTTGCCTAGATATACAACCACAAAAGAGCTTGTGAGTTGGCACAAGATGTCATCCATCATCCTCATAAATGTTGTTACGCCATTTGTCAAGCCAAAATGCATGACCAAACACTCAAAAGGCCTTCTTTAGACTTGAACTTTGTATTCCATACATAGACTAGCTTAGTCGAGGCCTGGTGGTAGCCTAACTTCAAATCAATCTTACTAAAGAACTTAGCACCCTTAAGATAATACCATCAATCTCTGGGATCAGGTATTGATTCTTGATGGTGATATTGTTTAGGGATCTGTAATGAATATGGAGTCTTTATGTCCCATCCTTATTCTATACCAACATAATTGGGCTCCCACAAGGTGAGGAGCTCAGTTGAATGTGGCATTTTTGAATGAGCTCTTGAATCTAACACTTTATTTTCCTCATTCTCCAAATGTGAGCATATATATATTGGTTCATTAGGTAAATGATCACTAGGTATCAAATCAATTGAATGTTTAACCTAGTAGTGTAGAGGCACCCCTTTTGGCTAGGAAATTATATCTCTATATTCTTCTACAATGTTGTACACCTGGTTCTATTGTTTAGAGAGACCTTGTGCCGAGGTTGTGGAAGTTACAATGACATGCCATCCACCTTTTGACCAAACCATGAAGAGGACAAGTTTCATAGTACAAGAGATGACCTTATGACATTGATTTGTGGATATCAAGGAAACTACAATAGTCAATACTACCTCAAGTATCATGTGGAGTTGGCCTTACAAAGTAACAATGATAATACAGGGCCTGGACTCATAAGAAACATGATGTTTCCACATATAGGTTTGTCCTAAAATAACATCACAAACTTCAATTGGGGAAACATCACACAATACCTCATCTTTGAAGGGATTGATGTCATAGGATAGGCAACACTGTTGACTAGCGTGGATTTCTCATACCTATCTCAACCAACCGATGGTGTGTGGTTGTGGGTGTGGCATCATCGATAGCTTCAATCTCTTGACAAAATTCACTGAGATTAGGTTCTTTCAACAATGAAATGAGTGGATTCCCATTCACCCACAGTTACGAGTGGATTAGGCACTTAATAATGAAAAAAATAGATGAATAGCAAGCCTCTTTGTGGAGGAAACCTTGTTATACAATATGCTAAATACACAAGGTAAGATGAGATGAGATGATTCCAAACTCGATGTCATTGGTGTGTGTGTGTAGGATATAAAGGGTACAATTACAATCATATAGCCTACATAATTACAATTAGGGTCATAGATGACCAATAAAGACAATACTAATATGATGTAATTGACAATATATAGGGCTTAACAAGGTGAAGGTTGGATTTCCTAGTGGGAGGATGACATCTCTAGAATGTTGGTCTTCCTACACAAATATAGATAATTGATTGCCTCAACGTAGTCTAAACAACATAAATATATCGAAGGGGATTTTGAATTTATTTCTAATCTACTCCAAGAAAACCTCAACAATGAAGAAAAACAAGCTTAAGCAACCAATCTTAGACACTTTTTAAAAGTGAAAGAGGCATCCAAAGCTAAAGAGGCACAACTTGGATCCTGATTGATTGAAAATATGCAATGGGAAAATTAAGGCCTCCTTCAAATATTTATTCATAAGGAGGTTGGAGAAAAAATGGTTGCTCTCAAAACTATACTTGGCTGGGTGACTAGTTAAGAAAAGATCAAAAGTGAATTCACTAGTCACTACAAGCTAGTATTTCAATCTTAGGAACACAAAAATAAATGTGAGGTGGCCATGCCAAGGTTTTCAATGTTAGTGTGTATCGTCTACTAAAAGATCTTGTGAGAGCATATGATTAGGAATTGACTCTTAACAAGCTGGTTGTAGCACTAGACGAAATGGCTAGTCATAAGTAGAAGAAAAGGATAGTGATAAGTCCCATAGATTGGATGGATTATTTTGCAAATCCCACCAAACTATGTTGATCTTTGTTGGTCCAAACCTCTTACAAGTTTATGAGGAAGCTTTGAAAAATGTGCTTGGGATCTATCATTAATCAAGGTCTCATGTGGTTCATGCCAAAACTTTGGGACCTCGACGTTATCACAAACTAGTGTCCAATCCAGTTTTTGAATGTCTCTTTCAATATTTTAGTTAAGGCCTTGTAGCTCTTTGCATTAAGTATACTCTTTGTGAATTATCTAGCTATTGCATTTGTGGGGGGAATTTATTTTCGGAAATTCTATTTGTTGTATGTGAGGGCATGCAATGGGATTGTCCCTAGTGCCTTGATGCTCTCTTAATCAATAATGAATTAACAAAATTCAATGACAGAGTGGAGTGACATTTTATCTTGTCCATGTTAAGGATTGGATATTTGGCTCCTTATAATTTTGTTGAAGCTCACTTTGTTGAGGCCTATATATGGATTTCCATTAACAAATGCAAATAAGAAGGAATTAGCTTATTCAAATCTATCCAGTAGAAATATTCAACTTGCTAATACCTTGTATGTTTTGGTAGTAAAGACCTTGGGATATCTTCTCCATAACAAGATGTTATAAGAAATAATAAAAGGCATTCCATTACATGAACCTAATGTAAAACAACTTGTTAATTGCACAAAGTTTAACACAACAATGACATAACATTGTTTTATCTTCAATTGTGACATAACATAAAAAAACACCTATGACACAAGACATGAAGCAAATAACATGACACAACAAAAACAATAATGATACTGAACTAACATAAGTTTTGGAACACGTCAATTTTTATTATGTAAATTACTACAACTACGACACAACAATAGCACAATGTACAATGCCCCTGAAAAAAAACACTAAGATGTAATGTTATAGCATTATATTGTAATAGTTTCATTATAAGAATACATCATTATGTTCTACTAAATAGCATTATGTGCATGTGGCTGATTCACGACGCCTAAGCTTAAAAAACATGTATGTTTGGTTTATCCAACAGACAAACAGGGAAGTCAACCATTGACTTCGCTGTTCGTCAGTTGGATGGACTGAACGTACATATTTGTTAAGGATGGCCATCTACGACCCCAGACTCCTCCTTTGGTGGCACCGAATAGAGACATGGGAATTGATGGGATGATCATCAACATTGTCACCGTTCTTGTAGGAGAAACCACTAATCCGTTCAACCAAGGCGAGGTTGTGGCGCCTCTAGAGGTCGTCTCTGCCTGCCTGAGAATATATGGAAAGGGGGCATATCTTGGGTTCCTCGAGGAGCTTCTGGTGGATGAAACGACTGTGGAAAGCTACAATGCCTATCAAACAAACAAACAATCATTACGTTACAGGTGGATGTGCGGATTATATCAAACAATTCTCTTTTAATGAATCGACTCAATACAGCAATAAGCACAATACAAACTGAAATGATGATTATTATTATGGTGGAGGTATACAGATACATCACAGTAGATATTACAGACACTTGCAGATTGTCTTCGGAGGGCGAAGATCAGCACTGCATAAACAAACAATACCTATGAAAGCATCTGATGAAGTCTTATAACACGAAGTCAAGCTTCAAAGCATAGCTTTATTACAGACACAAAGCTATCAGACGCAGGCCTTACTGATGCAATGTTATAGGACAGAGCCCAACTTGCAGAGAATTTAGGTCTGTTACAGACACAAACCTTATAGTAGTTCTGATGCCATGTTATAGCACGAAGCCAACAAGCAGAGCATACTTTGCTTATTACAGACTCAAAACCTAGACTCAGAGCCGAGCGGACTACTTGCTCAAGACTCAGACTTGCAGAGCAGACTACTTGCTCAATGCGACTCGCTATGACCTGATGAATGAAATGAGTCCTCGGGCCTTTATTTATACAAACTTCTACCGGTGGTCTGGTAGGCATCAACTGCCACTAATCAGTCAGTCGGTAGATCCGGTAATCTAAACCTACACTAATAGGTCAAAACCGAATCATCCGGGGCGACAGGTGGGGACAACCATTGTCGTTATCTCGTCCCTTAAATAGCTTTTGGCATTACGGGGACCCGAAATCTTCTGTCATGGCCGACAGACTACAGACACTAGTACACAATAAAGCATAACTGGCCCACGACAGTTTATTCCCTAAACTATTACACAGCGGAGCTTTCATCTGGCCCGCGACGGAAACAATGTCGGGCAATGTTGGCCGACTCAGCCTTCTGCAGGGTCCACCATAGCTTCCGCTTAGTCATAAGGGTCACGCCCTTGTAACATTTCCCAGATCTCAGAATCATCTGCGTCATACTCTTGGCGGCCGAATAGAATATCTTCATCTAACTGTTCAGACGGAACAAAAGACGGCGGCGGATAAAGGAAAGGGCTAAAACACCTTTCAACATCTGAGCCTTTGAACAGGAGGTTAGGCTCACAGATAAACTCACCCCGGAAGTGAGATTCAACCCTGTAATCCAAGGGGATTTCCCTGGTAGTCACTCTGGATTCAATATGGTCGCCTTCAATGCTTCTTCTGATGAACTTTTGCTGGGCATATAGGCGATGTTCCAGCGGTTTGTAGGTTCCACCTTCATGGTGCAGTTTAAATATAAACCACTGGTGTTCTCTATCTTCAACTTCCATATCTGCTTTAAGGTGGTATATGAAGTTAGCTCTCCGATTTTCCCAATCCTTGCGAGGACAAAACATATCCAGAAAGACTTCTTTGCAATAAGCAAGCTTGGAATAGGCATTATAGAAGCTCTGGAATGCATCTCTTTCCCATCTCTGCAAAATTTCAAGCTTTAATGGACATGTCTGGATATTGCTGATGAGAGTGAGTTGCAGGAACCTTTTTGCTTCGTCAATAGAAGCATATTCTAGGGATTGAATACGGACTTCTTTAGGGAAGGTGTTATCCCATGGAAGAATGAACAGACCTTATTTCTGAACAAGCTCCTCTCGTGTGAGCTTTCTGTTGCATTTCTGTTCTTCTTCTTTTGGCAGGAGCTTTGACAGTACTTCCTTTCTCATGGCAGATTCAGTCAAGGGAGCTTTCCCTTTACTGGGATCTCTGGGATCTCTGGAAGGTTCTTCATTATCTTTTCCAGCTCTTGAACTGGAACTTCCTACGCAAAACATCTTCAGAGCTGCAGGTTGCTTCTGAGCTGACTCCCTGGTTAACATGTTAGCCAAACAATTAAGATATCCTGGTTTATAAGTAATTTCATAGTCAAAACTACTTAACCAAGAAAACCATTTAAGAATCCTGCTGCTATTTTCTGCCATTAAATTTTCATTCTTGAAGATGCCTGGCATGATCTTCAAATCTGTCCGAATAATAAACTTAACAGGTTTCAGGAACAGTTTGAAATGGTTGACTGTCTTCTTAACAGCCAGAATCTCTTTATGACTAGATGGATAGTTAAGCTCTACATTCTTAAACGAACCAGATCCATAGCCACAAACATTTTCTTCACCATTGATGGCTTCAAGCAAAACACCACCCCATGTAGAGGAGGATGCATCGGTTTCTATGATTAACTAGCCATTTCCAGTAGGCAAAGATAGTGGAGGCAGTTCTAATACTTTCTGCTTGATTTTTTGAACTGCAGCAGACATTTCAGATGACCATTTTGGAGGGTTTTTCTTTAACCTTTTCTGCAACACATGAATGTCATCTGCCTGGCCTTTGTAAAAGGGCCGAATATAGTTCAGAGACCCAAGGAATCTCTGCAACTGAGTTTTGTCTGTGATTTCATCAGGAAACTGCTTAAAACAAGATAAAACATGATTATGTAAAATAATTTGACCTTTCTGGTTTTTAAAACCAAGAAATTCAATCTCAGTTTTCCCGATTTCCATTTTTGGTTCAGACAAAACTAATCCATATTTAAACACGAGCTCATAGAACTTCTGTAGATGTTTCTGATGATCTTGCAGATTCCTAGAGCATATGAGGATATCATCTATATAAACTAATGCCCAATTATAATCTCTAAAAATATCTTCCATTCGTTTCTGAAACTCAGAGGGAGCATTGTTTATACCAAATGGAAGCAATTTCCATTGATACTGACCTCTTGGAACTACAAATGCTGTCTTAAATCTATCTTCAGCTTTTATTCCAATCTGGTAGAAACCAGACTTCATATCAAACTTACTAAAGATAGTACAACCTGTAATCCTCTGTAACAGGCTGGTTTTGTTAAGGAGAGGATAACGAACCTTTTGTAATGCAGCATTTAAAGGCTTATAGTTTACCACAAGCCTAGGCTTACCTCTCTTCTGCTCTGCATGTTTATTCACAACAAATGCTCGACATGCCCATGAGCTTTTTGCAGGCTCAATCAAACCTTTTCTCAGAAGATCTTTAATCTCTGCTTCGCAGAACTGATCTTCACTTGGTGACATCAATGTTGCAGAGGCTTTCATTGGTTTTATCTTCTATTGAGGATCATAGGGAAATGAGACAAAATATTGTTCTCAAGTCCATAATGTATTTGGACTGTCAGAGCAACAATCTTTTCGAAGCTTCTCAGAGATTTCTTTTAAAGCTTTCTCTCCATGAATTTCTGAGAAGACCTTGCTTCTGTCCATTTTCATTAACTGAGCAACATTCATCTTCTGTACAGGCTGAGGCTCAGGTGACCTACACTTAGGGATGGATCCAAATTAAAGTGGAAGAGTGATAGGATGATCATCTAATGTAAAGGTGAAGATTTGCTTATGATGGTATGCAAAATAAGGGCTGACTTGATGGAGAAAGTTAGAACCTAGGACAACATCTTCACTCATATCATCCATTCTATATACTGTCAGGTTTCTGCAGATATTCTTGAAATACAAAGTAAGTTCAGCTTTTTCTTGTAACTGGATAGGGGCTCCATTAATGGCTGTTCCACCATCAATAGTCTTTTCCTAGTAAAAGTGAGGAATAGCAAAACCACGAGCTAGATTTACCTGACAACCAGAATCTATCATACTACTAAGAATGTATGGTTTGTATTCACATGGACGACGCCTACGAGATTTACGACGCCTTTCACTCACACGGCTATTACCCTTTAAAGACCTATTAGTAACCCTAAGGATTTCCTACAATTGCTCAACAGACCATTTTCGCCTGTCTACAGGGAGTGTTACTTTTAGAAATGTCCCAAGAAGAAATCTAAGCCGAAGCTTGCAGCTTTCTGTGACAATCTGGATCCTAGATGGTGGGATAAACCAGATGATGATGAATCACCATCCGGTGAAGTTGTTTATCTTCCTTCGGATACCTCAAATTCCTCTTCTGAATCTGATGATGAGTTTCAGCCAGCCTTAATTTGCTCAGTCTTCCCCTTCTTCCGAATCTGATTCTGAAGCCGGAGCAAATTTGGGGGGGTACAGTGTGCCTGATTTCAGCTATTCTTTAAACATGTTTGCTCTTGATATGTTTTCTCCTCTGTCCAGAAAACAGGAAATTGAAAAAGAAGTTGTTGCCATAGATCTCAGACTTTCTAAGCTTGAGCCATACCAGTTCCAAGAACGTGGTAACCTCACAGAAAGAAAGAAAACATTGCTTAAACAGATGGAGCAATATAAGGGAAAACAAAAGATAGAATATGAAGCTTTTGTGTCCTATAGTCCCGCAGAGCTATACAAGAATTATCTCGATGGACATACAGACAGACAAAAATTCAGAAGAAATAGAGAAGCTAAGCTGAAGTTAGAAATTAGAGAAAAACAAGAGCAGCTGAGACAGTTATGCAAAGAGATAGAAAATCTAAAAAGTGAAGTGAAGATAATCCAAATGGAAAGAGATCAATCCTCGGACGATGATCTCAGTAAGCACTATGAGAGTGCACTCAGCACTGAATGCATAGAGAAAGAGAGAGAAGAAACTCTTGAACATACTCCTCCTTCTTCTCCTCATCCTCCCTCTCCTCCTCTTAGACAAATCAGTCTGTCTATGCTTTCAGGTCCGAAATTGTATATTCCTATTACCTTCCATCCATGTGAATACAAACCATACATTCTTAGTAGTATGATAGATTCTGGTTGTCAGGTAAATCTAGCTCGTGGTTATGCTATTCCTCACTTTTACTGGGAAAAGACTATTGATGGTGGAACAGCCATTAATGGAGCCTCTATCTAGTTACAAGCAAAATCCGAACTTACTGTGTATTTCAAGAATATCCGCAGAAACCTGACAGTATATAGAATGGATGATATGAGTGAAGATGTTGTCCTAGGTTCTAACTTTCTCCATCAGGCCAGTCCTTATTTTGCAGACCATCATAAGCAAATCTTCACCTTTACATTAGATGATCATCCTATCACTCTTCCACTTTCATTTAGGTCCATCCCTAAGTGTAGATCACCTAGTCCTCAGCCTGTACAGAAGATGAATGTTGCTCAGTTAATGAAAATGGACAGAAGCAAGGTCTTCTCAGAAATTCATGGAGAGAAAGCTTTAAAAAAATCTCTGAGAAGCTTCGAAAAGATTGTTGCTCTGATAGTCCAAATGCATTCTGGACTCGAGAACAATATTTTGTCTCATTGCCCTATGATCCTCAACAGAAGACAAAACCAATGAAAGCCTCTGCAGCATTGATGTCACCAAGTGAAGATCAGTTCTACGAAGTAGAGATTAAAGATCTTCTGAGAAAAGGTTTGATTGAGCCTGCAAAAATCTCATGGGCATGTCGAGCATTTGTTGTGAATAAACATGCAGAGCAGAAGATAGGTAAGCCTAGGCTTGTGGTAAACTATAAGCCTTTAAATGCTGCATTACAAAAGGTTCGTTATCCTCTCCCTAACAAAACCAGCCTGTTACAGAGGATTACAGGTTGTACTATCTTTAGTAAGTTTGATATGAAGTCTGGTTTCTACCAGATTGGAATAAAATGATATCCACCCGACACGCCCCACCAAGATAAGAATACGCAATTGTTGCTGCTTTAGTTATTATTCTTTTATTGTTTTTATTAAATTCAAATATAATATTTATTCACTCTTAATAAAATGGTTTATTCTTCACTCCACTCCTTTTTCTGTGAACAATTGGTTCTCAAGCTAAGGACAAGGAAAAATAAAACTAGAAGGTGCAATGGAACGCTGAAAGGAAAAATAAAATAAACTGCCAGTTGAAGTGACTTTAATGACACAATTGAAACAAATGTAAAGAAAAACACAATATGTAATTAAGAAAAAAAATAGAAGAAGGAAAGAAACTTGAAGGTCCAAACATTCCTCCCATTTTGGACACGCCGGAGACTCAACATGAAGCTCAATACCAATACTTAACCGTTTCAATTTCTTTCCATCGACACCAATCTCATCACTAATTCCATTTTCTCTTCCTAGATACGTCTTCAAACATCTTCTTAGATCCTACAAGCCTATAGTACTGAACCTTGAAAAAATCTAAGGTTTCAAGTGGTCGACTAGGGTTTAAAGGAAAATGACCACATGTTGGGGAGAGAAAATATAAATTGATATAAGCTACAAATTCTTGTGATAATTATGAAAGACTCTCATATTATATATAGAAACGTTGGTGAAAGTTTGAGGTATATATTAACTACGGGAGAGACATCTTTACTGAATGTGATCGAATACTGGACAATTTCTCTTAAAGTTGGAATCCAATATTAAAAGCCTTGGAAGTTTCTTTGAATATTAAATTGATTACACAATTACTTCATAAATTTCCATAGCTCCCAAGTGGTGGAAACAAAATGAGAAGTCAGCTGGAGTACAAATGTATGGTATTTGTATTGGTTAGTGTATTAATTGAAAGCATGTAAGAGGAATGAATGTGGCAGGATTGTAAGAGATATCATAGGTAAATAGTAACTGTGAATCCCCTTTTTCTTTTACTATGGTCCCCTATATTTATGCAACTTCATAAAGTCGTTTAATCAATACCCACCTTCAACAATTTTCAATCCCATTTATACAACATTTAAGCTACCTTAAAATGCTTATTTCTTTGTGGTGTGGCCTACCCATGGTATGTTATCAGTGCCCAATAAAATACCAACTGCTTTCAGTTAATCCATACATAAGATATAATGATTTGTGTGTATCAGAGTTGCTCTTATCTGCCCTTCATAAATTGCAATCAGAGTTTTATTGATAGCTTGGCTTTGCCATCTTTTATCAAACCTTGTCAAGTTTTACCTATATTAGTTATTAAGGGATAGTAAATTATGTCCTATCACCACCTGTATATGTCATGTTGTACATCAATTCGTTGAATACCAACTTTCTCTTTAACTCCAACAATTTACTACGATTGTTGATACAGAGGAAAAATAAAAATCGATAATTGTTCCACATGAATCCATGTAGAGGGATGTGTGTATCTGTTTTTCATGTTAACGAGTTGTTCCAGTTTTAATTGTTGGAGAAAACTCTGTTGGCAACAACAATTATGAACATCTTGCACAATTAAACTCTCAAATTGAAACTAAACATTCAACATGTCAAACCAACAATAAATCCATTGTCAAATATATGCAAGATAATATATTTTTGTTTTAAGATCATTAAATGGATTGTATAAATTAACAACCATAAATTAATGACTAATATTAAGAATTCCAAGGATTAACAAGAAGCCATTTGGTTAATCTTTTGTGCTTATTCAAGACAAGTATGAGATGACATGGACAATATGATAGTGGTTGGAGGAGTTTGGCAATGGGATACAATAGAAAGATGTTTTAAAACCTATAAAATGAAGCTAGAGCTAAAAGAATTTAAATCCATTTCCCTGGTGGTAGCCTCAACATGTGGCTTACTAGGAATACAAGCTTATTTGAGGACAAATTCATTCCCTCTTTGCAATGTATTATTCAAAGAAGATCTATCTTTTTCAATTACGAGTCGCCAAAGTCAGTGTCCATAGATAGAATTTTCACAAGTCTCTTGATAAATTTAGGGAATGGAGTTATTTTGATGTTGTTGGGCTATTTGTGGTAAAGGGGCCCAAATAATTATGATGGGATTCTAACTCTGAAATTGCTTTTAATCCTATCCACTTAGAAAGGGACATTCAAACTTCAATTTTTTGGTGACTTAATATTAGTCATAAATCAGATAGAAGGGGGAATTTGAAATGGGAAGCTTGTTCTCAACTCTTTTGAGGAGGTAAATCAAATGAAATCAGTTTAATTACATCTCCTTTTCTCACGTCTACAAAGAGATTAATGTTATTGTTATCCTTTCCAAAAAACGTTTACAGCTAGAGGATGGACTTTGGTCAGTGTTGGAATCAAAGGATGGACAAGTATTTGAACACTTCAAACCAGTCTATTGATTATGCATCCCTTCAACTGAAAGTGCAAATATTTCCAAAGGTCTTGATCCTCTGAAGTCTTGTTTCCAACCTATTTTTGTCATTTGTGTAGTGTTGAAAACATTATATTAGGGATTGTTTTCTTGAAAAGTTTTTATGTAATCTATTGAGACACTTCTATCACTATAATAGACTATTTTATGTAGTTGTATGAGATTTTAGAGATGGACATAGCTTATCTAGGAGATCGTAAAAAATCTCCGCCCCAAGAGATCATAGTAATGCAGGTATGTTCTTTCTTGACTGCAACAGTTTAACAACATAATGAATAAATCCATCTGCAATATTGCAACTTTTTCAACTCAGAATCTCCATTGTCACCATTTAATTAAGGCATTATAATAAGGTTCACCTCATTGCTATACAAAACAATCAGAATGAAAGGGAAACAACCACTTTGACATGCACAGATAAATGGTCATTACATATTGACGAGGTTCAAGTTTGATTTTTACCAGTTTATGACGAGCTTCCTCCAAGTCAACACCTAACATTATTGTCAAGTAAATTGTACGTCTTAAATTTACCAAGTTTGTCTAAGTTTCATACTGTATGTGTAATTGTTCCTCTTGTTCCTCCTCTTCATCTTCATCATCATCTAACTCCTGACCTAAATCATTCTCACCTTCTGCTTCATCTAAAGATTCCTCTCCAAGAATGTATTTCATAAGGTTTTCATAAGCTTTCTCATGCTCCAAAAAATATGGATCTAGCTTGAAAATATGTGTTACACGTCCCAAAGATGCAAGACAGAGACTTTAATATTGCATATTGAAAACACAAAGGCATATAAATTATGAAAATTTTAAAATAAGACACCATGTTAATGAAGAAGTTCTAAGGAAATATACCAAGGCCAACTTCTTGATCAAGCTCATCTTCTAGGGAAAATTCATGGGTAAACCGATCTTCTTGCTCCATAATATGGAATTCTGGATGAACAACTGGATAACCCTACAAAATTCCCCAAAAAGGTACTAAATACTCATGCACATACCATAAAAATCATATAACCAACAACTACAACACACACATGAATTCATATCATATTATACCTGGAAGTTAGCTTTGCAAATTGCAAAAAATACTTCAATCACAAACTGCAATCGTTTGTCAATTTCTCCCTCATGAAGAATGCCCATAAATCACTCAAAAATTCCTTCACACAATTGAAATCCAAGTCACCATAGAATTTAATTTAATATACCACATCATGACCAAATTCCTTGAAAAATGATGCATGCAATGGCAGGTGACTTGCTTAGACCTTGTTTGAATTTAATGAGTTGTGTGAAATGAACTTTAGATTAAGATTTGACAATTCAAATTCATTATCTTTGAAAAACTATGATAATTGGATATAGAATGGACACTTCTAGGATTATCCCTTAATTGGCAAAATTATCAGTATTTGCAACCATGCATTGAGATTCCTAGAGTGGTATTCACATCATGAGTAAACCATTTATATCTCTCAAGCATTAGGACTAAGGCATAGGGAAAAGTTTGCTACCGTGTTATCTTACCATGAAGGCCTTGAGGTGAAAGGTCTTGAAGCATGGAGCCACATTCCTTCACGAATCCAACAGATTTAGAAGCAAACTCACTTTTGGTCCAAGGAACAGGCCATACGGTACACCATTAAACTTGTCTTCTTAATGAAGTTGAAGTTTCATTTAAACAAATTTGTATGAGATTCATTAGTTACTGGAAATAATTCTATGTAGAATTAAAAGATAGACGAATATACCTATAAAGCAATGATAAGGAATATAGGAACAAACCTGATGTGCGATTGCTACCTTTAGAAGATGTTGAACATCAGCAACATGGAAAATAGGAAAGTGGTGATGAACAAGCCCATTGTGGACAAACATATATGCCATCCTAAAAATGGTAATACCAAGCCCCTAAATATTTTTTCAAAATGCATGGTAAATTTTAATAATAGTGTAACTAACATACTGCTATTGAAAATCACCTTGACATAGTTGCTAAGCCAAACATGGTTTAAATTTACAATGCTCACAACATTCTTTAAATAGTACTTCCCATTTACAAATAGAGCAATTTTTTATGATAGTAACAAACAAAGTGAGACCAGTACTTATAACACCAAAACAAAGTCCTGGCACAAGGACTTTGTTAAAGAATCCATAAGCCAATACATTAATGGTATAAACCATATTGATGATAGCAAACACATCATTCAACTCAAACAGTCCCTCCCTTGGCCTATGAAATATTGTACTGCCAAAAGCATATTCTCAATTAGAATATAAAACAAACATCTCCACAATCTTGGAATCAATGAAGCAAAAGGGAAATGCATATTACAAAACATATATGATATGTCACAATTTGTTTGTACTAACCCTTGGTCCACCTTTTTGCAAACGGTAGTTATACCTCATGCATATTCCACGAGGAGGCATGCCAGAGAACTCGATGAGGCCAGTTAGTCCAATATTCCTTCCAATTTGTACAAGCACATTTCAGGTCATATTAGAATAAGTAGGTCCAAATCTAATACCAACAACTCATGTAGAGAACTTGCACATACCGTGGCTCCCACTACTAATGAAAATGTGCCAAACATTTATGTGTAAGAAAATTATGCACCTTACATACAAATTTCATCAAAGAACAAGCAAGGAAATATACCCATGGCATCTCATACCAATCAACATAAAGTCACAAACTATTGAGAATATATATCCACAAGCACAAACCCACCTAAACATAGGTTTGATATTATACACCCATTTAAATATCAAATTATGAATATGCCATAAGACTAGGGCAATGCTACCCGTTTTGTTGTAGCATCTTTGTAATTTTTACAGAATAAAAACAGAGGATAGTTGTTAAATAGAAAATATAATCAAAGTTGTTGTGCAACTGCTTGAATTCTTGAACAAGTATTTTCACTGATGCACGGATATTGGTCGATGTAATGAATGGCATGGGAGACAAACCTCATAACCTTAGTTTCTTGGGCAATTCCATGAATTATTTGGCCTTTCCTTCCAATGATTGTGAGTTCCTTTGCTTCACCTTCCACCGATCACAAAAAATTCTCTTATGTGAACACTCCGCACTATTGGTAGAATTTGGATGCAATGCAACGCAAAGAAAATCCTGAAACACGAAGAATGGACCAGTGTTAAAAATCTTTATCTCAAGCGTTGAACGTCAAACGTGTCAACGTCTTATTGGTGAGACACATGGTAACTTTTCATTGACGAGAGTGATGACATGTCAGTGTCTTATTGGTGAGACACATGATGACTTTTCATTGATGAGAGTACGACGATTATGTACAGTGCTTTTCAAAATTCCCTCTGAATAAAAAAAAGCCTATCGACGTAAAGATGAAAAAATATTATAATCAAAACTTTTTATGAGGAATCTATAACATTTCTTGGTTTTAAAAACTCTCCTCGGACAAGTCCTAATCTGCAATATATATCCTCATGGTGAAAACCTCTCTAATGAACCATAAAGTGAAAACTAAAAATGACATTTGGGATATGAGAGAGAAAAATATAATAATAATAAATAAACAATAAGAAAGAAAGAGTTTGTGTGTTCATACCATATACCTCTAGCTCTTTCCAAATCTTTTATATACAAGTTTTAGACAAATCAATATCCCAACATTAAGATACTCAACTTGATATGAGTGGAAAGTTCTTATTCTCAAGGTTTATCATCAAATAAAATACAATGTGAAATACCAAATTCAATAAACAAAAAACAAAATTCTATAATCAATGGGTCTGTTCAAATTCCACTTCATTTCATCATTTCAAATCTTCTCATATCAAGTATTCTAACTTTAAAACAAGCAGCTTGAGGAACATTATATTTACAAACATCCCAAGAACTATTGTTACCTTATGCAATCATACAAAAGCACAAGGCAGAGGTGAACTTGATTTTTAAATTATTCAACATATTGAATATATGACCACTTGAATCCAAAATTTTCATATTACCCTACATTTACCACATGTTTCCATCCATTTATTCCCTACATATATTTATTTCCTACTGTAACACCCCAGTTTTGACTCCATTTGCATTAAGTGTATATGATATATATATTGTAATTAATCATGGTGTGGAGCTAAAGGAAAAAGCCCCACCATCGATTTAACGTTCTATGTTCCGGCGATTAAAGTCGTTGCCGATGGTATTTCATTCTAGCCGGCACATTATAATTTTGGCATCATGTAAATATGAAATTTAATTAAAAACCCCAACCAGCTATGTCAATGCAACAAATAATGAGATGGGGGCATGATTTCCTAAGGATAAAGAGGGGGAAATATTTAACCTTTGGGGCCAATGGGGAAAAGCCAAATGTCAATGGGAGAACACATCAAACTGTCAACTACCTTCCTTGTCTCATTCACCCAATCATTTAATTCTTCGAGAAATTGGTTGAAGTAGTTATTGCATGGGGATGGGAAGAGTATGGGCAGGAAATTCAAATTTGGGGAAAACCCATTTTTGGGAAAAAACGTTTTTGACTTTTAAGGAAAGTTAACACCCAAAATGCATGCCTATTTGGTCATACACCCATGTTTTTCCATTTTTTCTCGCCATTCTCCTTCACGTGGGATTCCTTCATGCAGCTAAAGCTTCCTTTGTGTTCATCCTTCATGTTGGGAGTCATTTTCCTCATTTTTGCATGCCCAGAAATTCATTTTGGTATTGTTCAGTAAGTGGGCAAGGAAGATTTACGTTTTCTTGCATTTTCATGGATTCTCCAATGGCTGGGAACCGTTTTTACCTTATTGAGTTGCCAAGAAGCTAGATTCACGTTTTGAGGATTATAGCAGTCATTTTGGCTCCTGTATTGCCATAGTCGCCTTTAGAAATCATAAATATAATTTGGGTTTTTGTAGAGGTTTATTTTGGCTCTATGGTGTCATTAAACGACTGTGGAGATCGTATTTCTCTCCTTGGTGTTTTTCTGCATTTGTAAATCCATTTTTGGGTTTCCCAACAATTTTCGAAGGACCAACAATTGGTATTTTGTTGTATGTGCACCCTTTCCTTGGTCTGAGTTGTTATGCTCTTTGATTTGGTCTGAACCAGTTAGGAGTGGAAGAGGTAAGTTGCTTGATAAACCTACTACATGAGGAACCTCACTGAGATATCTTGAGGGCTGATTATTCCTTACCGCACATCCTAAATAGCACTTAAAGGGAATGCATAGCTTGAGGGATTGTACAATAGAGAAGGGATGATTCCTTGTGTTGGGTGTGTATGTTTTTGGAAATCCAAGTCAAATCTTGTGCAGGTGTCCATAGCTCTATGGTTCAGCTCACTAGCTTAGAAACCAAGCCTTTCCATCCCTTTGGCAGCCTGATAAACCCAAACATAGCTTTGGCTTGGCTGAGTTTTAACATATTTTTGGCTATGTGTGAGCCTGCTTAGTTTCCTTATTCCTTGTGGGAATCATGCCCAGCTCAGGGGTGGTAGTGTTCCTGAGAGATTAAAGAACACACTGGCCTATGGTTGGGTGGAACGTTGCAATGACATAGTTGGTTGCGGGACGATCTTCTTCATAGGATAAGTATTCTTGTGTTTAAATATCTACATTTACATTTGATAATGAAGTTCAATGAACATGTGAATGAATGGAATGGATTTGCTTCCGCTGTGTGTTAAACATTTATGCATCTATGCATGTTATTACTTCAATGCATTTCATTTTATGTCCATGGGGCTAGTTGCGTGGATTAGATAGCGGCAATAGTCGCATCCTCTCTCCGGTAGAGGGGCGGGGACGTGACACCTACATCTATCACATAGATCCATGGTATCATTTCTTAATCCATTATACATCTAATATACCTACCCTCCCATATCCCATTCACCCATAAATACCATCATATAATATACCTTCCCCAATTATCAAAAAACAACTTAACCCCTACAAATACTTTTATAGAAATCTATGAAAGTTTCCACTTACAACCATATTTTCATTTTCAGAACTACAATTTTTTACATAAGTGTGCATTTCCAGAATTTTTTTTTTATAGAAATGTGCATTTCCAGTAATATATATTTCTATATAAGTGTGCATTTCCAACACTACAAATTTATATAAAAGTGTGCATTTCCATAAATACACACTTCCTAGAGTTTCAACTACTACAAGGTTACTATAATCCAATAATAGAATGAACCTTAATTTTTACACACAACCATGCCAATTAAATTGGTGAGACTTTGCTACATTCATGCTACCTCTCAAGTTAAGGAGTTATAAACAATTTTTCATCATATAAAATCCCATTTATCAAGTTTATTGGGTATATGTTATATTTTTTGCATGTACGTATGGAGGGGAGGTTTGCATGTCAGCGTTGTACCTCGGCGATCCCAAAAGCACCTTCACGGAAATGGTCATTAGGTCGTTTTCGATGCGAGCACATCGAGCAATTTTTTTGGCTATTTATAGAATTTATGGTTATTTATAGCTGTTTGTGGCTATTTTTAGAATTTGTCTAAAAATATGTAACTTAATCCCGGTTAAGGGATTTGAGTCTTTTTGTAATCTGGGTTAACGGATTAGGGTATTTGGATGCTGCTGAATACCTATATTTTGTAATGTGAGGATTCATAATGTAATGAAGAGTAAATAGGAGGTGTGGCTCCAAGGTTTTCTGGTTTTCCCGGTTAAGGGTTTCCAGGGTAAATCTCTGTGTTTATATGTGAATGATGTGTTGTGATCTCTATTTTTCTTAAAATAATCTATATGCTTTGCTTCTCTACATATGTTTAAAACTTACATGTGGTATCAGAGATCGATTTTGGCATCAGGGGGACGCATTTGCTGCTAAAGGTTCACGATTGATAGATCTTGGGTCTGTGATGAACCTGGGTTCAGTGGGAGCTTTGCAGTGTTGATTTGTGCATTGAAAGAGAATGGAGAGCACTTCAAGAATTGAGATTGAGAAATTTAACGGCCAAAATTTTGAGCTATGGAAGCTCAAAATGGAGGATCTTTTGGTAGATTGGGAACAGTGGATTGCTGTGGATCCGGGTACGAAACCCACTGCAATGTCACAAGATGATTGGGATAAATTAGAAAGAAGGGTGAGGAGTACAATAGGATTGTACTTATAAGACTCTGTGTTGTTGAACGTATCTGGTGAAGATAATGTAGTAAAGCTATGGGAAAAACTAGGGAGTTTGTATCAATCAAAATCCCTTGTGAGCAAGTTGTTTCTGCAAAAGAAGTTGTTTCACCTCAGAATGGATGAGAATGACATTGTAACAGAGCATTTGAATGTCTACAATACTCTGGTAAGTCAAATAACCTCTGTTGGTATTAAAATGGTTGAAGAAGATAAATGTATTACATTATTGTGTTCTTTGCCAGATTCCTGGGACAACCTAATTGTTGCAATAAGTAGTACTAGCTAGGCAACCTTAAAAATTGATGAAATTGTATCATCCCTACTATCAGAAGAGATGAGGCGAAAACCATGGATAATCATGGCATGGATGCCTTGTCTGTGAGAGGTCGTCCCCGGGAGATAACAAAATAAAGGATCCGTGGGGAGATCTAAATCTAAGGGTAGATCTAAGTCCCGAGGAAAAGGAATAAGGAAGTGATGGAAATGCGGTAAAGCTGGGAACTATAAAAAGGATTGCAAATCTAAGAATGTTGAGAAAGCAAAGGGATACGAGGATACCCCTTCCATGGAGGCGAAGAACCCCTCATAAGAAGGAGGGGATGTGTACCTAGCTTCCACAGGTAATCCTTCAGAACGTGATATATGGTTGATTGACTTAGGTGCGTCATGTCATATGACCCCTCATAGGGAGTGGTTCTGTGAATATGAAAAGTACAATGGAGGAGATGTGTACTTGGGAGATGATTCGCCAGCCAGTATCATTGGACGTGGTAGAGTCAAGATAAAACTGAAGGATGGACAGATTAGACCTCTGCCTGGAGTGCTACACATTCCAAATCTAGCAAGAAACTTGATATTTGTCGGAAAGATGGATGTTGTGGGTGTAAAGATTGTGTGTGGAGATGGTGGTTGAAAAATGGTTCAAGGATCAATGGTATTGATGAGGGGATTTCGGTATGGAACTCTGTACAAACTATTGGGAAAAACCATCATTGATGAATGTAACAATTATGTTGTGTTTAAGGAAGGAGGTAAAAATGAAAAAACTATGACTGCATCAGGAGGAAAGATAATGCTATGGCATCAAATATTGGGGCATATCGAAGAAAAGGGACTTCGAGCATTAGAAGGTAAAGGTATGGTTGAAGGTATGACTAATTGCACTCTGCATTTTGATTTATGTGAACATTGCATATATGGAAAACAAAATCAAGTAAGATTTGCATCTGGTGCTACTAGAGCAAAGGGAATTCTAGAATTAATACATAGTGATGTGTTTGTACATGTTCCTGTTCCATCATTAGGAAAATCTGTGTATTATGTTTCATTTATAGATGATTTCTCAAGGAACATATGGATTTATTTCCTTCGAAAGAAATCTGAAGTATTTTCCAAGTTTAAAGTATTTAAGGCTCTTGTAGAAAGTCAGTCAGAAAAGAAAATAAAGGTGTTGAGGACAGATAATGGTGGAGAGTTCTATGGGAATGAATTCAAGGACTTTTGTAAGAAGTGCGGTATAGTAAGGCAAAAGACTAGTACGTACACACCTCAACAGAATGGAGTTGTTGAGAGGATGAATAGGACATTGATGGAAAAGGAAAGGAGCATGCTAAGCAGTGCTGGGATAGGACAAGAATTTTGGACAGAAGCAGTGGAGATAGCATGTTACTTGGTAAACCGATCACCCACATCAACATTGATTGATAAAACTCCACAAGAGGTATGGATTGGTAAGAAACCCTTTATTAAGCATCTGAATTTTTTTGGTTGTGATGCTTATGTACATGTTCCAAAGGAGAAAAGGAGCAAGTTGGATAACAAAGTTGAGAAGTGTATCTTTATTGGCTATAAAGATGGTATGAAATGGTATAAGCTTTGGAATCCTATAACTAAGAAGACTGTTTATAATCAAGATGTTGTGTTTCGAGAGGTCAAAGAAGTCCCTAGATAGGAAGTGAATCCAATGGAAAAGGAACCAAAGAAAATAGAGTTTAAGTTAGAAGGTGAAGAATCTGACTCAATAGAAGAAGTTGAATCAGAAGAAGAAGAACCTTATACTCCAGTTTTGAGGAGATCATCTCGAGAAATAAGGCAGCCAGAAAGGTATTCCCCTCCTGATTTTCGCTCTCATTTTTCTATGTCTATTACTGATGATGATTCTAGAAATGTGAAGGAATTTGTTGATTCAGAGGATAGTGATCTTTGGGAAAAGGCCATGGCTGAAGAAATGGATTCCTTGGACAAAAATGAAGCTTGGAATCTAGTCCAGTTACCACCTGGAAGAAAATCCGTTGGGAGCAAATGGATATTTAAAAAGAAGTTGAATGCAGAAGGTAAAGTGGATAAGTATAAATCCCGCTTGGTAGCAAAGGGATATTCTCAGGTAGAGGGGATTGATTTTGGTGAAATATTTTCTCCAGTTGCAAAATTAACTTCCATTAGATTTCTTCTTTCTATTGATGCTGCTTTTGATCTTGAAGTAGAGGAGATGGATGTGAAGACATCGTTCTTACATGGGGATCTGGAAGAAGAAATATACATGAAACAACCAAAAGAGTTCATAGTAAAGGGAAAGAATGAGTTGTATGTAAACTAAAGAAGTCCCTTTATGGTATAGAGAAATCTCCAAGGATGTGGTACCAAAAGTTCGACACATACATACTTGGATTGGGGTTTGTGAGAAGCAAAGCTAATCACTGTGTATATTCCAAACAAGTTGGTGATCACTTCATTAACATAGTTATGTATGTTGATGACATGTTGCTGATTGGAAACAACAAAGATGTTATAAAGGAGGTAAAGTCTCAACTGTCCTCAAAGTTTTATATGAAAGATCTCGGTGTTGCAAACTTCATTCTGGGAATGGAGATAAGAAGAGATCGCGCAAACAAAACGATCAGTTTAAATCAAATAAAATATGTCGAGACAATGCTACAGAGATTTAACATGTAGGAAAGTAAGCCGGTCAAGGTTCCTATTCTTGTAGGTGTAAATTTATCTGTAGAGTAGTGTCCCAAGACACAAGAAGAAGAAGAATACATGTCACGAGTTCCATATGCTAGTGCAGTTGGTATTTTGATGTATGCAATGGTCTATACAAGACCAGACATTGCTCATGTAGTGGGAGTTTTGAGCATATATATGTCAAAACCAGGAAAGGAGCATTGGATAGCTGAAAAGAGGGTCTTAAGATATTTGCATGGCACCACAAATTATGAATTATGCTACTAAGTAAGACTTGGACCAAACAGAGTAATAAATGTACATGGATTTTTTGATGCAGACTGGGCTGGAGACCTTGATCACAGAAGATCTACAAGTGGGTGTGTTTTTAACCTATTTGGAGGAGCTATCAGTTGGATGAGAAAGAGACAAGCTGTAGTTTCACTCTCAACTGCAGAAGCTGAATACATGGAATCCACTCATGCAAGCAAAGAAGTTGTGTGGTTGCAAAGATTGTGTTCAGGTATTGGGTTTGTACAGAAAGATGTAAGGTTAGATTGTGATAGCCAAAGTGCAATCTCCCTGGCAAAGAATCCTGCTTATCATGCTAAGACAAAGCATATTGATGTGCAATATCACTTTGTGAGAGATATAGTTGAAGACAAGAAGGTGCTCCTAGAGAAGGTTGACACCGTGAAAAATGTTGCAGGCTCATTATCGACAAATTCTGTTAACACAGAGAAGTTCTCTTGGTGTAGAGAATCTATGGGCATTACTGCCTTGAACCTATGACTTTATGAGTACATGACGCATTTCTATGCAAAGCAAACAACAAGTGGGAGAATGTGGGGTATATGTTATATTTTTTTCATGTGCGTGTGGAGGGGAGGTCTGCATGTCAGTGCTACAGCTCGGGGATCCTAAAAGCACCTTCACAGAAATGGTCATTAGGCCATTTCCGATGCAAGCGCAGTGAGCAATTTTTTTGGCTATTTATAGAATTTATGGCTATTTATAGTTGTTTGTGGCTATTTTTAGAATTTGTCTAAAAATATGTAACTTAATCCCGATTAATGGATTTGAGTCTTTTTGTAATCCGGGTTAACGGATTAGGGTATTTCGATGTTTTTTAATACCTATATTTTGTATTGTTGGGATTCATAATGTAATGAAGATAAAATAGGAGGTGTGCCTCCAAGATTTTCTGGTTTTCCCGGTTAATGGTTTTTAGGGTAAATCTATGTTTTTATGTGGGAATGATGTGTTGTGATCTCTATTTTTATTAAAAGAATATGTATGCTTTGCTTCTCTGCATAGGTTTAACACTTGCAAAGTCTACTATATATCACTTCTAGTCTCTTTGAATTTAATCATTCCATGATGTAAATATGATGTTAAGAGATATCACTTCTATCCTCTTTGAATTTATTCATTGCATGATTTAAATATGATGTTAAGCATTATCTAGTTGGCCAATACTCTTTCCATCCCATACCCGTACCATTCTTATAAAACCTAGAGAGAGTTATGTATTGTTTCAAATGGGTTTAGTTGAAAAACAAGTGGGGGATAATTGCAATGCCAATCTGTAACAAGGTTTTAACAATCAAATCAAGGAATGGTGTCCTTTGCAAAAGATTTAATAACACTAACATGAAGAAGAGTAATCATCACAAGATGCAAATAATTCAAAGATGAAGTAAAAGAATACTTCTCTAAAAGGGATCATTTCAAAACCATGCTCATTTTAAACCCACTTCAAATTCTTATATTTTGATCCATCCTCCATAATGCATTGAAAGCCCCAAACTTGAAAAGAGGAAAGCCAACAACATGGGCCCTAGTAAGACAAACACTGGGTTACTTGGTATATGTTTTTGAAGAGAAATTATAAAGAATTCCAAGTTTTATAGTATTCCCAAGATTTAGAGGTGGAGCTTAGATCATGGAAAAGGGAAGAAGAATATTATTGAAAAAGTCCCTAGGTAGGACAACCCGGACACTTAAGGGTCAAATTTAATAAGAAGAGAAGAACAATTTAAAGACATTATGGAAAGAGAAAATAACCCATTATATAGGAATAGAGGACATATCTTCCTAGAGAATGCAAAGAGATCATAGAACCTAATTGATGAAACGAATAAGAATAATCCTTGAAACTTTATAGACAAGAAAAAGTATAATACAAAAAAATGTAATCACATACAAGTTCCAAGCAAGATGCAGCTAGTTGGGTGCATTGTTTGCACCCCAACATCTTAACCATTCACCTGAAGGTGACAAAACCTTCACATGAAAGCATTTAAAATTCAGACAAATATACAATTTTAGCGCTCCTATCTCCTTGCATAACAACAACTCAAACCATTTTCACATTCAAATGAATCTACTTGCATGAAGAAAAAAATATGCAACAGGAAATGAAAGACAAAATTTGAACTGTAACATAATAACAAGATTCCCTATTGGTTTGACTTAACAGATAAATACGATATAGTTGAACTAATATCACATTCAAAACAAATTATTAAGTGCTCCTCTTAAATACCCTTTGTTTCTAAATGCCCAACCCAATTAGGCAGAGGATTCTTTCCTCACTGCTTCCTCAAAGGTCTCTCCTTTGATAAGTTCCAGCACATCGTCATCATCTTCTTCATCAACAGGGTGAGCTTCATGCTTCTAAATCAACTAAATCAACGTTTTTGTATCACAGATGGTATTTTAATGTGGTATTCATTATTTATACTACAAGAAGAGAAATACAGAGATACCAAAAAATAACGCAGGCTTGGTTAGAGAAGCAAGGATTGACCTTGTTGTTACTAACTACATTTTTTGTTTCTTTAGACAATTATGAAAAAAGGTATACCAGTATTATGTACAAACTTCAGCATTGACAAAGAGTCCATATTTGATGTCCCAAAAAGTGCATTGATATTTTTTAAGAGAGTACAAAACAGGCCAAGGATCAATAAACTATCCAATTAGATACATCCATCCCCCAACCATTCAATTTTAGATGCTAGTCTGCAACACAATGTTCTTCAATTTTTTAATTGAAGTGGATAATCTAGTTCCCTAATATTTCAAAATATGCAATGTTTGAACAAATAGATTGAAATTGTTGATTAAATTGTCATTGATTCCAACAGTTGTGTCTTGGTTCCCCTTAAGGAGCCCCTAAGGGTTAGTAGTTTGTCTGTGGTTGTCAGAGTCAAAGGAGTCCTTTTGTGGTTGTCCAAGCACAAGCTTGAAGCACTTGGAGGCCTTGGGACAATGGAAAAATCCTTGGTTACCCATTGACTTTGTTGAGTACCCCTAAGTTGTGTCTTGGTCCACTCTAAAGTCAAATTGATGCTCTATGTGTATCCTTGTACTTGTTATAGCTTGGTCATGTGTGTGAATGCTTATTTGAGGTCTCTTTATTGTTTATATGGTAGCTTGGTCTTTGAGACCCTCACACAATTTTTCTTGTACCCATCCTGGTGTCTTAGCCTATTGATGAAGCTCATACTCTAGAAACGAAGAAATGACCCATTCTGTGGTCATTTAAAACGACATACTTAATGAATCTTGAAAACCTTGACCTTGGTTGTTATTGATAACCCATTGGCTTAATTTGATTTGGTCTTTGGAACCCTTATGTATGGGATCTTTGAATTCTTAAACAAATTGAAGAATTTAAGGGTATTAGACTAAGAATTTGCAAATAAACCCATCATAGGGACATAGTCATCGTCAATCCTTTTACGTTGATATGTGGAATGCCTCCTAACTCCTTATGGTTGATGAGTTTTGATTCGTTAAAGTTAATGTATTAATTTTTCCCTTTACAAGTAGGTCGACCTACTAAAAGAATTCAATTATTTTTTAATTAAAACTACTTCAAGTCGGCCAGACATGTGAATAAATCCTCCACAACCTATATAAATAGAATATCAAATATTTCATTTATGCATCAATCAAGTCTCTCTTTGGTATTTCGCAACTCTTGCATAAAAGTGCGAAACTTTGCGGAGGAGAAATTTTTGGGCATCTTTGAGGATTGAAGACATTAACTAATATTGGCATAACTTTCTCATACGGAATCAGAATTACAAAATTCTTGGCTCATTGGAAAGATTGTTGCGAGGGATATGTGATTACATGATATAGAGTTTATTTTGGTTTGTCTATTATTTCTTAATCTTGTGATCTTCAAAAAGGTATGGTTCATGCTTCTAGGTTTCTCTTGTGATGGAACATGTCTCTCATGGATAGAGTTCATCTTTGATCTTAGTATGTGAGACTCTATATTTGTATATCTATTTGAAGTCATTGAATATGTTATGGAGGCTATGGCGATGGTTATCATGGCATATATCTTGATGTGATGTTGTACAATGATGATGTACTATGATGTTGTATAGTGATGTGATGGGGTACACTGATATTGTATAGTGATGTTTCACAGTGATGATGTATAGTAATAAGGAATGATTATTAGTAGTGGTGATTAGAAGAGAGTACATTGATTAGTTTGACAGGTCCACATGTTCAATGACTTCAATTTCATTATTCTTCAGGGTGGCAGGGTGGTGATAGGGCTCACAAGTTCATGGAAAAAAATTATATATGTTATTTATTTAAAACCAAGATATACTTATTTACGTCGACATATTTCGACGACTATGCCTAACCGTGTGGAATATTTCATATCGTTTTATCATGTTACTTGTTTACTTAGTCAAATTTTAGTGCATGCATCAAGTAAATAAGTGGTAAATAAACACACGAGACAAATATAATAGTGGGGTTTCTGAACCATCCAACCCTATTAACTTTGTATTAAGAAACCAAATTTTATAAGAATGGAGTTACCACAAACGAGCAGATCTTTGAGTGTGCGCCCAACCAGCAAACACACTTCATTTACAAAATACAACAACATGAGTTGACCCCTCCCAGGCGTCCAACTCTGTAAACTAAGCTAACCCCTATAGCCTGCGTCAACTGTTGTTGCACTCGTCTTAAGTTTCGATTTTTTATACCACACTATGTGGAAACCCTGCTGCATTTCTGAGCTAAGCTTCCAAGCGACTCCGTTTGTGAATTAATCTCGTATTCATCCCTAACACGTTTTCCTTAGTCGACTTGTCACTTGGTTGTTGTTCAAAGCTGCCTTCTTTCATCCTTGGCATCATCTTCTTATATGGTGTGTCTTGAGTGAGTGTGTTTCCTCAAAGTAGGAATATTCCTTTGGTTGGCATGCACGCCAACCCTGGTTAACACGCTCCTTCCTTCATGGGTCCATATCTCCTCATAAGCATGCGTGTCTTCCCCCTATGTTAGTCCAGTGTGCTAAGTGTTGGGTGGGCGTCGGGGCTCCGTCATGGGCACTCTCCTGTTGATCTCCCACTAAGTGCGCGAGTCTTCATCTCGTCGTCGAGGTGCTGGGTGTGCTCCGTCTGGGTGCTCGGTCCAACCGCCATGCAGCCAACTGGTGCTTCCACCAAGCGTGAGTCCTTAGCGACCATTGAGGTGCACCAAGTGAACCTCTAGTGGAGCGCTTGGTTCACTTGGACCATGTTCATCTGAGCATCTCTCAAGGTGCGCCCAACGCTCTCATGAGTGCTCAAGCTCCATTGCACTTTCATTTGCCTCTTGCTAACATTTTTCAAGGTTCCATGCTTGTGGGATTTCCAAGTGCCACCTGTTTGAGCATGATATTTGTTTGTGGGAGTGCGCTCTTGTTAGTCTACGTGCTCCTCAAGTGTTTTGTCACTTGTCCAAGTCATCCTTTGCAAGTTCAGCAACTGAACCGTCTTTCCCACATGGGCTCCCAATCCAGCCTCTTGGGCGTGAAGGAGGTGCGCTTAGCGCATGGATGTAACAACCTCCCCCACTTAATCTTATTGTTGTCCTTGGCAACGTCTCCAAGTTTGTACTTAGAAACTATGTCACAACTGATGTATATGACCATCGCTACTCCAATTCGTTGGACAGTCCACCATTGTCGTTGCAACAAATTGAGATTCTTATGAAACTCATCTGCAACAAAGACTTCCAAACACCTACTACGCAACTAGTACTCCCTGTATTTCATCTTTCTTTCATCTGTTGTACACCCCATGAGTGCACCAACTGGGTAGCTAGTCCAAACATAGTGTCTCCTCACAAGACGAACTTCATCGTTCCAAAACCATCTTTTCAGCATCCTCAAGACAACTTCATTTTTCTGCAAGACTCTCAGCATTATCTTTTCTTTGGAATTTTTCTATCTTTAAGGCTTCCTTTCCAAGGCACCTTGGGCCTCATTTCCATCGCCACGGGAAGTGAACCCCTGCATTACTTCCTCAAGTTAAGTAGATTGGCGAGTGGTTCCAAGTGCCACCACCATCAAAACCTCCTTCGCACAAGTACCTTAGTGTGACTTCAATTCCTACATTGATGCACCCAAGCTTCTCCAACTGAGACTAGGTTAGTTCAGATTCTGCAATCCCGAACACAAGAGTGCTCACATCCGTCACAACTCTCTGGTCGTTTCCATGTGCCCATTCCAACAAGGTTTCTTATGTTTTTGTTTGTTGTGGCCTTCTCTTAGCCCTCTTATTAACATCCTTACTTGTCCCTTTGAACGAAACACTTGCCTTGCCTTTGCAAGCATCTATATGTTGCGTGCCCTCCAATATTGCTACATTTTCTTTTCTTTCCAGTGCTTGAAGTGTGCCCAATACTGCATTAACTCCCTTGGCATTTTCTTCATCTGCTATCTTAGACTGTTGCTTACTTTCCAAGTGTTTGTGACTAACTCCAGTTCGTCTGGAGTGCAACCAACTGTCTTCAATATATTTTGTGACAACTGTGATTCTAGGATGCCTATTGCATGCACACAAAACACCACGATATTTGTCGCATCACGTGACAAGTTATCTTCACTGGTGTTTCCTTCTGAAATTTGTCATTTGTCCTCCTTGTCAAGACTCTTCTTGCTGCCATCTTGGTCGCTTGATGACATCCTAAACGTGCCTCTCTCAGTGACTTCCGTGGTTTTTATTCTTGTAAGAACCAACCTATCTTCATGCTGTCATGAAGCGTCCTCCATCTCACACAATGACCCAACTTCCCACCAGATTGAGTTCTCTCATTTTTTCAACGACGCTAGCTTCCTTTCCGAAGGATGGATAGCTTTCATAGTTGTGCTTGGCTTCTCGTTAACCAAAATCTAGTTCTGCACCATGCTGCGTTGAAGTGAGTCTTGGGATGTGCCTTGGTCTTTATCCCAGCTTCCCTCGTTGCTTCATGGGAATGTGCCATGATGCAGTATCGCTCAAGAAAACAAACCTACTTTCATGTAGAACCAACACAACTTTACCCAACCGAATAAATTCATATCCAAGTATCCATGGATGATTTTCCAATGGAACAACTTTTAACTCAGCGTTTCCATGCCACCTTCCAACCTGAAAAGGTGTTGCACTGATTCTCCCTGTCACTGACTTCAAATATGAGTTCACTTCCTTGAACTTCACTTGGTTGAATTCTAGTGCACTATGTAGGGATGTCATATTTGGACTGCTCACCAAGTTGTGAGTAGCGCCTGTGTCTATCAACACTGAAAATTTCAAGCCACTTGTCGTCGCTTCCATGAAATCTAGGCATTCTTATAGACCGATGTCCCGACTCCCTGTCATTTCACTAAGGAATGCTTCCACTGCATTCATTGCTTCAGAAATATCATCCAAAGGTTGAGGTGCTTCCATCACCCTAATTACTGCTAATTGTGTTGTTGGACCCCTTAAGGCTTCCTTTACCAAATAGTTCTTCACATAGTGGTCTTCGTCGCAAATATGGTAGGCCTGTTGAAAATAGTTGTCAATTGATGTCAAAATAGTTCAGCAATGACAAAGAAATAACTAGTAAACATGATGACTAGGAAAACTCAGAGAATTCATTACGAAGATACGACATGAACAGATCCGACGGTTAGAAGAAATTCCACATAAGTTCAATGGCTGCAGAGCAATCTATACCGCTATAGCACAAATTTGTATTTTAATCGTCAATCAAGAGTAAGCCTACAAAGAAATCGACGGTTCAAAAGAAATGTGGAAACAAAGTTGCGAAAGAAAATTGTGGACGTCCAAAATGGGAAAGTGTGGTTCTGCAAACCGCAATCCACAATCCGAAGATCAACGGTCAGGAAATCATCCGCAAAAGATCGATGGTGCGGAATAAAAATTGTGGAAAATAACTGCGAAGTAATGCTTGAGGTTTTATGAAACAACATTCTAAAAATAGACAATGAAGAACGAGTCCACATAATATCGACGGTGCGGAAGAATTCTTGTGGAAATAAAATTGCGGAAGCACTTCTAAGAGATTTGGAAACCCCGCAATCTGCAATCTGCAATCTGCATCGGATCGTAGATCAATGGTCAGGGAAGATTCTACAAGAAATCAACGATGCAGAAAGGTTGTTGTAGAAAGATAAGGAAATTACGAAGGGAAATTTCTGTGCTAAATTGATGGACAAAAATAAATTCCGCAATTTATCAAACAACTTAGGATGGTTGTGGAAAATATCTATTGTGGGAAATTCAGAAGAATTTCTGGTGAAGAATTATCATTGTGAAGAGGTAATTCTGGTAAAATTTTCTTGCAAAAAGGTATGAATGATAAACCTAAATAGAGTTAAAGGTTTGTTAGAATGAAGGATTGAGTTTTGATGAAGAGGAACGACCTAAAAGGCGTGACGGTGAAGAGATGCATTCGCAGAAAACATGTTAGAGGGCATTTATAGACAAATTTATGAGTGAAAGAAATTGTCTTTGTGATCTAAATCCATTTTGCATTAGTAGATAGAGACCAAAGAAAAACCATTGACAACGAACATAAAGAAGATCTAGAAAACAAAGAGAACATACTAGGGTGGTAGGGTGGCGCTAGGGCAAGAAACAAGCCTGCAAGGGGTTGTATCCTCCTTCTAGTTGAAGCTGGTAAATAGGGTGTCATAGCATCCTTTCAGTTGTAGCTGATAAACTAGGGGGTCATAGCCTCATTCCAACAGTTGCTGGTAAATAGGGTGTAGTACGATCCTTGTCTATAGTAGCAGGAAGAGACTATTTGTAAATACAATTTTGTAGTAATACGAAGTATTAGTGGTTTACCCAAATGGGATTCCACGATAAATTTATGTTATGTGTGTTAAGTTTGATCTTATGTGTTAATGAATAAACTAAAAGTGGTTTATATTGTTAAAAGTTAACAATATTGATTCACCCCCCCACCTCTCAGTATTGTCCTATATTCAAACAATTGGCATCATAGTAGGTTCCTTCGCCATAGTTTAACCACTTGAAGAGAGATATTACTTAAAAACCACTATGGATCAATAAGAAGGGTTAGCCACCAATAGACCATCATTATTCACAGGAGAAAATTATGCATATTGGAGTGTGAGAATGAGGTGCCATCTAATGTCCCTTGGATGGAAGGTTTGGGAAGCAACCGAAAAGGAGTATAAAATAGCAGACAACCTACCTACAGATATATTGGAACTAGACCAATATAATGGTAACAAAAAAGCCCTAAATTCAATCTTGAGTGGATTAACAAACACTGTGTTTGTAAAAGTCATGCGATGCAAGACTTCCAAACAAGATTGGGATAAGTTACAAGTTTTCTTTGCAGGGGCATCCAAAGTCAAAGAATCCAAGCTTCGAGCATATAAAGGACAATTTGAAAGATTAAAGATGAAAGAAGAAGAAAATATTGGAGAATACCTTCTAAGGGTAGATGAAGTCGTGAATGCTATTAGGGGCCTTGGAGGAGAATTACAAGAAAGAGAAGTAATCAACAAGGTATTAAGAAAATTACCAATGAAGTATGACAAAAAGGTGTCCACTCTAGAAGAATGAGATGATCTTAGTCTCTTAACAGTAGATGAACTACATGGAATTCTCACTGCATAAGAGATGAGAACGAGATAGAATAATCCTTCAAGAAAAGAGGCAGCTTTGAAATCGATAAAAGAATCAACGAAATCCGAATCTTCATCCAAAAACCATTCAGAGATTTTAGATGATGAAAAATCCCTCTTTATTAAAAAACTTGAGAGAGGTACTGTCAAATACAAATGGAAGTCACCCCTCAAATGTTTTTGTTGTGGAAAAATTGGACACTTTGCCTCAAAATGTCCTTACTCTAAAGAAATTAATAATGATGAGAAAGAAGTCTCAAGGAAGTTCAAAAAGGGTAAAATGGGAAACAAACAGAAGTATGAGAAAAATAAGATTCTTTACACTATGGAGGATAGTGAATATGAGGATTCAAGTGGATATGAAGAAACATAAATTCTATTCATGGGAGTAGATAATCAAGCTCAAAATGGTGAACCAGATGAGGAAGGTATAGTAGACTTAAAAGTTGAACTCATTAGTGCTCTTGAAGAACTTGAAAAATGCAAGAGAAAGAAGACGCAGTCAAACCATGTCATTATAGAGTTGGAAACTCAACTTCTTGATACCAAAAGGATTGAAGAGGACCTAAACTTGCAGCTCAAAAGAAGAATACAAGAATTTGAAAGGCTTGAAGAAGAGATCACGCAGATTAGGAAAAATCTTGATGAAGAGACCCTGAAATCAAAATTTGAGGGAAACTCAAAGAACTTAGATGATATTCTAAATAGCCAAAAATCATCAAGTGACAAATCTGGATTAGGATATTGGTCAAGATATTCCGCTTTCACAAACCAAGGTGGAGATAGAAAAAACTATGCTTCCGCACTTATGAATCTAATTAAGAAGGAAGAAAGAAAGAAATATGTTCCAAACTTTAATGACAATAACATAACTAATATGATGCCTAATATATCATTGACGAATAGATATCAACAGATTTTACTTGGTCATTGCTACTCTTGTAATAACTTTGGTCACAAAGCCCTTAATTGCAGAGCCTATCGAAAGGTTCATGAATATAAGAAGTATTCACCCAGTGATAAACCAAAAGAAAAGAATCATAATAGTTTTACACTCCTTCAAAGATATGACATAGAATGTTACAAATGTATTAACCATGGACATATGGCAAGAGATTGTAAACTAATGAATCCTCAAGGAAGACTGTTGCAAATAAGTTTCAAGACACAAAACAAAAGAATTATTGGTGGGAAAGGGAAGAAAAGAAAAGATCCATGATTTCCCTATGTGCAACAAAGAAACAAAATCTATGGAACTTGGATAGTGGGTGTTCAAAACACATGAAAAATGACCCAAACAATTCATAAAACTAAAATATAATAAGGGTAAAGTCACATTTGGAAACAATATGTATTCCAAGATGATTGACAAAGGTACAATTGTTGTCAATGGCAAGATCAAAGCAAAAAATATATTACTGGTAGAAAATCTCAAGCCTAATCTCCTAAGTGTAAGTCAAACATGTGACCAAGGGCACATATGTATTTTTTACTCTGAGAAATGTGAAATCGGGAAAAAGGACACAGGAAGAATTGTTGGCATTGCTATAAGAAATTCAAACAATGTATACATCCTAGAAAATGAAAATCAATGCCGCTTGAGTATGGTTGATGAAATCTAGTTATGGAACAGAAGGATGGGACTTTTAAACTTTGATATTGTCAATGTAAGTAAGAAATAACATGTGAGAGATTTTCCTAAAATTGCGAAACCTCTAAATTCAGTTTGTAGACATTGTCAACATGGGAAGTAAACTAAATCCAGTTTCAAAACAAAAGAACAAATGACCTCACATCCTCTGGAATTAGTTCACACTGATATTTGTGGACCAACAAGGACTAAAAGTCTGCAAGGTGAATACTATTTTATGTTTCTCATTGATGACTACACAAGGATGACTTGGGTAACCTTTCTCAAAGAAAAATTAGAATCTTTTGAAAGGTTCAAAATCTTCAAAGCAATGGTTGAAAATGAGACAAATCAGAAAATCAAATGTCTTAGATCAGACAATGGGGGAGAGTTTACTTCAAATGAGTTCAATGATTTTTGTGAGATACATGAGATTAAAAGACAATTTTCAGCTGCAAAGGCTCCTCAACAGAATGGTGTTGTCAAAAGGACGAATAGAACAGTCCAAGAAATTTCCCGAACAATGTTTAATGAAGAAAAGCTGTCAGATGCATATTGGAGAGAAGCAGTATATACAGTTGTCTATATACTTAATAGAGCAAAACTCAAAGTGAATAAGGACAAGACTCCTTATGAACTATGGTATGGAATACTAGCCTCAGTCAAATATTTCAGAGTGTTTGGCAGCGAGTGCTACATTAAAAGGAATGAGGATGATCTTGGAAAACTTGATTCTAGGACTGATGAAGGAATATTTTTAGGATATTCATCCACCAAGAAGGCGTATAAATGTTACAATAAAAGGTTACAAAAATATTGTAGAAAGTGTAGATGTAAGAATAGATGACCTAAAACCAAGAAAAATAAGAAGACATGATGAGAGAGTACAAATGATGAAGAAGTGAAAGATTTTCAAAAGGAGGAAAGTATTCATGATGAAAAACAAGAATTAGAGGACGAAGACACACATGAAAGTGAATAAGATTCTCCAAGATCTGATACAATAACTCCATATAGAAGATTACAAAAGGATCATCCTGAGTCACATATTATAGGTGACAAAGATGACGGAGTTAGTACAAGAAGAAAACAACTATTCAATGAGCATTCCTTACTCTCAGTAATAGAACCTAATAATTTTATAAAATCCAACAAAAATGATGAATGGATCATAGCCATGAATGAAGAATTGGATCAGATTGAGAAAAATGAAACCTGGGAACTTGTCCCAAGACCCAAAGATAAGAATATTATGGGAACCAAATGGGTTTTCAAGAACAAATTCAATCAGGACGGCCGAGTGATAAGGAACAAGGAAAGATAAGTATGTAAAGGATATGCTCAAGTGGAAGGGATTGATTTTGAATAAAATTATACCCCTATAGCAAGACTTGAAGCAATCAGAATGTTTTTAGCACTTTCATGCCATAAATTTTTTAGAGTATATCAAATGGATGTCCAGTCTGTATTTTTTAATGGAAAACTAGAAGAAAAGGTTTATATTGAACAATCTGAAGGTTTTATCCTATCAGAAAATAGAGACTATGTTTGTAAATTGAAAAAGGCACTCTATGGCCTCAAACAAGCTCCAAGGTCGTGGTTTTCAAGGCTGGACAAATACCTAAAGCAACAATGATTTAAGAGAGGGGCCACTGAAATTAATCTCTACTTAAAAATCAAAGATGAAAATATGATCATTATTGTTGTTTATGTAGATGACATCATATTCGAAAGCAATTTACAAATACTAAGTGTAAACTTTTCTTCTGAAATGAAGAAGGAATTCAAAATGTCAATGTTGGGAGAACTAACATTCTTTTTGGGATTACAAGTTTACCAAACAGACAAAGGAATCTTTATCTCTCAAATGAAGTACATCAAAGACATGCTTAAAAGATTTAAGATGGAAGACTCCAAACCTGTTAATACTCCTATGATCACAAGTTGCAAATTAAGTAACGATGATGAGTGTTTGGAAGCGAACCATACCATGTATAGATCCATGATAGGCAGCCTGCTATATGTGATAGCTACAAGGCCAGATGTGATGCAAGTTTTGGGTTTGGTTGCTAGGTTCCAGTAAAAACCCAAAGAAACGCATGTAACAACAGTAAAAACAATCTTCAAATATTTGAGAGGTACTATGGAGTATGGGTTATGGGACCCAAAAAGTCAAGACTTCATTTTGAAAGCATTTACTGATGCAGACTGGGTAGGAAGTGTTGACGATTGAAAAATCACCAGTGGAGCAACATTCTTCTTGGGAAACTGTTTGGTATCCTGGTCGAGAAAGAAACAATCCTCCATCTCACTTTCCACGACATAAGCCAAATACAATGTTGTTGCGTCATGTTGCACTCAAGTCATTTGGATGAAGAAAAATCTAGAATACGTACTTGTGAATTATGAGCACCCAATAGTAATAAATTGTGATAATACTAGTGCCATAAATATGTCAAAAAATCATGTCATGCACTCCAAGACAAAGCACATACCAATAAAGTATCACTTCCTACTAGAACAAGTATCCCAGAAGGTTTTCAAACTAGAATATGTTGACACAAAAGAACAAATTGTTGATATCTTCATCAAGCCACTACCCGAGGAAGCTTTTAAAACATCTTAGACGGAAGTTGGGATTAATATCCTTACAATAGTTGTAGAAGTAGAATAATAATCTCAGGGGAAGACACGATGATAGGGGTAGCTGTCAGAAGGAATTTTTTGTCATTGTTGTCAAAGGGGGAGAAAATTGGCCAAGAGAAAATGTTTCCATCAATGCTAGAGGGGAAGAATGTTGAAAATAGCTGTCAATTGATGTCAAAAGATTTTAGCAATGACAAAGCAATAACCAGTAAACATGATGATAGGGAAAACTCAGAGAATTCATTACGAAAATCCGACATGAATAGATTCGATGGTTAGAAGAAAGTCCACAGAATATATATGACTGTAGTGTGATCCGCAATGCTATAGCACAAATCTGCATTTTAATCGTATATTGACGGTCAGGAGTAAACCCGCAAAGAAATCAGTGGTTCAGAAGAAATGTGGAAACAAAGTTATGGAAGAAAATTGCGGAGGTCCCAAATGGGAAATTGTGGTTCCACAAACTGCAATCTTTTATACAAAGATCGACGACCAGGAAAGCATCCGCAAAAGATCGACGGTGCAGAAGAAAAATTGCAGAAAAAGAATTGCGAAGTAACGCTTGATATTTTATGAACCTGCATTCCACAATCCGCATTCTGAAAATCGATGATCAAGAAAGAGTCCGCATAATATCGACGGCGTGGAAGAAATATTGTGGAAAGCAAATTGCGGAGGCACTTCTAATAAATTTGGAAAAAACCGCAATCCACAATTTGCATCTGATCACAGATCAACGGTCAAGGAAGAGTCTGCAAGAAATCAACGATGTGGAAAGGTTGTTGCGGAAATACAATTTTGGAAAGCTAAGGAAATTGAAGAAAGATGATTACAGAGGGAAATCTATGTTCTATATTGACAGACATAAAAAAAGTCCACAATTAATCAAACAACTCGGGATGGTTGCGTAAAATATCTACTGCGGAAATATCATTGCGGGAAATTCAGAATAATTCTCTGGTGAAGAATTCTCATTACGAAGAGGTAATTCTGGTAAAATTTCATTGCAGAAAGGTATGAATGATAAACCTAAATAGAATTAAAGATTTGTTAGAATGAAGGATTGAGTTTTCATGAAGAGGCACGATCTAAAATGCGCAACAGTGAAGAGATGGATTCACAGAAAATGTGTTAGAGGGTATTTATAGACATAATGATGAGTGAAAGAAATTGTCTCTGTGATCTAAATCCATGCAGCAGTAGCAAAACAATACCAAAGAAAAACCATTGACATTGAACATAAAGAAGATCTAGAAATAAAATAGAACATACTAGGGTGGAAGGGTGGCATTAGGGAAGGAAACAAGCCTATAGGGGTTGTATCCTCCTTCCAGTTGAAGCTGGTAAACAGGGTGTCATAGAATATTTTCAGTTGTAGCTGATAAATCAGGGGGTCAAAGCTTCCTTCCATTAGTTTCTAGTAAATAGGGTGTAGTACCATACTTGTCTGTAGTAGCATGCATAAACTATTTATGAATACATTTTTGTAGTAATAGGAAGTATTGGTGGTTTACCCAATTGGGCTTCCATGATAAATTTGTGTTCTATGTGTTCAGTTTGATCTTATGTGCTAATGAATAAATTAAAAGTGGTTTAGATTGTTAAAAGTTAACAATACCAATTCACCCCCCCCTCCCCCGTCTCAGTATTGTCCAATATTCCAACACAACGTTTTCTTTTCTGGAACCTCCGACTACTTTAGTTTTACCTTCTTGCAAGCATTCTTCTTAGCCCTTCCTCAAAAATCTGCTAGGTTTAGATTCACCTGCAACCGATACACTTCCATTTTCTTTAGCAAAGACAAGTCTTGGAATGCCTTGTCCATCCTGTCCTTGATCTTGCTCCAACATTCATTCATTGTGTTCAACATGCTTTTCGACAGAGATATCTCTCCTGTGAATTTCCATCCATGTTCGTCGTGAAAATATCCATGTCGGCTGCCCAACGAAGTTTCATCTTCTCAGGGTGCACTTCAACCATGCCCCACCCTCACTGTTGCGAAGGACTCCTTGGCTAAGCACACATTCTATCATTTTGTCAAAGTGCTCCTTCCCCAAACGCACCTCTATGGTTCATTTGAAACACGTCTCTCCAGATGCCTTCTAGGGTGCACTTCCTCCCAAGCACATGCTGTTGTAGTCGTTCACCTTTCGAACAAGTTGTTGTCAAAGTGCACTTATGAGCGCTCCTCCATGAACACTTATGTGAATGTCTTTCACCCAAGCGCTCCTCTGACCGCACCTCGCTGGACGCTCCTATGTTTGTCGATGTGCGATATTTGTTGAGCGTGCCTATGGAGTACATTGCTTCCGAGTGCACCCTCCCGTGAATGTTCCTTCCTGGTGTGCTGCTACCGACATGCTTTCTTTCATTGCGCTAAGTTCAAGCACTCTCCCTGTGGGCACTCGTTCTATCGGCGCGCGCTCTCTGAGCACACTTATGAAGCACGCTGCTCCTAAGCGCTCTTTGGACGATCTTTTTTGGGGGGCACGTGTCTGAACGGATGCTTTCTGCGGGTGCGCTGTCGTCATATTCCATGCGCATTTTATCAGAGCGCTCCCTAAGCGCACCTCTCCTGGTCGCTCCCAACTGTCGAGGTGCATTGCTCCTTTGTGTTGTCGCAAGCACTCTTTTGCGGACACCTCTCCTTTCGAGCGCTTTCCTTTGAGCGCGTTGTTGCTCCTTTTGCTGAGTGTGTTCTGCGTGGTGATGGAGCTCTCACCTAGAGTGTCTCCTAAGTGCTCTGATGGGAACTCTATTGAGCGCTTCTTCCAACATAAGCACTCGCTTGCCGAAACCAACCAAATATTTATAGCTCCGTTTACAATGGAGGTGTACCAGCAAAATGACCTTCGAGATCTTGCACCGTAGCTCTCTGTTTACCTTGGTGTCAAATTTCAAAGCAGCCACTGAAGCGAACCTTAGCGCACCTCACTAATTCCAATTGAAGATCCAACTCCTCGAACGCGGTAGCTCTGATACCACCTGTCACATCCACAATCAAACATGCTTCACTTCTGCATTTTAATTGTGGTGTGGGGCACTGTCCAAGAGGATTCTTGATGAATTGGTCACTCAAGAGCATCTTGGAAGACTATGCCTAACCGTGTGGAAGATTTACTTATCGCTTTATACCGTTACTTGTTTACTTAGTCAAATTTAAGTGCATGCATTAATTAAATAAACACATGAGACAAATATAATGGTGGGGTTGCCAAACCGTCCAACCCCGTTAACTTTGTATTAAGAAACAAAATTTTATAAGAATGGAGTTACCACAAACCAGCAGAGCTCCGAGTGTGCGCCCAACCAGCAAACACACTTCGTTTACAAAATACAACAAGATGAGTTGACCCCTCCTGGGAGTCCAACTCTGTCAATTGAGCTAACCCCTTGTAGCCTGCATCAACTACTGTTGAACTCATCTTGAGTGTTGGTTTTCCAGACCACACTCTGCCACAAGCCTGTTGCGTTTCTGAGCTAAACTTCCAAGTGAATTCATCTGTGACTTGAGATCGTAATCCTCCATAGCTAGTTTACCTTAGTTGACTTGTCACTTGGTTTTTTTTCAAAGCTTCCTTCTTTCATCCTTGGCGTCATCTTCTTATATGGTGCATCTTTAGTGAGTTTGTTTCCTCAAAGTAGGAATGTGTCTTTGCTTGGTGTGCATGCCAACGTTGGTCGACACGCTCCTTCCTCCGTGGGTCCACATCTCCTCACAAGCGTGCACGCCTTCCCCCTCTATTAGTCTGGTCCGCTAAGCATTGGGCAAGCAACGAGGCTCCTTCACATGCGCTCTCCTATTGAGCTCCCACTAAGTGCGCTAGTCTCTGTCGCGTCGTAGAGGTGTTGGGTGTGCTTCATCTAGGCGCTCGGTTGATCTAGGAGGATATTGGTCGACACCCACCTATTCCTCTTAGACCCCCACCATTGTTTCTTTCAGTTTTCCACTTTCCTTAATTGTAGCACAATTTACTATTTTTGGCAGTTTTCGGGTCCTAAACTTTCGAAGCCATTTTGAGGCCCTAAACGACGTTTTTTTGGCATCGAATGGTTGGGCAAATATGAGTTAGTTTCGGACTCAATATTTTCCATTTATGGATATAGTCCTTAAACAGATCTTTCTAACGATATATCATGCATGTCAAACGGAGGTAGTATGCTAAAGTTACGACCCCGGGAAATTGATGTACCAAGTTACCCAATAGGGCCCACATTAAGGCGTTTCACCTCCTAGGGTTAGGTTTTTGGATGTGTAGGGTTTCCATTGTTTCTCAATAATATATAGGCCTTTGAGCCTCATTGTAACACAGAGTTCAGAGGCATGTAGCCGCCACATCTCTTCTCAGAGATAAGCTACCAGCACTCTAGCTAGTTTATTTCCATTCTGTATGTAAACAAGTTTTAGTTATTGATTAACGAAATTAAGTGTTATTTCCGCTGCATATTTGTTTCTATGGTTGTTTGTGTATTCTGTTGCGTTCCTGCATAAATCCGGATCATTGGTCCAACTGCCATGTTGTCGACTGGAGCTTCCACCAAGCACGCTTCCTTGGCGACCAATGTGGTGCGGCAAGTGTGCCTCTAGTGGAGTGCTCAGTTCACTTGGCCCATGTTCATCTGGGCATTTCCCAAGGTGTGCCCAACTCTCTCATGAGTGCTCGGGCTCCGTTGCACTTCTATTTGCCACTTGCCAACATTTTCCAAGGTGCCATGCTCGTGGGCATGCCAAGCACCGCCTGCTTGAGCATGGTATTTGTTTGTGGGAGCACGCCCTTGCTAGGTACGCGTGATCCTCAACTGTTCCGTCACTTCGCCAAGCCACCCTTTCCAATTCTGCTAACTGAACCATCTTTCCCACATGGGTGCAGAATACAACCTCTTGGGCATGAAGGAGGTGCGCTTAGCGCATGGCTATAACAACCACAACTAGTGATAAACCCAACATATTTAGAGACTACCAAAATATCAATCACATTTCGTATATATTCAAATAATGAATAAAGCAAAAAGATTAACCAAAAGCTATAATTTGTCATGTGTTTTATATTATTGATCAAAGTAAAATGATATATTTTTTCAATTTGTCATTTTTTTTATACTAGCATAGATCCATCTTAAAGGTGGCTCTAGCAAGCGCCAAGAGGGATCAAATATCTCAAGGTGCAAACCCTTTCCCCTCTATTGAATCCAATACTCACCTATTTTGTCGTTAAAATCACGTCTTCAACATAATATGTGTAGTTCAAAGGCAGGTTTCCATGTCTTATCATGATACATGATATCCCTGCACATTATTGCACACTGCCATGGATGATATGTGAAGGGGTATCACTTCATATATTTGATTGTGCAGGTAATATTTGTGGTAATTAATATCATATTGTTATGGAACTCTATTAATGCTCTTATTACCTATGCAAATCAATTTGTTACATGTGCATATTAGTTCCATATCCCCACAAATTAATTGTTGCAGTGGATGGCACATGTATTTATGCATATTCTTGTAGTGTCTGGAAGCATCGGAAATGATAATATTGTTGCAGTGATCAGAAGGGAAGGTAATGTTTTTATTAGGTCATTAATTAATTGTATCCCCCAGGTATTAATCCATATTGTTGTAGTTTGTGCATCCACTGAAAATTATAATATTGTTGCAGTGAACATACATGTAATATTTGTATCATATCATTAATTATCAATTATCTGGATAGCTCAAGTATTATTCGCATTAAATAGTTGGCTGATATATTTTTCACTGCAACAAATGGAGAATTGATATATTATTTGCAGGTTTGCATTACATAGTTGGTTGATATATTTTTCATTACAACAAATGTAGAACCAATATATTATTTGTAAATTTTTTCTCTGTGGGTAAATGGAGAACATTTTTAAACCGTTTTAAACAACCCTGACTCCAGTTTCAACATGATAGTAATGTTTGAATACGGTTTAATATTTGAATGTTTTAATATTTATGGTTTTAAATATTAAGTGGTTATTACAAGGAATTTAAAAGAATGGATTTAGATAGGATTTCAGTATTTTTGTATATGATAGTGATGAGTGAATAATAAGAGGTTGAGTAGTTAGTGTGATAGAGTGCCTTGAAATGTGAAATTTGAGAACTATAGGGTAAGCATATTAATTATTGAGCATGATTTACAATAAAACAATATTTTAAAATCATAAAATATTTTTAAAAGTTTGAAGAATCACCACAATACTACTACCACTTAAATATATTTTGAATAGTTTGAAAAGATCCAAAACAATGATTAATATGCTTTAGTTAGAATCTAGTTATCAAATTTAACTTAAAGCAATTGATTTTCTTTTAAATTTAGCTTAAAACTAATCTTTTTAATGCCATGTGAGTTTTTAAAATGTTATAATGTGAAAATGACAATCTTGGAAATTTTAAGAAAAAAAAGCAAACAAAAAGTAGTTGGATTTATTGAAAAAGAAAACAACATTAAATTTTTCCAAAGCAAATAAATTTATGCACGAAACATAATAGGATGTTTAAATTCAACCATAGCATGATTATAATTAATAATAAATTTAAAAACAAATATTATGAAACCATAGTTTTCTTACTATCTAACCATAATGTTCTTAAACCATATTATTATTATTAGTAAGCAAATAATATGAAACCATATGAAGCGAATATTAAACTTAAAGATGAATATTATATTTAAAAAATTGATTTAATATCAATTTTTTAAACTTTATCACATTAATCATGAAGAAAAAGATAATAGTAATTGTGTTTAATACGATGAGATTTCTTTATCAAAAAGAAAGTTTATGCAATTTTTTTATAGAAAAAGTTTATGTGATTTAGTTAGTTTTAAAATGAAAGGTTAATCGTGTTGAGGAAATGTGAACCTCGACATGGTTCATATATGATTATAATTGGCTCTATTTTTATTATGTTTTGATATTTATTTTATTTTTATCAAGCCGACCAATTTTTTTGGTATGGAGTTTCACATCTCCCAATGAAACCATATGAATATATTGTATATTTAGTTGGGTTAATATTTCATTTTTAATTTGATTTAACTGAAATTATCACATTAATCATGAAGAAAAATATAATAGTAATTGTGAAAGTTTATGCAATTTTTTTATAGAAAAAAGTTTATTTGATTTAGTTAGTTTTAAAATGAGAAGCCAATATTAAACTTAAAGAAAAATATTAGATTTAAAACCTTGATTTAGTATTAATTTTTTAAACTTAACAATATAAGCATTTAAACCAAAGTTATCACATTAATCATGAAGAAAAAAATAATAATAATTGTGTATAATACCGTGAGATTTCTTTGTCTGAAAGAAAGTTTATGCAATTTTTTTAAGAAAAAATTTATGTGATTTAGTTAGTTTAAAATGAAAGCTTAAGCCTCTTGAAGAAATGTGAACATTAAGCATTTTCTATTTTAAACCAAAGTTATCACATTAATCATGAAGACAAAAATAATAATAACTGTGTTTAATACCTTGAGATTTCTTTATTAGAAAGAAAGTTTATGCAAATTTTTTTTAAGAAAAAATTTATGTGATTTAGTTAGTTTAAAATAAAAGCTTAAGCCTCTTGAAGAAATGTGAACATCAACAGGATTCATATATGAATTTATAATTGACACTAATTTCTATTATGTTTTGATATTTGTTTTATTTTTATCAAGTGAACCGATTTTTTTGTATATTCAAATTATTTTCTTTTATTTTTTATTTGTATTTGAGCGAATTATAAGTAGATTATAAGCACGGAAGAAGTGACACATTACATTGATTAAAGTGAAATGATGTTTATATTTTGTCAAATTGTTCCAAAATTTGTTGGTTCAAAATCTTAAAGAGATATTCATGAATATTTAAAGAGAAAATGATTTCAGATAAAATATCTTGATCTCTGGATATGATGAGCATCAACCATATGTTCATGTGGAAAAAATCTTCTTTCATTTTCATGTAATAGGGCCTACTACTCTCTTCTCACATAGTATTTTGGGACATCTTATCAAACTGTTTATGCAAATATAACCATTTTTTTAAAATTTTTCCTTAATTAATTTCCGTGGAGTATGGCCTGTGGTGTCATCTAACCTAACCTGATATTTTGGAGTTTTTAATTGAATTATTTCTATGTATATAATAGTTTTTAAACTCCAAATTAGAGGTGGAAAAAATAAAAATAAAAGACATATACCTTTAAAGTTGTAGTACACAAACAAAATTTTAATTCAAATTATATGGGAGAAAATTAACTGGGACACATCTGTCAACACTAGTAGCACTATTTCAAAGCTCTCCAATATAGGTAAGGAAGGATAGAGGCAATTTAGAGAAGCCCACAAGTGCAACTGCCCCATGTTACTCTCCAGGACAAATCCCACAAAATGCCAACATAACTAAGTGGAAAATATATAGTTTAATTGTTTTGTCCACTATATCTATTATATTATATTTAATTTTAGTTGGAGAAATAAAATAACGATAACGAGCTGTCAAGTTTGTTTCAAGTGTGATAACAGAGTGGATAATATGTCGCTGACTGTTGTCCACTCCACTAGCTGGGCTAAACTCTATATGATTTGCATCGAATCTTTGGCATGTTTTGAGGCAAAATCTGGCAAAATCTGGTGGGGACCAGCTGGAGTGTTTTTTTTCATAGTGTCATAGCTATATAATTCATCAAAAACTCCATTTTGATCATAGTGACTTAATTTCCGCAAAGATACTTTTGATACAATATCATCTTATAATTACATTTTTCATAGGACAGTATTTTATTGAAGCCTATACAGCGGAATCTATTACTTTTAGAGTTCTTAAAAGAGTAATTAAACTATGCTCAATATACCCTGGTCAATTCTGGATCTTTCCAGAAATAGTTCCTAAGCAATATTATTAGCTTCCTTTCTTAAGGCTATTTGGATAAGCCATCAGCCTCAAAATTTAACTCTCTATAAATATGCCTGAAAGTAATCCGCTGAAACGCAGAAATGATATCTTTTGTCCTTCTGGCCCCGTGTTGAAGCTCTGAAGCTTCATAGTACGCAGAAAATAGACATGGTTTGCCTATTCTATAATAACTTTAGAGTCTCCAAGAATCGTGATATCTAACAAGTCCTTTTTCTTGGCAAAATAGAGCAGCCCCCAAAGAGCGAGGAGCTCGGCCTTTGTATTTGTTCCTCTATCTGCCCCCATCTTCAATTTGTATGATAAAGTATATCTGATTCTGATTACCATACCTGCCCCACAAATGCCATCTAGCTGTGGGCCATAAAAAAAACCAATAACTCTAAGCTGTTCCTCCCAAAGGAATTGTATATCTCTAAGTTCTTCTTCTTATGAGGAGGACTATAAGCATGTAGCCAGCTGGAGTTCACATAGATGTACATCAGGTAAGCTAAATTGTACTACTGTTTGTTTTAATGATAGCTTTTGGTGGTTGGAAATCGGAATTGCATAATTAAAATACTCTAGAAGTAATCAGAAACTCTAAATCCATTTTTACAATCAAATTACAATTTCAATAATATAAATCCATTTCTGCTATCAAAATTACAATTTCAATAATAAAAACCCTATTTTCATATTTACTGATTTATGCCAAATTAAAAAAAATATGCAAATCGTCTTTCAAGTTCACCCAACTCCGATGCATAACTCTGAAGGAGGAAATTGCGAGGCAGCATCTACTCTACACCACTTGCGCACTGCCACCATCAATAATTGCAGTCCATTAGTCTCATCAGATGGGGATGGCTGCTTCTTCATCCACTATTTAAATCTCTCAGCTCCTTTTGTTTTACCACACCACATCTCTTCTCCTTTCAGTTGCTTCCAAGTTTCGGCAACTTCTCCCTCCATTGCTACTCTACTGGATCGGGACCGAATCTACGGGTCAATAACTTTCATTGGCTCTGTTTCAGTGTGAAGCCTTCCAAGCTGAAAATGGTTGGTTTACGGCTTCACACTGCTGCCACACTCTTCGCCATACTTCTCCTCTCTACCATTGCTGCAAGCATGCCCATCTCTTTGTCCGCAGCTGCTCGTGCTAATAAACCAGCAGGGCATTCCAGAAAGTTGGGCAGTTTAGTCGAAGAGCCCGCGGTAGTTTTGACATACCACAATGGCCCCCTGTTAACGAGTAATCCAGGCTCCCTTGATGTCCATCTCATTTGGTATGGGAAATTCAGCCCTGCTCAGCGTTCCATTGTGGGGGACTTTCTGCAGTCTCTCTCTCTCGGAACGGAAAGCACAGAAGCAAAGAAGCCCTCTGTGTCTGCTTGGTGGAATACCACTCACAAATACAACAACAAGGCTAAGGCCAAGCATTCCACCACCAGCAGCAACAGCATTGCTGTGCTCGGAAAGCAAGTGGTGGAGCAAGGCTATTCGCTTGGCAAGTCGCTCAAGAGGGCCGACATCGCCGCTCTGGTTGAAGCTACCATCAAGTCAGGAGCTCTGCCTTTATTGGAGAATAATGCTGTGTATTTGGTGCTTACATCCGAGGATGTTACCGTGGAGGGTTTCTGCATGAGCTCCTGTGGATTCCATGCCAATCTCAATCTATTGTCACACCAGAAATCAACAAGAAGCCGAATGATGGGAAAGGAAGAGAGGCATCAACAGCTTCTGCCATATGCCTGGGTCGGGAACTCTGCAAGTCAGTGCCCTGGACAATGCGCGTGGCCGTTTCATCAACCCATTTACGGTCCCCAGACTCCTCCTCTGGTGGCACCAAACGGCGACATGGGTATCGATGGGATGATCATCAACATCGCCACCGTTCTGGCAGGTGCAGTCACCAATCCCTTCAACACTGGCTACTACCAAGGCGATGGTGCTTCACCTGTAGAGGCCGTGTCCGCCTGCCCGGGAATATATGGAAGGGGAGCATATCCGGGGTTCCCCGGGGAGCTTCTGGTGGATGAAACGACCGGAGCAAGCTATAATGCCCATGGACTCGATGGCCGCAAATTTCTCCTGCCTGCTATGTGGGATCCCGCTACCAGCTCTTGTAAGACAGTCCTGGTATAAGCAAACCAGACGATATCCAACCGACACGGCTGACCCAAGATGATAACAGAGCAGCTGTTAGCCAAACGCGATTGTTGCTGCTGCTGTCATCATTCTTTTAAATCAACATATCATTCTTTTTTCATTCTTAATAAAAAAAGATTATTCTTCATTCATTCCTATCTCTTTGAACAACAAAAATTTATTGACAATATTTTTTTGCAAATTTACGAAAGTCTTTGTTTAAGCATTCTATTCAGTTTTAAAAGTTACTGCTTCTGACCGGGTTATATAGCACTATGTTTTGGTGCAGTGGTTTTTGTCTGCAAAAATTTGTTATCCTCAATTCAAATAAATTCCACATAGTGAAGAGCCATGTTAAGGATTTCACAAACGCAAAACTCCACATAGTTAAGAGCAAGGTTAAGGATTTCACAAATGCCCATAGTAAGGAGGAAAGATTTAACATTTGAAAGTGAAGGTTTGTAGGTAAGAAAACAAAGAAATTCACTGAATTATTATGTATTCATAGATGATAGGTGCAACCTTAAACCAGAAGTAGAGATCCACTAAACGCCCTTTCTCCTTAACAAATTCCTTATTCATTGAATATGGACTCAAATAACAAATTAAGGAAATCTCATAATCTTTAGCTCAACTTTGACTGATTTGTAAATATATGATTCTTTGAATGTAAAATCTCATAATAGCTCAAATTTGAGTGATTTGTAAATCCACGATTCTTTGAATGTGGAGTCACAAAAAAATTAAATTTTGGAAATCTAATTTTTAGACCAGCTCTGAGAAGTGTGGAAAATCTAACATTTTTCAAGGAAGGAGTTAACGTCAAGATAAGAGGATTGTTGATGGCCTTTCGAAGGGAAGGAAAGAGCATGATAGAGTAAGATTCATGGGAAGAGAAGTTTGTATGGATTACAGAGAAGAATAAAAAGGAGGAATGTTGAGAGGTAAAGAAAGAAGAAAATAAAGATGCAGAAAGATAGCACAAACACGGAAGATTTGTACATACTTCAGGTAAAAGTTTTGATTAGAAAATGTTGGGGAATTTATTGTAAAAGCTGTAGTTAAGACTGAGAAATCTGATAAATTTATTGTAAAAGCCTTAGTTAAGACTGAGAAATCTGATAATTTGGGATTTGTGGGGACTTTCGTCTGCTTGTAAATTTCAGAAAGTCCTTTGAGGCCTAAATGTAAATATCAAAGTTTCTAAAGTTATATGGGAGGGCTATTTTGCTTAGAATTTGAATTCACTATTCTTGTGTTTAAATGTATGAGTTTAATAGTTGCACCATTGACTATTGTATTGATTTTCAAGCATGTAAAGCTAGATTTTGGTATTATGTGTGTGTTTTACCAGGAGAAGTGTGAACTTGGGCGGGGTTGTGCCTTTGCTTTGTGTTTTTTGGTTTTGCTTTGTGTTTCTGTTGTTTGATAAAATAAACCTATAAGGAATTGAAGTTTTGTTTTTCTGCATCAGCAATGGTATCAAAGTAGAAGTATTTTGCAATGTAGGTGGATTCCTACTAAAGAAGTGCAACTCTACAGTTAATGTTGTGTGTAAAGTTGAAAGAGAAGAAAAACAATTCCAACAACTGTTTGGTAGATGTTAATGAGAAACTTAAAGTTGTGGGTAATGAAGAAGAAGAAATTCCTTAATGAATTTGAAAATTTGCAAAAAGATTTGAATTCTGAAAAAAAATAGAAAACAACGATTCCAACATATAAAATTGTTGTATTGAATTGTTGGGTAGAACGTGGGTAATGATATTGAGGATGTTGTAGAAGTGTATGGTGTTGAATGCATGTCACAAGTAGAGCATAACTTTGAGGAAGTACATTATGATGAGCATGAAGGTGTAGACGTTGAAGGCAACACTGGGGCTGCAAAGCAACAACGTAAAGAAAGAATGATGAAGACATAAAAAGAAATCATTTTTAAAGATTGCAGAAGTAGAGAAAGAAAATGATTTAAATGAAGACTTTCTCAAAAAAGAAAGAATGAGTATAGCACTGAGAATGATCCAAGAGTATGTGAAAAATGTAATAATGATGAAAGAAGATGAATGGGAAGCAAATGGTAAGAGAATGTGAAGAATGTTATAATGATGAATGGGAAGCAAATGGTAGTAGGCCATTGAACATATTAGTGACAATGAGTAGATGATGACAAAGACAAATCTGGTATATAGACAAAAACAAACCTGATGGCTAGTTCTGAAATCATATTCAATGTTGATAGGTTTCTTATCCAGAATATGCAAGGCTGGCAAATACATATGGAATTTGACGATATTTTGGCTGTCAAATACTATCAAAAGTTCAAACCATAACGGTGAATATGATAAAATTCCATTCTTTTGAAACTCCAAACCTGGAGTCGCGAGCCGGCGGGGGTCTTTAAATAATAGCAGACAACCATTAAACGGGAGATCGTGTGATGTATAATGGTCCCAATGGGTTTGTGACTGATAAAATATACACATCTTTGGTCAGGAAATCGCAACTGTGTTTGATAAAGCAGACAACCTGGGCCATGTAAGCGGGTCAATGTCGGCAACTTATTATTTTTTGGGCTTGAATATTGAAGGAGCCACGTTAAATCTGATAGTCGATGCGCCTTCATCCCGATTCCAGCGCTGATAGATATACTAGTGCCATACATGCCAGGCAGGCACATGGAAAACCTACCTTCCGGGAACCAGAAGCTGCATAAGGGAACCCATGGTGAGCAGAAATCTTCGTGCCACGTTCTCTTCATTTGATAATGTTTTATGCCGACTTCCAGTATCACTCAAATTTTAACCCGCTAGCCATACAAACTACAGCAGTTTAACTTCATATTGTAATGGTCCCCTTGCCAAAGGCACTTGAAACCGAGCGCGTTGACAAGGTGGGGCGCGCTCCCACAAAGCGAACGTCGTTGGGGTGAAGGCGCCCGCGACACCACCTTTGGCACCAGCACAAGGGGTGCGCACTGTTAGAGCGTCGACCCAAAGTGGCACCATGAGGAACGCTTGAAGACGCGACCAAGGGAAGGCAACTATTGGAGCGCTAGTGCGTGCGCGGAGGCAGCGCGCTAGTGGAGCGCCCAACAAACGAACCGATGGAACGACAGGGACAACAGCAAACGCGACGGGGTGGAGCTCCCCACCAAAAGCGCACTTGGTGGGCGCGACGACGTCAAGTGGGTCCGACGGGCGCTAGTCTTAGCGCACAAGTAAACGCTAGTTTAGAGCGCCAACATAAATTACGACAAGTGGACCTTGGCGGTTGAGTGGAGCGCACGCAAGGAGGCGCGCGTCTCGGCCAATCCAAGCACGCTCCCATATAAAGGCGTGTCCTAGGAGCGCTAAGGAGAGAGGGAAGAAGACAACAAAACGAATAGGCAAGATAGCAACAAAGCGAGAAACGAACCGCAACGTAGCTAGAGGAGACTTCTGCGAGTGCGCTCAGCACGCACGCTGTTCTTCATTCTTGTGTATTGTTGTTGGCATAGTAGCTTGTTGGGCGCATGTCGAGAGCTCTGCGGGTTTTGGCAACTCTCTATCTATGTAACTTGTTCAATCTTAACAAAAGCTTCTTGGGGCTCTGCGGTTGGCGACCCCACCATTTTCAAACTGTTGCATCTTTTCTTGTGTTGTTGGCTAAGTATACATATGTAACTTTTTTCTTGTGTTGTTGGCTAAGAATACATGTGTAACTGATAAACAAGTTAATAAGTTAAAGTGTTAACGCTTCCGCACAGAGTTAGGCGTAGTCTACTGAGAAGCGCCTGGGTTAGCCAAGCTCTCAAGGAGTTCTCAGGCAGTTTCACACAGAGTTTGTTGAGCGCACCTTAGGTGCTACAGAGAGTCCCGTGACAGATGGTATCAAAGTCATTTCTTTGCAAAGTTGGAAAGATGCACAGGCTAAGGCGACGACATAAACGCATTTGGGAAGCACTCATGGCAAAAGATCCGAAGGTGCCAAAAACGAAGTCACTTGAACAGTGGTTGGAAAAGGTGGAAAGTGAGACGAGGACCACGAGTTGAGAACGCCCGCCACTGGCCTCGTTAGCATAAAACACCGCTCAGTGGAAGGAAGCACTGTCGGCACGTCTAAGGATGGACGAATATTCGGGCGCTCAGTGGAGTTGGCGCCAGTGCTCCGAAAGCACTCTTGGCGAGGCACCTGAGCGCACTGCGGCAGAACAAAGAGCGTTCGTTGTAGCGAAGTGCACTCATGAGGGTGCAACCGAAACAGTGCTCAACGAGGTGAAGGGCGTGCTTTGCTATCACCTCGGCGCCATGAAGAAAAGTTCGAACGACTTGAGCTTTGTGGAAGTCATTGCGAACGGAAGGGAGGTGAAGGCACTTGTTGACACGGGTGCCTCTCACAATTTCGTCAGAAAGGAAAAAGCAGACTCGCTAGGGCTTAAAGTGAAGAGTTGCGACACCAAGGTGAAGGTTGTTAACTATTCAACGAAAGCGGCCACAGGGGTAGCTTCAGCAGTGCCTGTTCAAATTGGACGTTGGGCAGGGAAGGTAGACTTTACAGTGATGCCTCTTGATGACTTCGACATGAATACTTGGACAGGGCTTCTTACGACGACATCAAGCGATGCTGATGTCGTTTGCGAACATGATGGCGATCTTAAGCGGAAAGAAACCAAGTTATGTGCACACTGTTCTTGGCGACACGAAACAACATGGCAAGCTCGTTTCTACGCCAAGGATGAAGAAAGTGTTCGACGATCTAAGTCATGAATGTTTGTTGTAGCATTGTTGGACGAGTCAGATTCGTGGAGTGTGGGGATTCCTATGCCACCTGTCCTTGCTGACATGTTGTCTTCTTTCGCGGACTTGATGCCTAAAAACTTGCCGAAGGTGTTGCTGTTAAGAAGAGCAGTGGACCATAGGATTGAACTTGAGCCGAGCTCAAGACCTGTGGCTAAAACTCTGTACAGACTTTCAGGACCAGAATTGGAGTTGAAACGACAGTTGACCGCGTTGACGGATGTTGGTTTCATAAGGCCTTCAAGGTCGCCTTATGGTGCTCCTATGTTATTTCAACAGAAGAAGGACACGCCAGAGTTGATAATATGCTTAGACTACCGCATGTTGAACAAGCAAACAATAAAGAACCGGTACCCCCTTCCGTTGGTAGCTAATTGCTTCGATAAGTTGGCTAAGGTAAGAGTCTTCTCGAAGTTGGATTTGGGACAAGGGTATTACCAAGTAAGGATCGCAGAAGGTGATGAGTACAAAACGACATGTGTGACGAGTTACGGAAGCTTTGAGTTTTTGGTTATGTCGTTTGGGTTGTGCAACTCCCCTACAACATTTTGTACTCTTATGAACGATGTGCTGTGACCCTTCCTAGATAAATCAGTGGTGGTGTATCTAAATGACATTGTTGTTTACAACGAAACGATGGAAGAACACAAATGACACTTAGCGGAGGTGTTTGAAGCGTTGCTGGAAAATGAACTGTTTTTTAAAAAGTCCAAGTGTAATTTTGGGCAAGAGGAGATCCCGTTCTTGGGCCATCGAATTGGGCGAGGCTTGATTCGCATGGACCACAGGAAAGTTGCGGCCATCCAAGATTGGGAAGAACCTCGAACAGTTCAAGAAGTGCGAAGCTTCCTTGGTTTGGCAAACTATTACCGTAGATTTCTTTGAGGGATATTCCAAGATAGCCACGCCTCTTACTGAGTTATTGAAGAAGCACAAGGCCTGGAAGTGGTATGAGAAATGTCAAACAACGTTTGATGAACTCAAGCGCATAATTGCAACCGCCCTGGTGTTGCGGTTTCCTGACTTTGACAAGGAGTTCAAAGTTCAGATGGATGCATATGACTTCTCTATAGGAGGTGTCTTGACGCAGGAGGGTTACCCCGTATCCTATGAGAGTCAGAAGCTTCAGGATCGGGAGTGCAGATACCCGGTTCACAAAAAGGAAATGACAGCAGTGGTGCATTGCTTACGAGTTTGGAGACACTATCTGTTGGGGAATCTGTTTGTCGTAAATACCGACAACATAGCCACCAGCTACTTCGCTTCCCAACTGAAGTTGTCATCTAAACAAGTGCAATGGCAAGGTTTCTTAGTGGAGTTTGACATGAACATCGAGTACTGGCCAAGAAGGCTAAATGCTTCTGCAGATGCCTTGAGCCAAAAGGCTCAACTCGCTGCTTTGGGGGAGCAACGCAATGAATTGACGACGTAGATGATCTCAGACTTACAGCAGAGAATTCGAGACAGTTTGAGGGAAGACTCGAAGGCCAAAGAGATCATCGCACAGGTCAACAAAGGAAAGACAACAAAGTTCAGATTTGACGATGGGTTTCTTTTCTACAATGGATGCCTTTATGTGCCTGGGACATCCCACTTATGGAGAGACTTGCTCAAAGAATGCCATGATTCGGCTTGGGCAAGACATTTAGAACAACACTGAACAAGGGCTTTGGTGGAGAAGAGTTTCTATTGGGAGATATTGCGGAAAGACGTCGAGGATATGTGTGCACTTATCTCATTTGTCAGCAAGACAAGTTATGCACCAAGAAGAAAGTAGGCTCGTTACAGCCGCTGCTCGTTCGAAGAGACCATGGATGAGCATCTCCGTGGACTTCATAACACAACTACTAGTCGTTCAGGGTTCAACGACATCTTTGTGGTGGTGGAGCATTTCTCCAAGTATGCTACGTTCGTTCCTATGAAGTCCACATCAAAGGAAGTCGATGTAGCGAGGTTGTTTTTCAGCCATGTGGTAAAGTTTTGGGGTTTGCCACTTAATTTTGTTTCTAATCAGGATGCCAGGTTCACAGGGAAATTTTGGCCAACACTCTTCAAGTTAGTTGGGATGCAACTGCTCACGAGTTCGGGTTTTCATCCTAAAATGGATGGACAGACGGAGAAGGTGAACAGTATCCTAAAGAGCTATTTGAGACACTTTGTGCACGCTGACCAACAGAATTGGCCCGAGCTGCTAGATGCGTCCCAGTTCAGCTACAATATGCATACCAGTTCTGCAACCGGCTATAGTCCCTTTGAGTTGGCAACTAGATAGACGCCACTTACACCGCAAGTCATTGCAACCAGAGAGATAGGCGCTAATCTTGCTGGGATGGAGTTTTTCAGGGAATGGAAAGACAAGTTATAAGTGGCTAAGTCGCACCTTAAAAAGGTTGCGAAACGCATGAAGAAGTGGGGGAGCATGTCCTTCTTAAGCTTGGACGCGAACAGTTTGTATCGCTAAAGGGAGTGGCAGGCTCTTTGATGCGGAAGTACGACGGTCTGTTTGAGATACTTGAGAAGGTGGGCAAGGTGGCCTATTGACTAAGATTTCCGGAGAATATTCAGTCTTATCATCCAGTTTTTCATGTAAGTCAGTTGCAGAGATGTCGAGCTGATCCAAGCGAACCAGAGAGAATGCTCCAACAAACGCACCTACGATGATCATTGATAGGTCAGACAGGGAGGCAGAAGCTATCTTGGGGCACAGGTTTAACAAAGTTGGCAAGTACACGTGGTTGGGGTACTTCATCAAATGGAAAGGCTTACCAAAGGATGAGAACAGTTGGGAGTGGAAAAACTCGTCGGTGGAAGTCGCGGGATCTTATCCGCGCATTCCAGGAAGAGAATGGACTTCCACCCCGGCGCAACCCTCGGAAGAAGCATCGCCGAAACGACGACAAGGTGGGTGGGGGAGGTTGTAACAACCCCCTTTCCAAGCGCACTTGAAACAGAGCGTGTTGACAAGGTCGGGCGTGCTCCCACAAAGCGAATGTTGTTAGGGTGAAGGTGCCCGCGACACCACCTTTGGCACCAGTACAAGGGGTGCACTCGGTTAGAGCGTCGACCTAAAGTGGCACCATGAGGAACGCTTGAAGATGCGACCAAGGCAAGGTTGGTGAGCGTGCACTCCTTAGTGTTTATGGAAGGTAAGTGTGGGAGCGCTAGTGTGTGCACGGAGGCAGCGCGCTAGTGAAGCGTCCAACAAACGAACCGACGGAATGAACGCGACAACAACAAACACGACGGGGTGGAGCACCCCACGAAGAGCGCATTTGGTGGGCGCAACGACGTGAAGTGGACCCGATGAGCGCTAGTCTTAGCGCACAAGTAAACGCTCGTTTAGAGCACCGACATAAACGACAACAAGTGGACCTTGGAGGTTGAGTGAAGCGCACGCAAGGGGGCGCACGTCTTGGCCAAGCCAAGTGTGCTCCCATATAAAGGCGAGTCCTAGGAGTGCTAAGGAGAGAGGGAAGAAGGCAACATAATGGACAAGAAAGATAGCAACAGACCGAGAAACAAACTGCAACGTAGCTAGAGGAGACTTCTACGAGTGCGCCCAACAGGTGTGATGTTCTTCATTCTTGTGTATTGTTCTTGGCGTAGCAGTTTGTTGGGTGCATGCAGAGAGCTTTGTTGGTTTTGGCAACTCCCTATCTATGTAACTTGTTCAATCTTAATAAAAGATTCTTGGGGCTCTGCGATTGACAACCCCACCATTTTCAAATTGTTGCATGTGTTTCTTATGTTGTTGGCTAAGTATACATGTGTAATTGATAAACAAGTTAATAAGTTAAAGTTTAACACTTCTGCACAGAGTTAGGCGTAGTCTGCTGAGAAGCGCCTAGGTTAACCAAGCTCTCAGGGCATTCTCAGAAGTGTCGCATGGACTTTGTCAACCGCACCTTAGGCATTGCGGAGAGTCTCATGACACATATGCAACAAATTTAAACTAATCAATATAAAACTATTATCATAAAATAAATCTTAAATCTTAATAGAATTTTTTTTAATTCAATAATCCAAATGGTAAATAAAAACACGTATACGTGTCATTAAATGCCTCAGCACAGAAACCCTTCAAAAAGATAACTACAATTGTTTTCATCACGGGCCATAAGTTGTTAATGAAGCTCTATTCATGAAAATCAATATGGTGTGATGTGAAGAATTGAGAACATTTTAATGTAGAGTAATTAAGGTTTATTAAGTTAATTAGATTTGGTATAAATAGTTGTAGGATGGAGTTATTCCTTTCTAAATATTATGTTGAAATCATATTAAATATATTCTTACATTGACTTCTATTTCATAAATAAATAAATAAATATATATATATATATATTATATTCAAAAATTCATTAATTTCATAATTCCTTAACTAAATAGTTCAATTTTTTTTTAATTATGACATTGCCATATGAATGAACTAAGAAATTAATTTCAAAAGAGAGTGGCCCTTCCCAAGTTGTAACACTTGGGAATCTCATGATGAGGCGATACCTTGGAAATTTTCAACCAATAAACTATTCATCGTTTTAATAAATGTTAAAATAAAATATGTATTTATTATAATCAATTTCCATAAATAAGCTATTGATCGTTTTGGTGATGTTTAATTATATATTATTATCTAAAAAGTAATCTTAATTTAATAAATGTTAAAATAAAATATGTATTTATATAATTGATTATAATAATGTTTTTTAAGATATAAATTGTGTTAGAATTTAAAACAGTATATTATATTTTAACATAATTTATTTTTAAATTAAATTTATATATCATGAGAATTGAATTGTAATATTAATATCTATTAAGAAATCAAAAGTTATTCATAAAATTATAAGGAATGCAATATGTAACAAGGATGGCAAGCAACCAAGTCTTTGCTTTACAAAAAGAAAATTAAAAAATTGAAGTAAAGATAATTCAATTAATTTCAAAAAGAATTTATGTAACTTTGAGTATGAATAATGATTAGAATATGTAACTAAAATAATATGGGAGTAGGATGTTTATAGATTTAAAAAACTTATTTTTCAAATTTTAAAATATACATAAATCATTCAATATTTGCATGCAATATTGGAATTTGTGAGGTCATGGGCTATTTTACTTCTCAAATAAGTCTATATTTTATACTTTGCGTCACAAAAATAAACAAAGAAAACATTAAAACGTCTATATAATCTCTATATTTTATACTTCCTGTTTTGTAAACAGAAGATTTTTTTCCAAATTACTACCTTACTTACATGTAACATTTAGTTTTCATTAAAAACAACTTGAAATATAAATCTTAAAACATTTAAATCTAATAATATATTTATAAAAATATGAAATAATTAAAATCCCAAAATTAAATTATAAAACTAGAAAACCAATTTCTAATAACATATTCCAAAAAAATTATAATAACTAAAATCTAATATCTAATATTATAACTATTATAACTTGTCACTAAACATTATATTTATATTACAAAATAAAACCTAATATAAAAATTTATCAAATAAATATTTGATATTTAGAACTAAAATATAAAACAAAATATATATTATAAATTTTAAAGCTTTAAACTTTTAAAATGTAAAACTAACACCAAACCAATTATCCAATTACATAATGAGAAAAATTAAAAATAAAACAATAAAATTTAAATATTTTTATCTTGAAACATGTGCCAAAAAATGTTGGCAAATTTACCTTATCCGTATTATGCTGAATATTCGGCAATTTTTGAATTCCCTTCAAATTTTCGTACAGGAGAGTCCAATACCACCGAATTATGCTACTATGGTACTGATCAATAAGCAAAGATATTTCATTCCTTAAAGTATGAAGTTTGATATCCATTCATTCATCACCAGAGTCATGGCAAAGGCTGAGACGTTGGCAGTTGTTTAATGTTTATTTAGAGGAAACACTCAGTCAACACCAAATAAAAATGAAGAAAAGATAAAAAGCACAGGACCGCCAAGACCGCCAATATTCACAAGACACGGACATGAAAAAAAAGATATGAGATCGTATCTAGAGCAAGGAAGTTACAAAAACTGCATCCAATTAAAAATAAGTATTGCGTCTAGACAAAGCCCAAAAAAAAACACGCCAACAATAACCTCCTAAGGCCTAATCACCAAGACGACTACCCCAACTTTGGAGGTGTGAGTGAAAAACTCAGAAATTATTAGTTGTTTGTTCAACAACCAATAATAACCAAGGGTTAAAAGCACTATGGGATAGTTGGCTTGATGCTTAAATCTGGGGAGCCGAGCCTTTTATAAAAAATTATAATGCTACAACATTTTTTACAATTTCCCCCAGGGGGTATGAACAAACTCCCAGAAAAATCTCGGCGGACTTCTGAACCTTGAAGAATGAACAAGTATACTTTTTCTGCTTTGTCAGTTTGCTTGAAAAAACCACAAAGTACAACTTAAGTGGTAACATCTGGCTCCAACTGCGAGACGTGTGCTCAATCTGGTCTTAAGGCGAGGAGAGGATACGAGAACACCATAATATCTGGTTTATATAACTTGTAAAACCATCTCAACTTGACAAGAAAACCTTAGTAGCACCAGTTTTATATAAAATCCAAACGAACCAATAAGTCTCTTTACTCAAACAAAATAAATGCTAATTGATTATTTTATTATTATTATTATAACTAAATACATAACGAAAAATGTAGAAAGTAAATGCTCGCTTTAAGGAGCTTGTTTTCCTACTCTAAACATGATATAAAAAAGGTTAGGTGTAATAAAATTCCAATGTAACCACCTAAACTTCTTATTAACATAAGAAAATTGCCTTTTGTCTTTGGTTACCAGCCAAAGCAAGGACACTTTATTTAGAAAGTGAAAACCTACGTGATGATCCAGAATGGGTGGGATGGATGGGAAATCATAGGCATGGATAATGTCGTCAAACGTTTTCCCTAACTGGTAGGTGCTCATGCAAGCTGCTTCTATCCATGACTGGATAGGATTGATATACAAATCAACATGATGAGGTGGATTGACTACACCATCATACTGATCATCAAGGCTTACCGAATGATGACTCATTGTATAATCCCGAAGTTGCTCCAAATCATAAGGAACCTCTATATGTGAAGATGATGGATGAGATTGATATTTTGTTAGTTACTTGTCCTGCCAAGGTACTTGTAAACATCTACATCATATTGTCCTCATGAACAATATTGAATTCAACCTACAACCCGATGAAATCTATGACGTGATGGATGGATGAACCACTGTGGCCATAAAAGATCCAAAAATAATTATATATATCATTCTGGTCACAATAAAAGTTGGGGAAACCTGGGATGTTTGAGAAGTCAATGGGATAAAAATGCTTGGCAATTTGAGCATTTAACTTCTTATAATCCATATTTATCTTGATATATCTGGAATAACCATGGAATGAATCCTATACTGAACTGGAAGAGCTATCAAAAAAATTATTGTTGTATGAGCTCGTCTACACACAATCAATATCAACAAATTTAATAAGATACAAGAATTTTATCCCTTCAATGGAGTCGCCATGCGAAAATAAAATATATGCATTTATAAATCTTTCACAAAAATTATCTTTTGCTTTTTTGTAAAATTAAAAACTGAAAAAATCAGCGGAGTCGCCAGATGAAAATTAAATATCTACTATAATCATTCATCAAACAAATAAAAAACAAAAAGAAGAAAAAAAAGTCGTACCTTGGGAATAAAAATATTTATCCCCCGCAATGGTGTCAAAAAATGTTGTTGCCTTTCACACACCTGTGGGGAGAACGTGGCAGATATCCTCAATCCACTCGGTGTGTCCTTAGGGGCAAGTCTCGATTAAATACTGTCACCTTGTTCTTGACTCCTCTGTTTAGGAAAAAACCTAACAAAGCAAAGGGGGGTAGACCCTATTTAGTTGCTAAGGCTATTAAGGCTTAGTGGTGATGATTTAGTTGTTTAGGAGTTTTGATAATAAAAAAATAAACAATTAACAAGATATTGCAACATAAGTAATTAAAACACAACAACATATATATTGACACATGATATGTAAAGCACACAGAAGCAGATAATTGTAAAATGTAAAACCAGTGCCACTGGAGTCCAAAAATAAAAAGTGTTGGTGTACTGCCAAAATAAATTGTGTTGCAAGTGCTCTTGGTCAATTTTAGATTAATATGGGGATGAGTGAATCAACTTAGGGGGGAGGGAACTCCAGATATACCCGAAGGTATGAGGAGTATGTCCAAAACCCTTATCCAATGCGGCTCCCCACAAGGAATATGTGGGTTGGGTCGAGTCTCTGATACGTGTTCAACACTACACCAACAAGGGTGTATCCTAACAGTGTCTCACATTCACTACGCAGTTGTTCCCGCTTCCTCTATGGATTTTGTCACCGCACTGGATCAAATCAAGACGTTGGATTTTCTCTTGAGGTGGTTAATTGAGGTGTGAAAACTAATAAATCTATTCACCCACGTTGTTTTTGATGCAACCAACTGTTCAGACTAACCACAACGGTGCAGAGCATACACAACAAAGTTTTGTTGATTTTAAAGATTTTAAAGATTGTGTTTGTTTTTAAAAAAGGAAAAAGTTAACCTCTGAGAATCTCTTTCGGTTCAAATAAACCTCAATCGGGAAAGCAAGAAGAGGTAAATTTTAAATGAGAAGTAAAAATAAACACAAAGTACTAAAAGAAGAGATGGTTTTCTAATTAATCATACCACACATCTCTTTCCTCTTTCGGGTAACTCGAGAAGTCACGGGGTTAGTATTTGTGTTACTCATGATCAAATAAAGATATAAAATGAATACACAGATCAAAAAATACTATTCTGTAAAAGAAACTAAACAAAACAAACAAAACATGAAAAAAAATGCACCGACGCGGATCCCCCCTGGGGGAATGGGAAGTGGGCTCTGAAGAACCTACTCAAAAGATTTTATTATGCTCGGTTACAATGCTTGTTAGAAAATTCCACTTGGTTCTTATAGAAGATGAACCCAAGGGCTTACAAAACTCTCGAAAAGTGGTAGCGGAAGAAGGGGACACTCTTTGGGAGTTTCGAATGGCCCGAATGTCAGTTTTCAGGCAGCACTTCCTCCTCTTTTTGGACGGACCTGCTTAATACCAGCAATCTTTTATCAGTAGAAAGTGCCCAAAAACACTTCGGAAGTGTCTTTGGACAACACACAAAAATTTGTAAAAAGCTGCTAAGTTAAAACTATAAAAAGGATGCAAAAATTAACCAATGAAATCAAACTTTCCTTGAGATCTTGGCTTTCTTTTTTGGCAGCCAATAACATTAATCACTTAGATTGCAAGATTTGACTTACAGGTTTTTCCCCAAAACGCCAAATCAATTTTAGTTTTCCAATAACAACTTATGGGCATATCATTGCATCTTTTTTTGGGCAATTGCTAATATTATTATATACCTCGTATTGAGCTTATCAGACACCACTAAGACACAACCATAATTAGCAATATCCAATTTATCACTAGCATTTCTAGATTTCGATACCAATATCACAATATAAATGAAAATAAATGTGTTCAATAACAGAGAGTACATATGCATTCCAAGATCCATGAAGGCAATTGCCACCAGAACTGCAGGTCCAATATAAGCTACTTGTAGTTGAGGGAAGGTGGGATTGTTTTCACGCTTCAATTAAATATTTAACACATGAACTTCTGCTAACTATTTATTCTTGCAACTATGTCCGAATAAATGGATTTCTCCCAAGATTGAATGTACCTCTTGTAACCGTTGTCATTTACAATAATGGTAATTGTTTATCCTCGCCCCATCCACGTCTGGCATTCACAATAAAGTAAAATAACATATTAAAACCCAATAAAAACTAGGAAAAAGTTGCATTAAAAAAAACACAACAAAATTATCTCAAAATTCAGAATTTTTGGAGATTAACCTCCATCCTGCATTAAAAGTGGAGAGAATAACATTAATAGATGTTATTACCTATCGATATAATTATTCTTAAACCTTGTTTAATTATGAATTTTAAATTGGAAATGTTGTTTGTGACCCATAGCTATCTAAATTGAGAGGTCATAACCGGTATGTGGTTTCTTTAGTGATGGTGGGAAACCCAAAACTAAAAAAGATACAATGACTCATTCTTCAAGAACTCAAATATATCCAATGTAGTTCATCATCCCCAAAATAATTGCAGCTCATCCTTTTATGCAATGTATCCACATATTCCCTTTACTAACTGTCACCCCATTTCACCCACAAATTACATAAATCCAATGATTAACAATGGTGTAAGATAATAGGCCATTGTTATGCCCAGCTTTCTAGAATGGATACTTCCTCAAATCCAGTCGAAAAGCTGCAAAGAAATCATAGTTTGTAATATACACAATATAATATGATATAATAATACATAAACATAAATAATAATATTGATAAATAATTATTAAATACTAAGGGGAACATTCATTCGTGAATGGTCACCCAAAAATTTCCTTTAGGTTTTTATATGCACACCACTATATTCACTTTGTAATCATCATATCTCAAATCAATATCAAATATACATTTCATTATCCATTAATGGATTATTTTTAATATTTACACTGGGCATTCCAGTAAGAAACAAACTTTTATTGTTCTAGTGGTATTAGAGCGTGACGTACGCACACACCAGGCGTCGTCTGAGATCGAGTCATCGCCTCCATTACACCCCTGCCCCTGCAAACTGCGTTCTCCACCTCACCTTCTACGACCTAACCTCTATCATGTTCTCCACTGCTCTTCCCATGCGTCTCGTCCTCCTCCTCCTGCATGCAGTGTACCACTCACCAGCATGCCTCCATCCTACAGCTTCCACCCTCCCTCCCACCTTCCTCTCTCCCCCATATGTGCCCCCCCACTCCTGCATTTACCCTCCTTCCATATGCACTCCTCCATTAACCCGCATCCTTCTCATTCTTCTCCTACTCCCTCCTAGCCATAACCCACCTCTATACCCCTTCAATACACTTCATCCAAGTATACCTGAAACGTCAAGAAAACACGACATGATGCCACCACATGAAGTCACTTTCTTTGACATTCCATCAATATAAATCCCCCCAACAGACGGGTACCAAATAAGGGTAAAACTAGAATTATCCAAATTTGATGGTGAGGAAAAACAATGCATCGCGTGGATCAATAAAGGAGAAGAATACTTTGACATTCATAACATAAACTACGATAGAAATAATATTGAATGCGACGTCATTAAATTGGAGGGGAATGCATATAATTGGTACATGTGGTGGAAGACTACAACCAAGGTGTGTTCCTTTAGTTTGAATAACTTTAAGAATGGTCTTCGTAAAAGGTTTCAAGGCGTAATCGAGAGGGACTTCTTTGCCAAGGTCACCAGATTGCAACAAAAAGGTAGTGTATATGAGTACACATGTGAATGGGAATCTTTGGCAACTCGAGTTCCAGAACTAACCAATGATCAACGCTTGCAAACATACAAACATGGACTAAAACCACACATTCTGTATGAGTTGGAATTACATAACATTTCTACCATGGAGAATGCAAGATGTAAGGCCGAAATCATCGAGAAAAAATTCAAAATATCTGCTCATATTAGCTTCGAAAAAAAATCCAAGAGGAAGCCTCCCTAGTCAGTGAATATGGGAACTTCAAGATATATGCCGCCACATCTAAGGGAAGGAGCAAAACCTAGTTTAGAATCCCAGAGGATGAAGGAAGGAAAGTGCAAATATTGTGGAGAAAAATGGGATCCTAAGCATAAATGTTTGCAAAGGAAAAGCCCCCAGAAGTTGTATGCTTGCGAACTCGAAGAAGAAGAAAAAGACTCAGAAAGTGAAGGATCAAGTAAGGATGATACGGGAAATCAACATGACTACCACTTAGAACTAGAAAATGATACACCAAATATATCATTAGCCGCCATTACAGGGATATCCCAACCACAAACACTTAAGATGAAGGGACAAATAAAAAACAACAATGTCTCGATTCTCATAGATACTAGAAGTACCCATAACTTTATTAATGTTAATGTTTCTAAGATATTCAACTTATTCATTTTCCTAGTGCCTAACATGAAGGTTATGTTAGCATATGCCAAGAAGATTGAAAATGTGGGAAAATGTCATAAGGTTAATTTACAAATGCAAGAGTATAACCTAGAATCCAACTTCTTTGCAATACCTCTTGGAGGAGTAGATGTTGTATTGGGAATCCAATGGTTGCAAACATTGGGTACTTACTCCACTAACCATAAAGAGAACTTCATCAAGTTCAAATGGCTAGGAAAAAAGTACAAATTGTACGGTTTCCAACCACCCCAAACTCAAATATTGGTTACATCACATTGTTGATGAAATTGTCATTGATGCCAACATGGACTTGATGTCATTGATGCCTCCTGCCTGATGAAGAAGCCCTTGGAACCTTGAAGGAATGGTGTGGCTCATGTGTATGGAAGCCCTAGTGGCGTAATGGAAAGTTGAAACCCTTTGATGGAGGACACCCCTACACATAAGCTCTTGAGGTTGAAGAAACCATGGGTTAACTTTGGAATCAAAACAAGCTGCTTCCAGTACACCAAAATTCCACTCCACCACTGTTTAATTTGAGTCAGAGAATAACTTCTTTAGATGACTTCAAATCAAGCTCGGACTATTCGTTCCCGTAGTCAGCCTTTGACAAAGTCCAACTAGTAGATGAATGCAATAGATGAAACCCTAAGCACAATCGTCACTCGGTCTGTGGAAGTGTTTTAAGCCAAGCATCAACCTCGGTCTGTGGACTGGGAATAAATGACAGGAGACATTGAGTTGTGTAGACCCTGGAACAATCAGATATATGCTTCTACAAGCTTTCCAAGACCTCACAAGTGATCACGCCTTCTTATTGTTGAAGATGACTCTATTTAGTTGGCAAGAGGATAGTGTTGTAAGTGACTGCTCCTTACTGTCTGTCCTATAAGGAGATTTGGAGTTGGTGGCCTTGATCCCAATGAACGTGGCTGTCTAAAATTTGTAGTAGACTCCAAGCAATTCTGGAACTTATATGGAATGGATGACTGTACACCCACCACGTCCTGTAGCAGCTGGTGTGATCCCTCAATGATCTTCAAATGGCTCTTGGTTTGGGGAAATGTGTTAATGATCTCTCTCAATCAGTCAAACTCAAATAAGAATACTCTGATTTCTCCTTTCTAATCAATGATATATCAGCCATCAAGCTTAGTGTGATAGTGAGAGAATTAGTTCCTCGCTATATGACAGCCCCTTTTTAAGTCCAAAATGCAGTACCAATGGTGAGTATGACTCCTGTAGCAGCTCGACCCCAAAGACTCCAACAGTAACTCAGCAGCAAGTAAATAGTATTCAGTAAATATGAAGCTCAGGAGTGATAGAAACTCGATCCCTGTTCTGATAGTGAATGGAACCCTCAAACAAATATATGATTGTAATCTCAACAGCTATGCCCTCCTGTGCAACACTGATTCAATGGATATAAAAGAAAATTTCGGCTTCAATAAATAAATTAAAAGTTTTTTTTAAATTGCAAGTCGGCTCCATAAAATGATTTGATGTTGAAGGTCAGGTCCATAAAACTAGTTTATGTCGGCTCAAAACTTTAAAGTTCTTTTTATTAATAAAATAAATTAAAAAAAAGAGCAGGTCGGCCCAGAAACATACAAGTCGGCTCTCCAAATTAAGGTGAAGATTTAGTATAAATACCATCACAAATCTTCATTCTTTTGTATGGAAATTTGGGTGGATAAAAGGCTCTGAGATTTTTCGGGGTCTAGGGTCTGAGGCAGCCGCAGGAGCAGTAAAAATTTCATGGGAGCAGCTCGTTTGACCTTGGAAATTCATGGATCTGCAGCAGCATAAAGTGTGAAGCTCGTTGGACTGAGGAAGAAAGCTCGGTTGACTGAGGAACTCATGGACTGAGGCGAATTTGTAGAGGAGCAGTTGACTGTGAAAACTCTGATAATAGTAGTCTGTGTCTTTATCTTTTTAATCTTTCACATGTTAACAATCCATCATTGTGACTTGTCCTGGTGTCTTCCAAAATACACAGTCCACTGAAATGATTGATGACTGACCGGTCCAAAAATTGCAGAGGTTAAAATAGTCCTGAAATTGCAGAGGAGAGGGACTTGAGTTTTGGCATGCATTGTTTCCTGGTTAGGGTTTTATACAGACAGTCTTTGAAGTCTTCCTCATCCTGATGATGATATTTATCATGACATTGATATATGATCAATAATGAGAGTTGACCATGGTGTGGACAGAGATGTGACAATTAGTGTATTATTCCCTATTTCCAGGTGTACAAACAGTAACACATGCTTGATCAATGAACAACAGACATACACCAAGTCGTGGACAAAGCTGCAGTGAAGAAGATTATTTTTTTTTGATCTGTTTTAAGGAGTTTGAAATTCTGGGTTACTGTGGAGGCTATTGAGGAAGTCGCAGCAAACTGAAGCCTTTCATCCAACTCTGATTTTGGGTCTCTTTCTCTGAGGTAACTGCAGAAAAGAAGTCTGAAATTCTAGTATGTACAAGAGGACCGAAATTTGGCAGCTTATCATCTTAGAATATTGACTGAGGCAAGATGACTGTGTAAACTCGGTAGCTAACTACATAAATTTTTTATGTTTTAAGCACATCAACAGTCCTAGGGTAGATGGTCTTTCTTTTATGATAAAATGATGCCCTAACTAGTTAACTGTGAAATTAGAAGGAAACCAATGCAATGATCTTTGCAGATCTGATTTTTGTGGAAATTTGCAGACCCGAGTTCATCCACAAAGATCCTTTAGTTGGGTGTTTAATAGTGTTTTAAGTGATGTTCTTATTACTGTCCTTCTTCTACAAACAACAGTACATGTAGAGTGCATACAAGCACAGGCACAACAAAGAAAAATCCTTTTCTTTTGGTCAATTATGAGATGAGATATTGTATGGGATTTTCTTGACTATCTTCTTGAATTATGACATGAATGTTCCCACAGAAACATAGATATAGAAGACAGTCAGAAAAGTAATGAATTGTGACATAATATCCAAGATGAAAGGAGATAAATTCCATGGTGTAACCTCACTTCTGGGGTCGGAATAAATAGGGTGTGAGAAGCCCTATGTAACAACAGACATCTAGAACATACACAGTCAAGCTTGGAAGCTACTATAATGTACACACAGTTCAAGGTCAAGTGCATACACCAGTGATGATGCACTCCTAAAAGATGCAGACCTTGATGTGATGATCAAAGTTTAAATGATGATAGCAGACCTTCATAAGTTGAGTAAAGATAAGAAGAGAAAGTCCAGGGTTGAACTGAGGTAAGTGAAAGATAAAGGTATATGTCCTAGTAAGAGAAGGAAACTCAGACTTGGCATTCTTCAAGTGCATACAAGGTATGCAACTCTAGAGTTGACTGTTATTGAGTTAGAAATGAGTTATGTCTGGTAGCATAAAGTCTGAAGTTATCCACAGTCAAGGTATGAGTTTTGACATGCACTACTTGCTAAGCATAAGAGCAGAGTAGATGTGATTGGCATGATCCTTGAGCAGTAGAGCAGATGATCAGTATGAGCAACTGTTTTGGACCAGCAGAGTTGATGAGTGCTGAGAAGAGATGATAAGCAGCGTTGATGATGACCAGCAACAAAGATTGACCAGAAGTGATGAATAGTGTTGACCAGCAGAAGATGAACAGAGAAGATTGAGAAGACTATTGCAGCAGTGTTGAGCAGATTGACAAACAGTTGATGTGATGAGCAGAGAAGATGAGTAGCTTTGATGTGACAGAGATTTCTTGTGTGACACAAGTATACTGTTTTGTAAAAGCAAGCTTGTCTTGCTTTTGAGGTTAGGATACCTCAAACCCTTCTTAGCAGGGTCTAAGAAAACCAGGTAGGGTCCTGGATGTAGAGTAGGTGCTCTATGTATCAGTAGGTGCTGATTTTTCCTAACGATTGTAGCCGAACCAAAACTAATATAAAAAGAGTACAAATTTATATGGTGTGGTGTTCTTCTGTGTTATGGTTCTTGATGAGTTAAATGCTATGATATGTGAATGATGAAGTTTATGAAATGATTATGAGATTGATAGAATAATGAAATGATGAATTGGTAGTTAAGTGTGACAGGTCAAGAAAAGTTGTAAAATTGCTTTACACTGATTCACCCCCCCCTCTCAGTGTCTACACACATCATATGGAACGACTAATTCAAAAAGGAGCACCTGCTTACATAATTCGATGTTAAGAGATGTATTTTCCAACATGTGAAGGAGATAACTACAAACCACCATAGGTTCAACAACTAATCCAAAAACAAGATGTTCCAAGAGATTCTGATGTAGGTCCCACCAAACAGGAAGATTGAGCATATAATTGAGATAGAACCAGGGGAAAAACCTGTCAATGTTAAACCGTACAGATATCCTCATCACCATAAAAAAAATATCAAAAGGATAACCCAATATTTGTTAAAATGTGGAGTCATTTCAAAGAGAAGAATCCCTTATGTAGCTTCAGTGGTGCTAGTTCGAAAGAAGGATGGATCTTTCAGGTTGTGCGCAGATTATATAGGTCTAAACAAGATAACAATCAAGAATAAATTCCCCATCCCATTAATCGATGAGATGATGGACTAACTTCATGGATCTAAGTAATTCTAAAAATTAGATTTGAGATCATGGATTACCAAATCATGGTTAGAATATAAGACCTAGCAAAAACTACTTTCCGTACTCTTGAGGACCATTATGATCTCAAAGTAATGCCCTTCGGATTAACTAATGCTCCAGCCTCCAACCACTTTTCAAGATGCAATGAACCAATTGTTCCAACCATATTTGCAAAAAATCATATCAATATTTTTTATGATATCCTCATATGTAGCAAAATTTGGAGAGATCATATCCGTCACTTAGATCAAGTACTCACCATCTTGGAAGAACATCAATTTTTTGAAAAAATGTCAAAATGCACTTTTGGAAAAGAAGAAGTGGACTATCTAGGCCATATAATATCAATAGAAGGATTCAAATTTGATCCAAGTAAGATCAAGGAAATCACTGAGTGGCTCAAACAAGATAACATCTTGAAATTAAGAGGATTTCTAGGATTGACAGTATACTATCAAATATTTGTGAATAATTACGCCCATAAACTACCCCTCTAACAGATTTATTGAAGAAGAATTCATTTCGATAGAATAATGAAGTTGGAAAATGTTTTGAGGCATTGAAAAACATTATGTCATCAATGCCAATATTAGCAACACCGGATTTCACAAAACACTTTTTGGTTGGGTGCGGTGCTTTAGGATTTGGGATAGGAGCAGTCTTGATGCAAGGACGTCATCTAATAGCATTCGAGAGTTGGAATCTCAACAAGAAGGAGAGAGTATGAAGTAAACATATGATAAGGAAATGATTTCCATTATACATGCTCTAGCAAAATGGATACAATACCTTCTAGGGAGAAAAATCTTGATAAGAACAGAGCACAATAGTCTTCAATATTTCCTACAACAAAAAACATTGTCAACTGAACAACATAAATGGATAGAAAAATTTGCTACATTTGACATGGAGATACTACATAAGAGAGGAAAGACAATGTAGTTGTTGATTCCCCTTCTTGAAAAGATGAAGAATTCAAGACTTATGCGATCTCAGTTGCATTTCTAGACTGGCTAGATGAGATCTGAGGTGAATATGCTAGGGACCCAGACACCTATGCCTTAATCAATGATCCTAATCAAGGTCCAAAATGAGAATGGAGGAATTAAATCCTTTGATATAAATTAAGAATCTACTTAAGCCCAACATCTAGGTTTAAGACCAAGGTGTTGAAAGAATCTCATAATTCCCCAACCATAGGACATGTAGGTTTTTTCAAAACTTACTATAATGCCAGGAAATCATTCATTTGGAGGGGAATGTATAAACACATTCAAAATCATGTAGCAAAGTGTGACGTATGTCAAAGAAACAAAAGCGAGAATGTCATCACACGAGGGCTACTCCACCTGCTACACATTCCAAACCAAAAGTGGGAGGAAATATCCATGGATTTCATCGAAGGATTACCACTATTCGAAGGTAAGGATACAATCTTAGTGGTAGTGGACCTACTAACGTAATATGCATATTTTATGGGTATAAAGAAACCTAACTATACTAGGAAAATTGCTGAAACATTATGTAAAAATATTTACAAATGACATGGATTTTCAAAAATCATCGTTAGCGATAGAGATGCCAAATTCACAAGCAATTTTTGGAAGGAATTCTGCAAACAAATTGGGATCACACTTAACATGAATTCATACAATCACCCCGAGATAGATGGACAAATGAAAGTTGTCAACAAATTTTTGGAAACATATCTTCATAGTTTCATCACTGACAAGCATAAAAAATGGTTACATTGGTTATATCTTACAGAATGGTGGTATAACTCCACCTATCATACGTTATCCAATATAAAACCTTTTCAATCATTGTATGGTTATGAGCCTCCTCCATGGAAGGAAATCGTTCAAAGTGATGCAAAAGTTCCAACAGTAAAAATTCAACTTGAATAAAATCAGAGAGCAATGCAAATACTCAAGGATAATTTAACCATGGCACATAATCATATGAAGCAGCAAGCAGATCAATATAGAATAGAAAGGGAGTTTGAATTATCAGACTAGGTATTTGTAAGACTTCATCCATATAAGTAAATGCCACTTAAGAAACAGGGAACGAATAAACTGGGCCCCAAGTTTTATGGACCATATTAAATTATCCCAAAGATTAGACCTGTAGCATATGAATTGAAGTTACCAGACAAGATTCGAATTCACAATTTTTTTCATGTTTCAAACTTCAAAAAATTGTTGGGTCGACATTAGTTTGCTCAGATGACACTTCCTATCTTGGACGACGAAGGGAATCTTGTTCTAGAACCAGAAGTCGTCTTCAACATCAAACAAAGAAGGTTACATTCTCGAACAATTAAAGAATATATTATTAAGTGGAAGAATTGGCCAGAGGAAGATGCTTCATGGGAGATACAAAAGTTCATCCAACAACACCCATCATTGCCTTTATTTGAAAACAAAGCATTTTAAAAGATGAGGGAAATGTTATACAAAAATAACTAGACTAAATAAACAAAAAAAGAATAAATAATAAAGAGTCTACAGTGGAACATATCTTTGGAGAGTGTTTAGTTTTTATTGATGTCTGGACTGAACTCATGAGGAGTCTACAGGTCACTTTTAAGTAGGATACTGACAATCTGGAGGCTAAATTAATTAGATGTAAGGATCTTCATCCTTTCTTGATGGATGCACCATTTGCAACACTGTGGGAAATTTGGCGAGCCAGGAATTTGGCTATTTTTCAGGAAAAATAGTTGGGTGTTGCACATGTCTGCATCAATATTCTGACAAGGTTAAAGGATTTTGGATGTGGTTATAGAAACTGTTCAGTTAGTTGACTCATCCTCCTGCTAGTGATAGATCTGTAGTGGCTGGTTACTTTTGATGGGGTTGAACAAAAGGGAGAGTGTCGGCAACGGACACAGAGTGTTCACCTTGTTGAGCAATATCTTATTATGTTCATTCATAAAGGGGGGTTTTTAATTGTGAAAATAAGGTCAATATATTGTAGATATTGGGGGCGGGAAATAGGGTATGGGGGGTTTATAGGTATTGGGGGGGTATAAAAAGGGGTTTCTAGTAAAAAATAAGGAATATTTTGTAAAAATAGGGTTTTTTTAATTGGAAATATGTATTAGGAGGGGGGCTCAACAAAAATATTTTTGTAAGTAATTATGTAGTGAACTTAGGGGAATTCTTTAATATCCCATGAACGAAGGCGCTATGGCATGGTTTCACTAAGTGAAGACCCCGTGGACATGGATGGTGATTAAGCTGCATATGAACCACATATTTTGACTGAGAATGGCAATGGGATTTGGAACAAACACAAAGGCGGAATTGGTAGCTTTATGGGGGCTTCTTTGGTTTTATCTACACAAGAATATGCATATCTATCAGAATTTGGGGGATTCTAAAGTTATCATATATTGGATCAATCATGTGCATCTCATTCACTCATTGGACTTGTCTCACTGGCTAAGTAGAGTTAGAAGTCTATTGAATTCCTTCCCAAGGACCATTTTACATCATATTTACATGGAATACAATGGAGAAAGGGATGCACAATAAAAAAATGCCACTAGTGTTAGGCGTGGATTCATACTTTTTGAGGAGCTGCAAAATTGGAACATGATCGAATCAGGTAAATTGAGAGTTTAATAACTCCAATATCTTCCTTTTGGCGTTGTTATGGGCTCTAGTTTCCTTATGTTGTATTGCAGAAACAATGTTAATTTTTTAGGAATATGCTTTGAATGTTTTAGGTTGAATCATTCGATAATAGAATGGAATGTATGTAAAAGTTTATATGGCTATGACTATTAAGATATTTATAGTGGGCATAATCTGAAAGAGAACCTGTCTTTATCTCATTGTAATTATGTTACAATTTTAATACAAAAAAACTGTTATTTTCTTTATGAAAAAATAAATAATAAAAATGTAATTATACATAGAATGAAATTAAATAATAATTTAAAGAGGCGGGACTTTCCGAATAATCACTTCTTAAGACCATATCAAGTCATATATATAGTCGAGGATGTCTTTTCTAACAATCATCATCTATATATTTTTATTTTTACGAGTTTTTATTTTGTTCCATATTTCTACTATGATTAGAGTTTTATTCATGGTGGAACTCTATTCTTGAGTTTTGGCATCCTCGATAATGACCTAGAAGTCCCTTGAAAATTCCAAAAGATCCTTGATTCTATTAAAACTTTTCCTTGGATGATTTGGTGGCCCTTTATAAAACTTAGGCAAGCCTCTAAGACATTTAATTCTGTAATGTATATGAGCAAAATCAGAGTTGATTTCGATTAAGAAAGTCCACAAAATATTTTAACTTGTTTACACTTCATTTTTCATTATTTCACCCATATTATTTCAACCATATTATATGCTTTTTCGAATGGGCACAAAATTTGATTGTTCAAGGCCTTATAGAGTTGTCCATAAATGTTGGCAAGGCAAATAATTTGAGATTGAGTATCTTAATTTCAAGATATAATGATGAGCATCAATTACAATACTTTTTTTTCAGCGGAAAAAATACCAGATCCTGTTATTCTATTGAATCAAATATCATCATATACATACAGTCATAGTGACATTCTTCATAAATAGATTCTGCAATGGGGTGTCCTCTTAACTCAAAGGCGAGTCCCCGTCATCAAACTATGGTCAGAAAGACACAAGCCTGTTGTATTGCAGGCTTTTATCATCACTCCTGTATAGACAGGTAAGATTTAATCAACTTTCAGAAATGAATAGAAGCACCATAACTCATGAGCATAAGAAGATGACTGAGAATCTCTTCATGGGATTGCTAAGATCCCATTTAATGACAACTAATTATGTGCTTAATGAAAAGGGGATTAATTCCCAGCACATTCTAATATGACTGAAAATTACCATGATCAGTAATCTTGTCATACAGAAATTCCTTGAAATTCCCAAAACTTGAATCAAGAGAGAGTGCGTTTTTAGAGAGACTGTTAGCAATCTGGTTATGCTCACGATATATGTGTTTCATGATCATATCTGGAAAGTTATGCAGTAATTCTCTAATATCATCACACCAATGACTCAGATGTGGTAAGTTCAGGGTGCCTTTTCCTGTAGCCCATGAGATGATGACAAGGGAATCGCCATATATAGAGTGTAGAGGAATTCCCATAATCTTTGAAACAGAGAGAAGAGCCCATAAAGCCACCAGCTTAGATTTAGTGTTGGAACTTCTGCCACAGCCCATGGAGAAATGAATACTGTAAGAGCTGCTCAAATATAATATGAAACCTACCCCCCCTATGTTCTTGGCGGCTGCACCATCAAAATAACCACAAGGATAAGAAGTCTTTGGAGGCAATCCAATTACTCTGTATTAATCTTCTTAATAGGCACAGTATATGTATGAAAGAGCAATTCAATTTGTTGGAGGACCGAATAGACTGCTGGAGTGTTCCCTTCAAATATACATCTATTCCGATGTTTCCAGATTGACCAATAGGTGAAAAAGGGTAGAGATAGCTTGGGGTAGTCCATAGGGTGGGCACGTACCCAATGCTCAAGATACAATTGCGCAGAAGCTCCCGCTAAAGCTTTATTAAAGGATCGGGAGTCAAAGTGCTCAAAAACAGCTTCGAAGGTGCTCTTTGTAAAATGACAATCCATAAACAGATCCTAGGCTGTTTCCTCATCTTCCTTGTAGAGCAAACAAAAACTAGGTCCCTGGATGCCACGTTTATTGAGCTGATCCCAGGTTAACACTTTGTTATTTAACAGGAGCCAGATAAAGCATCAGATTTTTTCAGGAATATTATATTTCCATAGAAACTGATAAACAAAAGATGTCTCGGGATATGGCTCCTTATAGTGATCCACCACACACTCATATGCCATTACCGCAGTTAAAGTTCCTGAGTAATTCTTGAAAGACCAGAGAAGACTATCTGGATTAGACCTTAGTCTTATCCTCCCATACTCTAGCCCCTTAACATATTCATTCCAAATAAAGTTCCTTTCTCCACCTAGATCCAGGTCCGATGCAGTGAGCCAGTAGGTCTAGGCTTCGGCTGAATAATTTCTGGCTTGAGCCAGGGATAATATACCATAATCTTCCAAATAGTTATGGATATCCTGAGGCAGCATGAAACAAGTACCCATACCTGTGATCGGGTCCACGCCCACCCTTATGCTGTCACCATTTCCCACCATCCAAGTTAAGCCACTGCCGAACCAAGAAATAGCACTAATGAAACCTTTCCAAATAACAGAGACACCCATGGCAGAGAATGCCTTGCATCGAATCCATGACAAAACATTATTCTTCTTTAAATATTTCACTGAAATTAGCTTAAACCAAAGACCATTGGCGCAAGGAGCAAGCCAAAAAGATTTAAGCCTTAAGGAAATGCTGACCCATTCTAGATTTTTGATACCCCAACCCCCTTGATAAGTGGGCTTAGATAAGGATGTCCAATCAACAAGATGGTATTTTTTCTTTTTCCCCATAGAGCCCCAAAGGAAGTCAAAGATCAAACTTCTAAGTTTCCCTAGAATGGATTTCGGTATGGGGACTAATGCCAACCAGTACACCGGTAAGCTGGTGAGTACTACCCTAATAAGAACCAGCCTCCCCCCCATAGAAAGAATCCTGTAAGACCAATGTGAAATCCTGTTTTCAAACTTTTTAATGAGCCATAGCCAGTCTTTAACATTGTATCCCAAGGGTTTTATAAAATACCCAAGATAATTGAACCTCGAAGAAATGTGCTGGGTCTTGAATGGCAAGGATGGCGTGATTCTATTAATTGTCCCATCGTCAACATTGTTGAACAAGAAAAATGACTTCTCTGAGTTTATAAACATGCCTGATGCTTCACAAAAGGTATCCAATAAAACTTTGAATGCTATACATTCTTCACATGTGCCAAAACCGAAAAGAATAACGTCGTCTACAAAAAGAAGGTGGGTAAGGGATAGATGTTGTGAGATTTTGATCCCTTTTACCAGACCATGTCTGCGAGCATCATCAATAAGGAGGCTGAGTCCTTCAATCACAAGGATAAAAAGGAGAGGAGAAAGTGGACATCCTTGCCTGATTCCATGAGAGGCCGTGAAGAAATGTGAGGGGGAGCCATTGATAAGTAGTGCAAAATTAACCGAAGTTAAGCATCCCATTATCCAGTTGACTCCTTCCAGAGGCAAACCAATTTGCAGAAGAATGAGCCTGATATAGGACCAGTTAACTCTATCAAAGGCTTTAGTGAGATCAAGCTTGAGGACAAGGACACTTTTGTTCCTGGATTTGACAGAGTGTAGGACTTCTTGGGTAATGGCTAAAGGCTTTGAGATCTGGCGGTTTTTGAGGAACCCAAACTGCTGAGGAGAGATAAATTTGTCAAGAAAGGGATTAAGATGTTGTGCAACAACCTTTGCTATCAGCTTGTATATCAAGTTGCAGAGAGAGATAGGACGAAAATTGACAAAGGTTGAAGGTTTGTCTTTTTTAGGTATGAGTGTGATAAAAGTCGAATTAAGTGAGGGTAGAACCCTCCCGGACAGACGTGAATCTTCCACCAAATTCACAAGTTCTTCCCCCATAAGGTCATAAAAGGCTAAAAAGAACTCTACAGGGAAACCGTCAGGCCCCAGTGATTTGTTTTTCTTGAAAGACTTGAGAGCCCTTTCCACTTCCATTGATGTTACCTTGGAAGTAAAGGATGACCGCTCCTCATGGGATATAAAAGATGGGAAGAGACTGATGATTTTCATCTAAGCAGAAATAGTGGTAAGGTTATCATCACAGAAAATATTTTTAAAGTGTCTAACTCCCAGATCCTTCAAATCCTGGTCATGTTCAACCATAGAACCCTCCTCGTCCTCCAAACCCCAAATCATATTATGATTTTTCCGTGCAGTAGCCACATAATGGAAAAACTTGGTGTTGGCATCACCCAATGTTTCCCAAATCATCCTACTTTTAAGTTTGGCAGAGAGGATCTCATGATCCCTTAGTTTTTTTAAATCCGATTGAAGAGCCTTTAGATTGGAGAGAGTCGCCAAAGAGTAAATACCAGTAGGGGAGGAGGAAAGTATATTGTGAATCTCTGACTCAATTAAAAGGCTCTTATCTTTCATCTCGAGGGACTTGTGACGAGTCCAATCTTTGATTTTCACTTTCATTAGTCTGAGCTTCATCGAGAAAGAATCCATCCCAAAATCAGAGGATTCATGGGTGAGGAGAGACCACTCTTTCTTAATCATATTAACAAAATCGTCAAATGCTAGCCATGAGTGGTTGAATTTGAATGGAAAGACACAAGGTGATGTGGTCTCCCTCCATTCCAAGATAATCGAGAAATGGTCAGATATAGCCGAGGAAAAGGCCCATACCATGTGCTGAGGTAGTAGGTCAATCAGGCTAGTGGAGAGCAAAAACCTATCAAGTCTTTTGCTTATACCATCATCTCCTGAGCGGCCATTGCACTAGGTTGGTCCCGCATAGTTAGGAGCAATGTCAACAACATGATGAGAGGTGAACAGGTGACTGAAAAAGGGGCCAAGAGGATCAGAGCGAGCCTTTTTACCCCAGACTCAGAGAAATTTAAAGTGAGATTAAGATCGCTTGCTAAAACCAAATTAGGTTGGTTGAGTAAACCCCCTTGCACAACCAAATCCCAGAAAGTTTCCCGATTAGTATATGGCCCATAACAGTTGAGAAGGGGGAGATTCAATGAAGAACCCCAGACATGAGCTTTTAGAAGAATCCCAACCACAGTTCTAAAAGCTTTGATCTTGAAACAAAGAGGGTTCCATGCCGCAAGTAAACCCCCAGAGAGGCCTGAGGAACTCAAAGCACAATATTCCCATCCCAGACGCAATTTAGAGAAAGCCAAAAGAGCTGGATGGGAGCTGGTCATAGTTTCTTGCAAAATGATTAGATCAGGTGAAAGAGATACAAAGAGGTTCTGGAGACTTTTATGCTTGGCCAAGCCTCCAAGGCCACGGACGTTAAATGAGAGGATCTTCATTAAGAACCTGATGACAAGGGTGTCTTTTCTCTAAGGGCCCGAGAGGGGGAAGGTTGTAAATTACATGCAGCATTCTTCAACCTTGTAGACAGTGGAGTATAATGGAGGGGTATGGGAGAGGAATCGGATGAGGAAGGAGGAGCTTTCTTCGTTTTTCTCCGAATTGACACATTCTGAAAGCGAATAGAGTCCAATGGGAGGACTAAGGGAGATTGTGGAGTTTTATCAGAAAAAATTTCCACAGAAGTTTGTAAAGATGGATCAGCAAAAGAGGGTGAGGAAACCGGACTGCGGGGAGGGGAAGGTGCAGATGGAGGTCTGGAACCAGGTAAAGGGGGAAAATCAGAGTCCGTGAATAAAGAAGGCATCACAGGGTAGAGTGGAGGGGAAATCTGTGACTCCAATAGTGGAAGCTGAACAGAAGGTGGATGATCTTCTGGCAAGGCAGGAAACACAGAGGGAAGAATTTTCTCCTTGATGGGGGTAATAGGAGTCATAACAGGTGAAGAGTCAAGGGCCAGAGACTCAGAGTTCCCTGCTAAACCGGAGGAAGGGCCTGAGGCGGTAACAAAATCTAAAAGCAAGAGTTCTTGCTCAGATACATCATCAAATAAAGTGTAGGCTTGAGAAAGCATACCTTTTGTAGGTTCGTCTTCGACAGTGACCAATGTAATAGGAGAGAGAGGTGGTACTCGATCCAGTGAGAGTGGTGAGGAAATATGAGTGACAGACCCCTTTCTGATCTCTGGACAGGTCCTTCAAAGATGGCCTACGGTTCTGCACCTACTGCATCGGAAGGGCACATTTAGGTAGTCGATCAATTGCTGAATAATCCTTTCAAGACATAAAATTTCAATCTCGATTGGGAGTCCTGTGGTTAAATCCATTTCCACAAGGATCTTGGCCATCAGTTTGTCAAATGTATGAAGGAAATCATCTTCAATGGCAACGAATCGCCCAATGGTATTTCCAATACCCTCCATTACCTCGCGTTTCCACAATGGTAGAGGCAGACCAGGTAGAAGGACCCACAAATGTAGTTTCTTGACACGTTCTCTTAGTGGGTCAAAGTGTATATGCCAGCGGTTCAGAACTAATGATCCCTCCCGAATGTGCCATAATGAGTTTAAAACTAACAAAGCATGGGCTCTTCCAAAAACACTATAACAATCCAGCCTCTGGCAAACAGACTGATCGAGGGAGTATACGAGAAAAGAGGTTTCCAATTTTCTGCAGCCCAAATGTGCCACTCGTTCTTTCCCATCTAAGTATACTCCAGTCTACCAATAAGGGCACGCGATCGTAATGCCTCTACCATGTCCATGAAAATGTCCCTTCCGAGAACAAATCGTAATTTGCCCTCCCGGACTTTGTGTGCCTTCACATTCCTGTGGCGACGGCTATGAGATAGAGAAGGTAGAGGGTCCCCTTCCATCTCTAATCCAGACCCTAGAAATGGCCTCAACCAACTAGAGCAGAGTCCAACAAGTCACCAGATCAGCCGAAAACCCCGGAAGGGGGTGACTCTTTTACGAAAAAAGGAGAACCACGAGAAGACCATGTAAAGGGTTCCAGAATAGGAAAACACGAGGAAAACATATATGAGTCAACCTATCATGATGATCCCGTGACAATTGGAAGTCGAGAAAGTCCTAAGTGATGGAAGAAACCTCGATATGACGACAAGGAGACTAGAAGGACACTGCAATCACTGAGAGGACAACCGGAACAAAAAAACCCTAAAAACACAGAAAGTTCTAAAAGGATAAAAGGAAAGAGACCAAATGACGTAACCCATACCAACTAACACCACCCGATAGTGCTACAGGCCATAAGAGGCAGGGTAAACAAGAAATTCTGGCAGGTTCTAGTCCGAACAAACCCTCATAGAAATCCCGTCAAAGCAATAACAGACAATAAAAGAGATAGCCAGAAGGAGGATGACCGCCCAGACCCAGCTCATGCGGCTAGATGATTACCACTTTTTTCCACTGGTTGGTACTAGTCCTCCACCGAGGAGGATGGACTCCAGTTTCCAGGTCCAGGCTATGAGCAGTCAAACCCTACGAATAGAATAAAACCCTAGAGACACCCGAAAGTGCGTACACAGCAGCACAAATAAAAAACCTACGACGAGAGAAGAAACTGGAAAGGACCCAGAAAAAGAATCATAACAAACCACAAAAAACCCAAGTATAAAAAACCCTGCACCACAAGAGCAGATTAACAGCAGCATGTAATCCCTCAAATGTCGGCAGAGTCAACCTCTGCACAGATAACTCGCTCAGATCCGGCAGAGTAATCATCAATTACAATACTTGTTCATGTGGAAAAGTAATATGACCTATTGGCCTCATCTAACCTAGTATTTTGGGACTTCGTATCAAATTGTTTGTGTACATATAACAATTTTTTTTCATGTGTATAGTATTCTATAATTGCATGCTATATATCCTATTAGTTTATATTTTGGAGTCTCGCACATATATCCTATTAGTTTATATTTTGGAGTCTCGCACATGATATTTTGGAGTCTTTTATTGAGTTGTTTTACATATAACAATTTTTAAATTCCAAATTATGTGGGAAAATAATTATGTGTCAACATTAGTAGCAATATTTCTTTTTTTTTAATCATGGAAACAACAACTTTCCATAAGTATATTTAACATCTTTTAAGCCAAATACCAATAAATTGTGACTTAGCAGAGCCTAAATGTCCTGAAGCTCACGGAGATGAGCCTCTGTCCCTTTCAAAACTCTCCAATTAGCTGTGGTCTAGCGGTTAAATCGGTGGGAGTTTCCATCACTGGCCCAGGTTCGATTCCCACAGGGGAGTCCTCAGAGTGACATCTATCCCAGGAGTGATCAAAATATAAGTCCCCGACTCCGGCCAAAAAATCAAGGGGTGTTCTTTGAAAAAAAAAAAAAAAAAAAGAGAAAAGATAGAGGCAATTTCGAGAAGCTGCTAAATGTGTCTGCCCCATCTTAATATGTAAGACAAATTCTACCAAATGCCAATTTAACTAGTGGAAAATATATAGTCTAACTGGTTTGTCCATTATATTTAATTTTTTGTTTAGTTGGATAAATAATTTTTTTTTTCAAGTGGAAGAAATAAAGCAACAATAACACGCTTTCAAATTCTACCAAGAAATAAGACAAATTCTACCAAATGCCAATTTAACTAGTGGAAAATATATAGTCTAATTGGTTTGTCCATTATATTTAATTTTTTGTTTAGTTGGATAATAAAAAAATTGTGTGTGTGTTTAGTGGAAGAAATAAAGCAACAATAACACGCGTCTTATTAAATCGATAGGCGCAAATGAACCCATAAATTAATTGATGACTCGTAGGCTAGGGTTTCACCTTATTGTTGTAGGATGGACATTTCTCAATAAACACCTTTTTTAGTAGCATTGCCCCTTACCCGGGATAAACGGTCAAGTCAATTAAGCCCTGAGTAGGATGGATAGAGCTCTAACAAGTTTTTATGGACCTATGTGTGGCAAAGGGGATTACTCAGCTTCTGGGCCTATTTACCATATATAAGTATTCAAAATGGCAGCTTCTAGTCCTCCTCCTGTTGTATTCATGAACCAGTCATCTTTCCTCTTTCTTCGACCAGGTATCTTTTGCCTCACTTACCCTATCACTTAGGAAGGAATAAATGAATGCATTTAAGTTTATCCCTATATAGCTCTCCCTCCGGAGATGATAAGGAAAGAGCTTAGGACCAAGAGAATACAGAGCTCCCTTCTTGCCAGTGGAGACCAGCTGGAGTTCACACAGATGCGCAACTCTAAAGGAGGGACGAAATTGCGACGCAGGATCTACTCCACACCACTTGTACACTGTTGCCATCAATCCCTACTGTCCATCAATCTCATCAACTGGGGGTGGTTTCTTCTACATCCATTCTTTAAATCTCTCATCTTCTTGCAATTTTTCACACCACATCTTTTCTCCTTTCCATTGCTTCCAAGTTTATGAAACTTATCCCTCCATTGCTACTCTACTGATTCGGGATGGATTCTACGGGTTAACAGCTTTCGTTGGCTCTATTTCTTTATCTCTGTGAAAGCCTCCCAAAATGAGAATGGCTGGTTTACGGCTTCACATAGCTGCCACACTCTTCTCCATACTCCTCCTCTATACCATTGCTGCAAGCATGTCCATCGACTCTATGTCCGCAGATGCTCATGCTAATCGGCCAGCAAGGCATTCCAAAAAGTTGGGCAGTTTGGTGGAAGATCCAGTGGTATTGTTGACATACCACAATGGCCCCCTGTTAACCAGTAAGCCAGGCTCCCTTGATGTCCATCTCATTTGGTATGGGAAATTCACCCTTGCTTAGCGTTCCATTGTGGGGGACTTTCTGCAGTCTCTCTCTCTCGGAACAAAAGGGACAGAAGCAAAGAATCCCTCTGTGTCTGTTTCTGCCTGGTGGAATACACCCCACAAATACAACAACAAGTCCAAGGTCAAGCATTCTACCAACAGCAACAACATTTCCATGCTTGGAAAGCAAGTGGTGGAGCAAGGCTATTCCCTTGGCAAGTCGCTCAAGAGGGTCAACATCGTCGCTCTGGGTGAAGGTGCCATTAAGTCAGGAGCTCTGCATTTATTGGAGAATAATGTTGTGTATTTGGTGCTTACCTCCGAGGATGTTACCATGGAGGGTTTCTGCATGAGCTCCTGTGGATTCCATGTCAATCTCAATCTATTGTCACACTAGAAATCAACAAGAAGCTGAATGATGGGAAAAGAAGAGAGGAATCGATGACTTCTTCCATATGCTTGGGTTGGGAACTCTGCAAGTCAGTGCCCTGGACAATGCATGTGGTCATTTCATCAACCCATTTATGGTCCCTAGACTCCTCCTCTGGTGGCCCCAAACAACGACATGGGTATCGATGGGATGATCATCAATATCGCCATCGTTCTGGCAGGTGCAGTCACCAATCCCTTCAACACTGGCTACTACCAAGGGGATGTTGCTTCACCTATGGAGGTCGTGTCCGCTTTCCTGGGAATATATGGAAAGGGAATATATCTAGGGTTCCCTGGGGAGTTTTTGTGTTGGAAATAATTAAGTACTCGTTGATCCATAATCAGCTGACTCTGTCAGAGTTTGTAGCAGGTCAGAAAGTGTCAGAGAGTCTAACAAGATAAAGAGTTCAGATTTCTTGTATATAAGACAGTATAATTTAGTTGTTGAAGCTAAGTTTCTAGGTAGAGAGTAATTACAATCTTTAATGTTAAGTCGGTTAGTCGGCATAAATTTTCTATATGAAGAAGGAGAAGTGAAGAGAAGTTGAATATACTTATGCTTCAGACCTTCTACATGGTAAACATCATGAATAGAACAGAGAAGAGAAGTGCTGAGAAGAAGAAGAAAAACTCAGTGAAGAGTTTGAAGCTCAAGCTTCTGTGTGTTTTACCAACTTTGTATTTACGGCTGTAAGTTTTGTTATGTCGTCACATGAAATATAAATCCTTAAGTTTATGGTTGAATGAATGTTTTAGTTAGCCGCATATCTTCTCCATATTTACTTGAGTGAATGTTGTTTACATTTACTAGACAAAGAATCCAAAATTATTTCTCTATGTAAAAGTTCCAGTTTTAGGCGCGGGGGGTTCGACACAAATCTTGTTTCTTTTTTTTTTCACAAATGCCCGTTGGAAATATTTAACATTTTAAGGTCATTTACTAAGGAGAATTGGCTCAAATTGGGGCAACTTAAAAGTTCATGATTGGGAAAAAAGTCGATTCACACAATTGGAATTAGGGGGAGTAAATTTGAGCCGCTTATCCCTCAAATTCATAGGTCCGTTGCTCGCTTTGCCACTGATGTTGGGTCAACTGCTACTGGTGCTATAACACGGTCAGCTGGAACTAGGTAAACAACTTAACCGAGTGAACCATTGGAAAGATTTAACATTTGAAAGTGAAACCATTGGAAAGATTTAAATTTGAAAGTGAAGGTTTGTAGTTAAGGAAATAAATAAATTCACTAAATTATTATGTGTTTATAGACGATAGGTGCAAGCTTTATAGCCTGGTGAGTTAGTTCAAGTGGTTGAGTGCTGTAAGTTGTGAGCAAAAGGAATTGGGGTCAAATCCTCGAGTGGCTATACATATGGGGTAACTCAAATTCCTTAATGTATTATGATGAGGTGGGAAAGTCCCATGCAGATTATGAAGAAAATAATGATGACTATGTTGATGTTTTCCCATATACAGATTAATGAAAATTAAAGAAAAGAGTGACATGTTAATTTATTAAGATGATGAAGAAAATAATGATGATTATGTTGATGTTTTCCCATATGGAGATTAATGAAGATTAAAGAAAAGAGTGTCATGTTAAGTTACTTAATAGACTAGAATGAGATTAAAAGATCAACTTGCACTCCTAGAAGTGTCAATGTAAATGATATTGAGGATATTGAAGAAGTGCATGGTGTTGAATGCATGTCACAAGTAGAGCATATAACTTTGATGAAGTTCATTATGATGAGCATGAAAGTGTAGATGTTGAAGGCAACACTGGGGCTGCAAAAGTTTTTTTTTTCAGAAAGAAAAAAGCCTACCTTGTTATTCTCATTAAGAATCAAAGAATATAATTACATTCTCCCCTTGAACGGGATGCCCACCAAACAAACTGCCCAAGAGTGCTGCCAGGGGGAAAGGCTTAACAGCAAAAGATGTGATCCCATCAGAAAACTGTCTCATCATAAAGAAAAGGGCTGTCCATACATCCACATCTACCGAGCACCAAGAGGTGCTGAAACAACAATCCAAAAGAGGACACTCTAACAATCACAAAAACCCCGAGAGCGACCCATCTCCCATGGGTTGCAAAAGTTGAACATATTAACGAAAAGCAACATGAAGAAATGTCAAGATTGCAAAGAAACAAAAACATAAAGCAAATAATGTATGAAGACATTAAAGGTAAATCATTTTTAAAGATTGCGAAAGTAGAGAAAGAAATTATTACGTGGATAGGTGTATATATGTTAGAATTTTGGGGTGAAATACCATTTATGTTTTTTCATCTACCGACGAGAATGAGACAAGTGTACTTCCAGATTGATTCTATGGCAGTCATCCAAGATTAAACGTGAATGAGACAAGTGTACTATCTAGATTGATTAAATGAGTGCTGTCCAAAATTAATAATTAATAATTTCAAAAAAAAAATTATTTAATTAACATGTGATAAGTAGAGTTAGTGATAGTTGTAAAAATTAAAATTAATCTTGAACTATTAGATTATTAGATACAACTACTAGCTTAACTCCATCGATTATTAGATACAACTATTAGCTTAACACAAATGTGTCTAGAACTATTAGCTTAACTTCAACTCTAATCAAAGTTATATTGGATAACTATTAGCTTAACTATTATATGCAACTATTATGTTAACTCCAATGATTCTACAACTATTAGCTTAACTACAACTCGAATTACTTACTGCTTAGTCCAAGTGCATTTGGAATCTAGGAGTCTAGCTCTAGTGTGATATCTGCACTTAGAGGCATGGTATTGTGCAACTCATGTGACACTCGAACTCCATCTACCAATTGGGATTCCGCTTAATGTGTATAAGGCTTACTCGAACTCCATTTGGAAGCTAGAAGTCATGATAACTCATAGCTCTTTTATTAACTACAATAGATTTATATTAGCTTTATTATATGCAACTATTATCTTAACTCCAATGATTCTACAACTATTAGGTTAACTTCAACTCTAATTACTTACGGCTTAGTCCTACTGCATTTGGCATCTAGGAGTCCAGCTAATGTGTAGCCATGTAAGAGTCGAACTCCTAATAAATTCCTCTAAACTCATGTGATAATTACACTTAGTAGCATGGTATTGTGCAACTCATGTGACACTCAAACTCCACCTACCAACTGGGAGTTTAGTTAATGTGCATAAGGCTTAGTCAGGATAACTCAGAGCTCTTTTATTAACCACAATAGATTTTTATTAACTTTTAAATTAACTATTAATCGTTCGAACTCCTTATAAACAATTATAAAAAATAAAAAATAGGTCATGTGATAAGTGAACTTAATGGCATGGTAATGTGTAGTCCATGTGACAGTTGAACTCCATCTAGTAGCTTGAAGTCAAGTTAATTAGTCAAACTACATTTTACAGTTGCGAGTTGAAGTAAAGTGCACTTCGTGTGATAGTATTTAATTCCTAATAAAATCCTGTGAACACCTAATAAATTCCTCTTAACTCATGTGATAACTACACTTAGTGGCATGGTAATGTGCAACTCGTGTGACACTCGAACTCCACCTACCAATTGGGAGTCCAGTTAATGTGCATAAGGCTTAGTACAACTCCATTTGGAAGCTAGAAGCCAGGATAACTCGAAGCTCTTTTATTAACTACAATAGATTTATATTAACTTTTAAATTAACTATTAAATGCAACTATTAGCTTAACTCCAGCATGATGATACAACTATGAGCTTAACTTCAACTATGAGCTTAACAACCACAATTTAAGTGGTTTTTATGTTAGATTAACTATTATATACAAGTAATTGACACATTCTTTAGGAAAAAAAATTATAACCATTAGGTTAAGTCCAATGATGATACAAGTTTAACTAACTTCAACTCCGATCAACTCCGATCACAAATTTTAATTGAACTACAATGGTTGATATATTAACTTTTAAATTAACTATTAGATATAATTATTAGTTTAAATCCAATGATTTTACAATTATTAGCTTAACTTTAACTCTAATCGCAATTATATTGGATAACTATTAGATTAACTATTAGGTTAACTCCAATGACGATACAACTATTAAATTAACTTCACTAGTGATATATTCCTCTGAGCTTATTCCAAACATATTAATGTTATTAATATGGTTGTTGCTAGTTTAAATGAAAATTTTCTTAAAAAGAAAAATGAATATGATCCAAAAGAATGTAAAGAATGTTATAATGATAAAATAGATTAATGGAAAGCAGACGGTATTTTTTCCTTTGAACAAAAAGATTCAGAAGAAGAATCAGCTGACATAATTCTTATCATGTGCAGCTTTGAGGAACTTACGTATTGTTATTAGTTAATGAGGTGGTATATGAGTGACAATGAGGTAGATGATGACAAAGACAAATCTGGTATATGGACAAAGACAAACCTGATGGCTAGTTCTGAAAAATCCAATTCAGTGTTGATAGGTTTCTTATCCAGAATATGCAAGGCTGGCAAATAAATATAAAATTTGACGATATTTTGGCTGTCAAATACTATCAAAAGTTCAAACCGCCAAAACTGTGAATATGGTCAAATTCTATACTGATACAACCCGTCAGAGTTGACTGGTAGAGTTATAATTTAAAAGCAATATATTATATTTGAACATAATATCTGTTAACAATCAAGAGTGACTCATACAATTATAAGGAATACAATATGTAAAGAGAAAAATAGAGAAACTCTAAGATATAGATATGAGGTCATTTTAGTCATGTTAAACCATATTAAAGTAATAAGCCACATGATCTAGGTCATTTGTGTGGACAATTGGGAGCTTATTTCTCAAGTGCATTTTATGTGAAATATTCACACTATTGTACAATGCTATCGAAATGTCATACATATGATCTAGGTCACTTGTGTAGACAATTGGGAGCTTATTTCTAAGGTATATTTTATGAGAAAGGTTCACACTCTTGTAAAATGCTATATAACCATTATACATATCATTAGCGATTTTCTTTCTTCTTGTAATTGTCCTATTGAATGGGATCAATAAGAATAATAACTTTATAATTCTCAACTAACATCCAAAGTTCAACTCCTTCAACGACATATGTAGCTATGCTACACTCCTTCTAAGACCAAGAGTAATCATCCTTGCAAATATTGAAGCATTAGAAGACAACATTTCCAACATAAGAACGTTGGGTAGAACTATTGTTGAAAAGTTACGTGGAAAAATTCAAAAGTTGATATCTCACAAACAACTCCAACAATGAGATTAAATAGAGTTGTAAAATTTGAAAATAAGTTGCACATTAAGAAGGTATATAAGATGGCATTTTGAAGAAGAATCAAGATTGAGAGTTTTAGTAGAAGGTCTTTTGATAAATAGGTCTTAAAAGAAGTATGCGAGTTAATGACAAAATGGTAGTTTGGGAAGCAACATAAAGGCACTGGGGTCAATTGGTACGCAATATTCTTTCACGTGCATTCATATTGGGGAATAAACTATGATACAGAAATGAGAAAATATATTGTCTTGTATTAAGGGGCTAAGGGGACTTTTAATTATGTTATATGGAAATACAAATATTTAGGATATATTTTATTACATTTCGTGCACAAGCGACAACCTAATTATGTTATATGGAAATACAAATATTTAAGGTATATTTTATTATATTTCATGGAGAAGCAACTAGGGGAGGTAGAAGGAAAATCGTGTGGAAGAATTTTCCATGTAAAGATTCATTTAAGAAGGATGATTGGTTAGACTACACCTTCCCTTGAACAATTTTAACTTTTATTCCAAAATTACTATGATTTTTCAATATATGCTTAAAGTTATACTAAAGTTTTATATAGGTTATAAATTTTATCTATTTATTAAGGATTTATATTAGACAAATTAATATAATAGATTAAACCTCAAATTTTTTATTGAATATAGTTATAAAATATTTTTAGATTTTATATAGGTTATAAATTTTATCTATTTATTAAAGATTTCAATTAAACAAATTAATATAATGGATTAAACTCTAAATGTTTGATTAAATATGGTTATATACTTATAAAATA
>LPNX010869352.1:0-16963 GCA_001517045.1 Pseudotsuga menziesii | reverse complement strand
AAGACATGGGACACAGGTAAACCCGGGTGGGATTGATCTCGTGACCTCCAATTTACAAACAACTTCATTACAACGGAACCGCCATTGAGCCACACCCGTGCAGCTGAATTCACTAAAGTTTAATATTGTAATTTATTTTATATTTTTAAACTTTTATTAAAAAGCATTTATTTAATAATTGCAATTTTTTTTTAACTTTATTGAAATCAATTTATTATTATCCATGCCCACATATTAATTCATTTTTTTTTATTTCATTAAGATTAACATTATAATTTATTTTATTTTATTTGTATTTTTTAACTTTTATTAAAATCCATTTATTTAATAACATTGTAATTTACTTTATTTATTTATATTTTTTATTTTTTGAATTCACTAAAGTTTAACATTGTAATTTATTTTATTTTATTTATATTTTTTTAACTTTTATTAAAATGCATTTATTTAATAACATTGTAATTTATTTTATTTTGTATTTTTTAACTTTTATTAAAATCCATTTATTATTATCCATGCCCATATATTAATTCAATTTTTGAATTCACTAAAGGTTAATATTATAATTTATTTTATTTTATTTGTATTTTTTAACTTTTATTAAAATCCATTTATTTAATAACACTGTGATTTATTTTATTTGTTTTTATATTTTTTTAACTTTTATTAAAATCTATTTATTGGTTGAATTTTTATTTTGCAATTATTACTTAAAAGAAAAAGGAGAACAATTGCCACTTGGCAGTACAAAAAGGACCCAATCTTTAGAATCTAATAACTTGTCATCTAAGTCAACCAAAAGGACAAGAAAAAGGTAAAATGTAAAGCCCTTCAGGTGATGTCCTCCCTCGTTCAATAAGCAGATTTAATAAGTTTCATAAATGTTCTGGTATCCAGGCGTACGATGTTCCACCACACCACATTCGATGGGAAACATAACACATCATATAAATAGATGGAGTTATGTATATATGTTGAACTTGTTAAGTGCAAGCCACGGTGGAGTAAATAGATGGAGTTATGTATCTACATTGAACTTGTTAAGTCCAAGCCACGGTGGAGTGAAGGCATGGATGCCTTATCATCCAAACATGCAAACCAGATATGAGTAAGATTTAATGATTTTTTAACCGAAAGAAAAAGGGAAAAACTCCTATCGACCACGGACACATAAGCATTCCGGGCACACATAAGCATTCCATTGTGGAGCCACCACGGATGAGTTCACAACATAATACTTAATGCAAAGATTCATCAACACATCAATCAAGGAGATACTGAGATCTCCACATGATTCTCCATTTAAACCTGTTAATAAATTGATCTCAATCGAGGAGATAGGGAGATCTCGGCATGACTCTCCATTTAAACATGTTAATAAATGAGATTGAAGATGTTAATAAACTCACAATAAACTACCTTGTTCCACATTGTAGTGCTAGGCTACTTTTCTGCGTTGTGTGTTCTCGACTTCCCTTCCCCATTACATGCTTTGATGTAAACTATCGTGCTTTGTATTGCAGTGTTGCTCGGTAGTAAACTACCCTACTTTTCCACTCTATGTTCTCGACTACCGTGGCTACCCTTTCCTTTTATGGTTAGAGTGGAATTTACTGTGGCATTTACTATTTTCAACTCACCATCTCCACAGAGTTTCAACAACTCAGGAAACAACGTTGAGGTAAAATATATATATATATATATATATGTAATTTTTAAATGTATTTTTTTTCTCATTTCTTTGTTGAATAGAAATAGTTGTCCTCTGTAGAAATGCCTAACTGATATCTGGTAAAACTCTGATAGAAGGTCAGTATTACAATTAGGGACTAGGCAGAGCTCAAGTGTTTGGAGCCACAAGAGAATTCTAGGAGTTCTTTGAAGCCACAAGAGAGCTCTACCAGTTGAGGTAATTCAAGCAACTTTCCAAGTAAAGTTCTTTTGACTCATTAATCTACTCTATAATATTTCTAGAATTTAGAACAAGATGGTGGGTAAATGATGCGTACGAACAACCTTTCCCATACTCTTACAGTTCTCTTAAGCGATTTTTATGCTTCTTACAATGAATTTAAGAGTTTTTCCCATTTTTAGCTCTTCTTGGTTAGGTTGAATGGTGAAAGGCGTCTTCTTTCTGTTTATAGTCTAGGCTTCTTCCTGTTGTGGCTAAGACTTTAAATTCTTAAATAGAATCCTCAATAGACCCTAAGTACTTTATTTGACGGTGCCCAAGGTTTGAGATGCATACATGGGGAAGCCTGGTTTATCGAAAGGAACCCCTACAAAGAGCATTCTCTCGTGCCTTGCTTTTCTTCGCGCTTTAGGTACTTAGCGGATTTGATGTGTTTGTAGTTGGAAACATTTTTTCTATCAATCATTTAAGTCAATGCCTTTATCCCTGAGCTACAGGGAAGAACTAATTCATTCTAGCTCTATATAGAAGTTCCATCAAGTGTTACTTAGAGAATTTGGTTCGGTTGAATATCATGAAATAGTTCATGAAGACAAATGTAATAGGGCTAGCTCTTAAGTTTGAAAGGTTAAGATATGTGGGCAGTGGGTTGCATGTCTATTAGTTTCATTAATCCTCCATGCTAGTAATCCACCATATTGTACAAGCCCTTGGTTCAATACCCAGTAGGTCTACTTTCTTGCCATCCACATGTAATATAGAGACTCTTAGCATACAAGTATGCCCTATGAACTGGACTAGCTTCAGTCTTATTCCTATGGACCTGGAAGCTTGCCGAGACTTTCGGTACTAGCTCTAAAGAATACTAGCTTAGTCTCTTATGCCTTAGGCCTAAGGTAATAGTAGAGTGCTCAAGTCTTGTCAAGCCTTGTTCCTTGAGTAGTAGTTCAACTTTGTGTCGAGTTGCAATAAAGAGGGGTGGATTTTAGGGTTGGATTGTACAACTAGTTTAATTTCTTTAAACAGGGAAATTAGTTGACTCTATGCATCCCCAAGAAGATTGTTAAGTTGTTGGTTTTCCCTACATGTAGTTCAGAAATTCAGGTTAAACCTAACACAAAGAAGAGAATATTCAAGACAATAAGATAAACACAATAAAGCATACATCACATGTAGTGTAGTTATCTAGTGTAACCACTAGCTCTATCATTTCTATGTAGATTTACGGAATCATAGTTCTGAACACTCTAAAATCGTCTCTAAGTATTTTCACAGCATTGAACCAATGAACCAATCTGTTTGTATGCAGAACTCGATCTTATTTGTTTCATGGAATATTTCCTGGAAAATGAAAATTGTATAAAATTTATCTACCCAACTATGAAGCATCCACCGTTCGTCTGCAGAACTCGATCTTTTTTGTTCCATGGAATCACTTCGTAATAGTACACCCTCCTATATGTATTTGGCTACTCCAGATTCAGATTGTTTAGGAAGTTAATGGGAATATGAATATTACATATCAGTGTAAACTAGAGGCGATTTTCATTCTAGTTATACTAAGATTACATTATATAGAGTGGAGAGTTGTTGGCCATTGGATTTATTGCACTATATTGACAAAAATCAAAGGATAGAATTTGAATATTCTTGAGATACACTCCATATCCTATTCTCAGACGTGTATACATATTCATTGCTGTCATAGAGATCTAGTTAAACTGATAATATAGAATATCATAGAGAGCGGCCAGTAAAACTGAGAATATAGAATAAGGTTAAAGTAGGGAAATCTTAATCCAGCTCCTTCTATTCGTCCTAAAACTTATAAAATCTATTTTTACTAGATATAAACTTCTGTCTACTAGGGTCCTTCCTTCTTCTTCCTCTCGGCTAGTGATTCCTTCTCCTTCCTGTCAGCTAGTGATGGGGAAATTTTCTCTTATCTGGTGTAAAATAGATAAAATATATATAACGGTTTTAATAACTTGTCTCTCTTTCATCCTGTGGGAATGAGGGTAACTAACGTGTTATTAACATCACAACAACCAGAAAGATTGTCTTTCTTAGACTTACCCGAGAGAGGAGAAGGCCCCCATGTTCCCAACGGACGATGAGAGAAGAGATATCCACCCAGTCCCACACTACAACAAAGAGAGATAAGCCCTCTTGCTAAGGCCGGCTTGCCGGGGGGCATAAAAATTGGCTTGCTTTAAATGTGTGGTAACAAGTGGTTTTCATTATACTTATCTTACGATTACATGCTGAGTGAATAGTTGTAGCTCATTGGATTTATTATGTTAATATAGAGCAATACAAATGAATGATAGAAGTTGGATGTTCTCAAAATTAAATGCAATTTTCCCAGATCCGCTCTCTTGTGGTCTCATTTTCAATCCCAAGATTATGATCTGCTGCAATGTGGCCAACTATGGGAACAAATTTTTGGAATATGAATCTTTTGAAATTGTCGTCATGTTTCTCCCTCAGTATCTTGAACAACTCCAACCTGATAACTCCACGATAGACTTGACTGGCTTTTCTTACTCCTTTTTGTTCTTTCTTTGCCTCACCAGATAGTATTGTACCTACAAATACAGACCATTAATATATTTCCTTATGTCTGTTCGGGCCTCCACTGCTTACCCTCTGTAACATATTTTTAGTGCTGTAGTAGGTAATCAAAGGCTTTGTATATGCCATGTATTCTCATGCTCTTCTAAATCTGGCAAAGGTTTCAAAATCTCCTCCAAATCACGCAAGTGGATCTATTTGCTACAAAAAGTTAGTGATATCCGTACCTCCATGCGGCCATTGGCGTTTGCAAACCTCCTCTCAGAAGGGTGGATTTATTATTATTTAGTTATTTTATTATTGATTTGGATCTAGGAGGTTTCCACTAAAATGAATAATAAAAATAACTAAATATAAATAACTTGTTAGTAACATTAACGTGTTACCTATCACAGTCACAAGCCACAAGTTAACTAACTCTGCTAATATAACAATCTTTAATATTGTAAAATCAAATTGTATATAGGAATATTTCTCCATATTGATTCCATTTTCTTCATAAAAATAAAGATTGCACCCATCCAAAATTAAAAAAAAATTCAAAATCTTAAAACATTTAACGTTCTTAGATTTTGTTCTGTGAAATATACCATAGTTCTATGAATTTTAGTATAAGAAGAATGCAATATGAATAAGACACAAAAATACTCTCAATAAATCTGGTGCTACCCTTATAATGCATTTGCAATTTGCTTTATTATACATATGTAAATATACTGCTTTCACAAAACAATAACACACCCAACCTAACATATTTCACTTTAGACCTACCACCTAACTAAGCATCCCTTAGCTATCTATATTAGTTCTTGATGTTCCTTCTCTTCCAACAATGAGACCTTGTATTCATTCTTCAGCTACAGCTGTAATGCTCTCCTTTTCTTGCCTGAGGATTAAGCCTATACTCAACTACCTGCATCCATGGTTCTCCTCTATTGACCAGATAGCCATATTAACATGCCTAAAATACCTGGCTGGGGGCCTTCCGGAGCTATATTAGAAAGCTATGATCCCAACGATATCACCTATATAAGGATAGAACACTGTAGGGGACCATCAGGTGTAGAGAATTCTAGTTGCTACTAGGAATGGATGAAGAAGAGATGACAGTAGCTAGGGCCCCATCCTTCAACCTTAGTAGAACAGTTGAAGTAGCTATCCGTCTCGGGGGTGAGCGAAAGAAAAGACACTCGGTGAATGAAGGATTGAACACATTAGTTGAATTAATCACAACAGGGAATAGATTACCCATCCTCTAATATAAGTTTAGAGCTAGAATGAATGATTAGATCCCATTGAGGGAGCAGCCTTGGATTCCTTTAGATAGTCTGGTTGTTCTATTTAAGTCAATGTTCAATGGCCTTGATGCCTGTATATATGTACTATTTTCACTATAAACTCTCCCCACTTGATTATGATATTAAAATGATATGGGAACGTGTGTGGAAGATGGAGTTTAAAGGGGTGTGTGATATATAGTTAAAGGGAGTGTGTACAATCGCCCATGAGGAAGTGTGTCGGCCCTATAATGATCCATCAAAGCCCGCAAGATACTATCTAAGTTAAGCCCCTATTTCTATAAAATACTTATAAATCCTGGTTTTTCCTCAGTTATTTCCGAGCTCCGATGTTCCCCGGTTACATGTTTAGGAGATAAGATGCAAGGTATACACAATCAACTATGGGCCAGTGCCAGATCAATTCAAGTGGGCTCGCAATAGGGTAATTCTTTCTCCTATGCCCCTCTTTCCTAGCATGGTATATGTCAAAACCCCAAATTTTCACAAAAATTTAAAATTTTGAGATAACATAAAATGTTTACAGTTGCAGTTAGATAACTGCTAGCAGCTAATAGAAGAAATGAAACATAAAATAAAAGTAACCATTAACTTTAACACATATAGATTAATGTTGTTTTAATTTTGATATGTGATGTAAGTAATCTACATTCAAATATTTAGCTGTACTGATGGTTTGAATGTCAAGTAGGTGAGGAGTCATTTTCTAACTGGGGCTTACTTAGCGATTGCTAATGTATCTAGATTTCTGGATCTTTACAGGCTTGACAGGTAAATTTTTGACCCAGTAAAAGTTTGTTAAGGCGTTAAACCATATATACTTCTTTTAACATAAAAGTACTGCTAGAGTAAAAGTTTGCTTAGAAGACTCAAGGTCCTGCAAGGTAAAGTAATGTTTCTTTTACTTTATTCACAAATATGACATTAATTAATCTTTGTGTCGTAAGGGTTATTAACATCGCCCTATTGTTTGTATTTTAACAGATAGATCTTTAAGATAGATAAAACCTCCTTCTAACTTTACTTTAAGTGATTTCCAGTTCTTAATAGAGCTCATGATTTTGTATCATAACTCTTTCTCTGACACAAGAGTTTATTGCTATTATTATTTTAATATTTAAAACACTGCTTATCATTAAAGAAATAGACCTAAGTCTTTCAGAACATAAGCCTACTGTGTACTTTTCAGCTCTGTTTCAATTAGGATTCAATATAGTAAATTTATCAGCTTAACATCGCTTGTAATTTACAAGGTATCCTCTACATAAAAATCGTCAAGATTGTGACTTGAATTCCCATTTTCTTCATGACCAACATAATGCGACAACTTCACATTACCCTACTATTTACTTATATGTAAATGAGATGCAATAAAATCCTAGAGAGTTTACTATTCTAAACTCCAAATTCTAACTTAACCTTGATTCGATACATCTTTGAGATTTGTAGAAATTATGGAGACCAGAGATTATGTGTTTATAAGATATCTATCCTACATCCAGTATTGTAGGTCACTTAAAAGTGTAGGAGCTATTTAAGTGTATATATGTTAACCATATCTATAAACACTTAATTGATTTAAGTCTAGTTCTCATAACTTAAACAATCATAGTTCATGATTATAAGAACAAGTCAATAAAGGCATTAACAATCTTGTTCAAGCTTCTACTATCCTCTTAATATTTTTCTTACAAGTTTGATTAAGAAGGGTTATAAGATCCCTTACAAAACTAGGCATCGATTCCATAAGTAAAATGGTTCTTTACCAAAGCTATTTACAAGGTTAAAACATTAGGTTAAACTAAAGTATACTCCTCAATCATTATCAATGTTTGGCTCCATTGGAACAATACGATTTTGACTTTATAAATATATTACATTATAATGATGGGCATAATGTAAATGATTGACAATTATTTGTATCAATTGCTGCAGTGGATACTATACAAACGAACCCACCGTGATGTGAATAGATTTGTGGGCACGTGGAACTCTCCTCGCCATGCAATACGTGACTTATAAGCTTTACCTTGCAAACCTATTCCTCATTGTTCAGTGAGGGTTTCGGTCTCTGCATTGTTGGGTTCACTGCGCCCATGAGGGCTCGCAGGTGCTCTCCTTTAGCTCTACTGTCTGTGCATTTTGGATTGTTGTCACTTAGGGTGAGAGTTGTGAAGTTCACAGCTCATGCTTGAGTTGATTTCTGCAAACAAATCTTGCTGTACGTGAGGGTAGTATTACACAGTTGATAATTCAGTGTTGAAGTCGTGGTTTGGCCACTGCCATTGCTTTCTCTTGTTCCAGTGATCGATGTAGTTAAAATAACTCGAACCAGTTGCCTCCTTCTCAGGTGAAGATGAGGGTTTCACTGTTCGAGATGTTGGTCTGCCTTCTTCGACCTCGGTTATCGACATTACAGGTAAGGGAGTACTTTTACACAGTTTGTAAGCTATAAGAGTTACAGTTACCATTATAAATTCAGGTATTAACTTATGATTTGGTTTGCAAATGCAGGTGATGGTTCGCCTTATTGTTGGAAGGGACCACTTCACATTTGTACCAGCATTCAGTCTTCGGGTAAGCCTCGGTTACAGAGTGGTTCTCCCTGCTTGTTCAGACCTTAGGGAAAATGTTTGCCGTTGGAAGAAGTTACGACATTGGTTTTTCCTAGTCTTGGGTTGTTAGTCTTCAGTTTATAAGTTTTTGTTTTGTTTTAAACCCTCGCATACAGCAGGGTGACTTCGGCTCAATGCCGTGACTTGTAAATGCTCTTTACTTGTTTTAAAAAGAATTTTATAAGGATGTAGGTTTTGATAAACAATCTGTTAGTTTTGTTTGTTAAAACCCCATGTCACGATATGGGTACACCGGCTCAGAGTTGGTTTTTGTACACTGTTTAAGTTTTAAAGCCTTTTGGCCTGTCAAGAAATACGCTGGGTTTTTAAAAGTTATCCTTCGAGCTCAGACTCGTTTTGAAGAATACTTTGTGACTATGTGTAACTTAGGGTTTTACCCTATTTGACTGTGAAATAATAATTTACTGTTTATTATTTATTTAGTATTTGATTATTGTTAATGGTTTTAAGACTGTCATTTAGTCATGGTATAATTTATAAATTTTTATTGTTTGCTCAAGAATATGAACTAGGGTTTTCTTGAATGAAACCCTTGTTTAAAGAATTCTTTTAGTTTATTTAAGTAGGTTATGTTACTTGTAAACCAAATATTGTTTTAAGTTAATATTATTATCAATGTATATTGAGATTTCCTAAATTTGTATTTATTCATATATTTGTTATAAGGACTATGACCAGTCAGTAACAGTTTAATTGTTTATGGTTATGTATAAAGATCTAAACCAATGGATTATAGCTTGGTTGTTTTTATTGGAAACAAAATGTTTAAAAACTAGGGTGTCGACCCTGTAGTTTTTTTTTTGCAGGTATAAACCTGTTGATAATTACAGAATAGTTCTTACATAGATATGTATTTCATTTATGAATTGGTTATTATCATATTCTTATTGTTTAATTTACTTAAGCTTACAGGTTGAAAATACTCAGAGTTCAGCTTCTGTAACTTAGTTTAGTTTGCTCTTTATATTTTAAATACTTTTAGTAATACACTACTTTGCTTTATAGTATATGTTAGACTTAGTTTAGTTAATATTATTAGTAAATAAACTTATATGAATAATAGTTATATCTTTAATGAACTAAATGTAAACAAAGTAGTTTAACTGTGTTTCTTTTACTACATAAGCAACTGGTTATTAAATAAACATAAAGAATATATACAACATAACACAGTTTACCCTCCTGCATATTTTAAATTTGAATAGAAAGAATAATGTACTATGTATAACATAACATCTTATCTAATAGGGTATTTTCTTAATATAATAATCCTTTCTACCTGTATTGGAATACTGCTATTTCATTATCAGTATAATTTCATAAACAAGAACATAAATAACCAGGTTATTGGACTTTTTGATAATAACCTACATACTGAAATAAATTACTCTGCTATTATGAAATACATAATACATCTATTCATTTCAGTCTCTTATCATTTCCTCATCTATTTTAAATACTCTGTCTGTGTTGGAGTACGGTCTGCTCCTTCCAAACGTGGAAAAACACAGATTAGAATTATTTTCATCTATTCAGATTCATTCCTTCAAAAAAAAAACTAAAATATTACTAACTCTAACATTTTACAACTAAATTTTTAACATCCAAACAACAATCAGATTCACTTTTAACCATCTAACACAATAAAACCAAATAATGTAGAACCTGATTAAGATGGACAACAACAGCATTAGGAGGTTGTTCCTCCCTACCAACTCCTGGAGAGAGCTCAAACAACACTTCCTCAGGACCCCCAAGCATGTTCCTAGTCTTCTTGGCTGAGAACTGGTGGAGCATGCAAACAATAGACTAGTTCAATGACTCAGTAACACACTCTGTACTAAGCAGTAAGATCCTTCAGTTGAAAAGCTGCACTAGATCACTTAGTAGTTAACCCCTCAAACTCTTTCTACAAATTCCCTTGTCATTGAATTTCTTTGAAGTACATTCACTTGCATGATCACTTCCCTAGAATGAGTAGCCTCAGCTCTCTTCAATGGGTATTTTTATAAAGATTGCCTAGGTATTTTGGGTCAGTTGTCATTAATTGAGCCACTTGCTCTGATCCCACTTTCATGGGGGATCATGACCCCAAATGTAGGGAGGTTGCCACCTGCAACAGTTGGAAGTGGGTTGAGGATGCTACCACATGTCTGTTTGCTCTCCACCCAGTCTCCTCCACCAATTTGACCAGTAAACACTCTTTTAACAGCTCTCCTAAGCTGTTGTCTCCACCTTTATTTATTTATAATTAAAATATTCATAATTACATTAAATATCCTTGACTCTGTTGAGTCATCAATTACAACTTAGCATAAAATTTAACATATTGTCTTTAAATAAAATCAAATAAGATAATATTGTTTTTTTTTTGCAAAATTGGGGCATGTGACAGTATACGTCGTTTTTCCTGCCTCATATCATTCTGTGGCGAAGGTCCCAATGAGCCGTCACCTTCCAGCTGCTCCATCCCTATTCCCAATCCAGTACTTAGGGACCGCCTCACAGATTCGGTCAACTTTTCCACTAATAGAGCGGGTATGGGACCAATTTCGGATGTGCTTCACAAATTTTATACGCTATAACGAAGACGTACCAAACTTTCCACTCCACTAACCACACAAATGGATCTGCTTACTAGACATATCTCTTACCTAGGAAACCTTGGTGTTCATATTGCAGGGTTAATGCCCATGTCAGTTCAAAGTTCCCTTACTTGAGTACCAAATGGGAAGATAAAAAAAAAAGAGAGCAGCAAACCTAATAAATTGAGAGATTCAACTAGATATGGGTGAAACTGACCTGACTATCACTACTATATGAGGAACCAATGAATATTTATGAAAAATGGGATAGTGTCATGGAGGGTGTCTATAATAGAACTCTCCTGACTGAGAGCCCTAAACATTTACCCCTACAATCTGTTCTGTTTGATCTTTGCTTAATAGACGATGCACCTGTAGGTAAGCGTCGATGATAAACACTTATTGCGTATCTAGCGTCAACTCTTGGATCAAGTAGTAGAATCAAGTAGCAGCATCGACTGGAATCTATGGAAATTCTTGGATCTAAACCTAGCATCACCTCTTGTATCGAGTAGCTAGATCAACTGCATTGAGTGTTTGTAGATGGTAGTTGTCCTCCGGACCACCTCGCTAAGTAGATGTGGGCAATCTGATCAATCGAGTCACTCTCTCTCCAGCATGTGTAATATGTGCTGCTATTGCTGTCTTCGGCACACCCCCTTTTCCCAGCTTAGCAGCCGGGGAGAGTAGCCTCTTATCCAAGCCGAGCAGACAAACTATGCAATACATCCCACGCACCCAGGAATGAACATTTCGTTCTATAGTGGTAATTAAGGTTGAGGTAGAGTTCAAGGTCCGTGGGTATAATATGGGTTTTAGTTTCTAGGTTGGAGGTTATACAGTTATGACAGCTATATTCTATGATTGGTTTTGATGGGAATTTTTATTGTAAATGGTTTTGACTCAAAATTTCCATAAGTGCCGATAAAAAATGAACTTCAAGTGCATGATTATTATAGAGAGAAATTCCTATGGCTTGGGGTACCACAACAGACAGCTTGACTCCAGAAATCAATCCTTTCCAATATGAAATAGAAATTAAATATCTAACACTAAAGGATCAGACCTCGTACCTTATTCCGGACAGTTGAAGTAGATCCCTGTTGAGATTTCCAACTTCAGCTTAAATTGATAGATTACTTCCTCAACAACAAGTAAACAATAGAAGCATACTATATATATATATTGGTGTTAGATCTATTCTAGCATATATAATCAACAATGTATAAGCATTTGAAAACATCCATGGATAAAATATTCATTCAAACACACATTATTGGACAGGAAAAGATATTTCTATTAATATAAAATTAGAGATTACAATGGATAAAACCTCTGTCGGCACATCCGCGAATCGGAGAAACTGAATCCCCCACTTGGGCCTCCACCACCTCAATCCTCCATCTCTCGATAGCAAGCTCAAAAGCAAAAGGAAAGCTTGGGAAGAACACAAAAGTGCTCCAAGGGAAAAAGGGATGCAAACTCAAGCATAAGTTTCGGCAACAATGGACTATAGTTTCTTTTCTCTCAATTCTCTCATATGCCTTCAATGTACCATAGAGTTCTTTATATAGCTTTTCAAAGGGGTAATGAAAGGTTGAATCCGAGCGATCTCAAGGCATAGGGAAGGCCAGGAGTCAAGTGAGTCGGATCCATGTCAAGGAAAACTCCAAAAGGATTTAGATTATGCACACATCCCAATGTACGCAGTTTTAGGGGTCAAAACCACGTATATACGTGATTAAGGGTTTAAAAGTCGCGTATAGCAATTTTCACATGTTTTTAGGTATGGTCAAGGAAATATCAAAGGACAAAAAATGGTCCAAGGGGTCTAAGGAGTCTACAGAGGGACAGGGGAAGGCCATACAAAGTGTGATTCACCTGGAGTGGTGAAATAAACTATAACAGATGCCCCCTGTTGGCTATCTTGGGCAGACTCGGGTTTACTATAATCAACCAACAACACCCCTAGCTCACTGGCCCTTTTGGCGACAGACCGCAAGCGGCCTGAAGTCTCACCCGAAGTGATTCTAATGGGTTGGCCAAAGAATCAAGTGTCTTGGACCAGGTTCAGGGCATCCTACTTGCTACTCGCAGCTCTGCTAGTCGCGAGACCTCTATCCTTGCGCAAGTCGCGCGGTCCCTTCCTACTTCGCGCAACTTCCACTTACCCGCAATATCTCCAACCTTACCGCATCGCCGCGCACCGTGCGACACGCAGCTCCTGCCCAACGCTAAGTCCTCAACCTGCGGTATCGCACACCGCAGCTCCTCTGCCGGTGCGGTATCACCTCTCTGCGATATCCTACCTCCACGGCTTAGCGCACTTAGCGTTGCTTGTGTCGACGTGCAAGATTCAACATACAAGGCTGTTCAATACTGTGACTAGTGACTATTTCACGCAAAGCATAAATGAACCCACATACAACATGCCAATGACTTCAACTTATGGTTATCCTTCTATATTGTTGTAAACTGATTAACACATTCATTCATTAAACTGTACACAAAGTCTTCGCGCAAAATAGTAAATAACAGTAATCAAATACAATCACATGCATTCAACACATAACACACAGGTTTTACGTGGTTCGCCCCCAGGATGGGAGTTACGTCCACAGAACTGTGTTTCTCTATTATAGCTCAGGGGAAGGTAAACACAGTTCTGCTGCACCGCATATGCAGCTAGAGATCTTCTGGGTAACTCCGCACACATCCTGGAGCCCTTCTCTCTTAGATCTCTTCTCTCTTTCTATCTCTATATTGTCTCTCTTACAATATACTCTTCCTTCTCTGTCGATCCCTGCGGATCGTTACATGCATGCTCTATAAGCCAGCTACTGGTTACAATAAGATTGCTACCGCTAATAACAGAACCAGAGCTAGGCTTTTACAACAGTCTAATATTCTACAAAAACAAATAACAACTGAACGAACCAACAACCAACCAACCAACCCTTTTACAATACAAAATATATCCCTTTATAGGCAGCTGTTGCTGCTGCAACATTTTCCCAAAATTCTAAAATTTTTTGGGGACCCTCCTTAACTTTGAATTAGTCGGTTCTTTCTTGATTACAGCTTATTGATTTTTGTCTTATGGATTTTGAAGCTTTTTTGGTTGCTGTCCATCGATTGGTTTTTTCCTCATTACATGTTCTGAAGATTTCGTTCCTTAAAGATTTCCATCTTGAGTTGATTTCATTGTCGTTTTGACCGTCTTTTCTGATTTCATTGTCGTTTTGACCGTCTTTTCAAAGCCTTGTTCGATCGGCAGTTAAGTTTTTCGTCTGTCCCTCCGTTGCGGATGGTTTGATGATCTTCCTCCCCACCGTTGTGGCCCATTTTCGAGTCTTGGATTTTCATTTTCGTCCCGACCGTTTCGGGTGGTTTTGGAATCTTCCGACCGTTGCGCGTGATTTTTTGATTCTCCTCCATTGCGGACGAGTTTTGGTTCTTCATCAGAGGAATGTGAATTCTTCCTCGTCCGACATCGCAGACAATTTGTTGCTTGTCCCTCCCGACGTTGCGGATCGTTTCCAGAAAGGGACTTTCCGTAGCGCTCCGACGTTTTGTTTATCTCCCAGTTGGATAGCGGAACGATTGACCACCGCTTACTTCCCCGTTGCGGACGTCATCTTACTCTGAGGGCCCGACGTTGCGGAGGGGTTCAAACTCTTGATCATCCGATCAAGGTGTCCGCCGACACCCGATGACGGTGATTTAAACGTTATATTTGGCCGTTACGGGTGAGTGAAAGCAGGGGGTTGTCCGCCGTTGTGGAGGAAATGGAGTTCTGGCCGCCCGACACAGTTTCAGTTCGCGCCCGATGGAATTTTTCTCGCACGTGTGGCAGTTTTTCAATATATACGGGGCGACAAACGGGGTTTTTTATTGTTTTTGAGCGCTGTCGCGGTAAGTCGAGCTGTCGATTTTAGGAACGCGTGAGGATCTAGCTTTTGGTGTACCAGTGTCCAAGTGGCAGGAGGAGGAGTCTAGCTGGCATCAGCTCACTTGTTTGTTGGGTTTCCAAGTAGGATGTTTACACCCTAACATCGTGTTTTTTCAAGGCTTTAATTAAGGGATTTATGTATTGGTTCGAGCATTGCTAGAATTAGATCCCCGTAGTCTTTTTCGCTCGCCCGAAGGTTTTTCTCCCGCAGCTAGGTTTGTCATAACCGTTCACCTGGCGGTTTGCGCCCATTTTGTTAGGGTTTCCGACCGAATAATTTTTGCGGTTAGAGGGGTGGAGTCTTTTCCTTTTTAGAGCCTGCATTTTTATTTTGTCTCTGCCGTTTCAGTCTCACCCTGAGCGCAGTAAAGGAAGACAAGGTGCAGGCGGCTGTCATGCCGCCTGCACCTGGTTTAGTAATAATGAGATTCGTCGGTGGTTTCGATAGGGTTTCTTACGGGGGTTTGGATAGTGAATACTTAGCCGGTCAGTTTCCCTAATTGGTTTACCCATTTTTTTTTTTGAGCCCTAACCTCGGCCCACGCCGCTCAGTTCGTCATTACAGGCTACCTTGAAATCCTAGGGCTGTGCCGCTGTTAGTATTTACGTTCGGAGGGTAGCATGAGTAGTGGTGCTGGTGGGAGCCCCCTATGCGAAAAGTTGTTTTGGATTCCCATGGTTTATAGCCACACCGATGTAAATACCATGTCCGCGAGCAGCATAAGCTTTAGCCGTTTTTTGCGTTATCCTTACTAAAACCATGTCTGAATTCGGAGAGCTGTAGTCGCACCTTGCATTTGAAAGTGATGCATTTGCATTTCGTATCGTTTGATTGGAAAATGGCGTACTGTAGAATAATGTAAATTTGATGCTATGCCATTTAATGAATATTTCCATTTTTTGATTTTACTCCACATTAAGACCTTGCTCATTATAGTGCAGTGGCAGACTGAGTCCATTTTGTGCTGGTAGTTTTGACAGATAAGGCATGGCGAGATTATGCGTACATGTGTTCGCCTATTTCTTGTTTACATATTAACATAGAATAATAGTATATTGCAAAATATTGCACGACCATTTCAAATCTTTCAGCCTGAAGGGCCTAAGTCTAAACCCCATTATAGCTCTGATACACTTGAGAAAAGATAAAACTGCTGCAAAATGTTCACAAGCCTGAAATTGCTTAATCTCATAATGTTTTACATTGCAGGAAGAATCTACAATGTCCAAGAGGCAGAAGAAGAAAGCCCCAGTGGTGGAGGAAGTACCAGCACCAGACACAGAAGCAAAAACTGAGTACATCTATGAAGACACCCAATGTGTCTCGGGGGTTGAACCTGAATATAAATGGGGAGACATATACAAGATGATTTCCCGCAGGGAAGTCTCAGACACTGGTCTTGAGGAAGCACCCATTTACACAAACATAGAAAAATCTGCCATTATGAAAGTTGCCACCAGGCCCGAGCTGTTTCCATGCCCGGAGGTGATGAGATGGGTTCTACCAAATACCAACCACAACTCAATGCTTATGTGTAATGTCGAGGGCCAGGGTTATGCCGCCTTTATCCCTGGGTATGTGGCCTTAGCTTACCACCTGCTGGAGCCTCAGCTCTTCCTGACAAATGAGTGGCTGGACAACCTTAGGATGGATTTTGTAGAAACCATGAAGAGGATGCTCTTGCCAGGGAAGCTATACCGACATAGAGCAACTGAAGAATATGACACAGCCAGTCTCAGACCTACTTTCAGATTCATAGCTCTAATGTTGAATAGGATCTTCGGGAGAGCCAATGGCAGACTATTCAAATTCGAGTGGATACCCCTGATGTTCTATGTGGCCACGGAAGGCACGATCTTCAACTAGGAAAGTATAGTATCAAGCAGTCTCTCCTCTTGTGTGGCGGCAGCTTTGGAAGGAGAAGCCAGGAAGAGATCTGAGTTTTATATGAGCTCAATCCTGATAGATTGCATACTTTGTCACCAGCCTTTCCCCGGCCTCCAGT
>LPNX010869343.1:33872-45940 GCA_001517045.1 Pseudotsuga menziesii | reverse complement strand
TACATCTTTCATCTTCATAGACTTTCCAGAGTCTAGCTTAAAGGAGGCTTCACCACTTCCTTTTATAGGATACTTGTAGTCAACCCAAGTTTCACTTTGTGGGGTGACTCATTTTCGGATAGGTTCACAAAGGATTCTTCAAATCCCGTCATATGCTTGGAAGCACCACTATCTATGAGCCAATCATTGCTTCCATGTGTAATAGTTCCTATGAGGGCAGAAATCAAAACATACTCTTCATCGCTTGAAGAATCTTCACTTTCTTCTTTGACTCTCTTCCTGGGAGGTTCATCATCCTCTGTAGTGTGAACACGATGTCTTCTTTTGAACTCTTCATCGCTTGAAGAATCTTCACTTTCTTCTTTGACTCTCTTCCTCGGAGGTTCATCATCCTCTGCAGTGTGAGCACGATGTCTTCTTTTGTTGTTGTTCTTCTTGTGGGAGCCACCTCTATTTCTGGGACAATCTCTGGAGAAGTGTCCCTTCTCATCACATGTATAGCATCTGACATTAGATAGATCTTTGCTAGATCTTCTAGGGTTATCCTTTTTATTCTGGTGATGATGCTTTCCTTTTGTGTGATGATAGTGCCCCCTTTTGATTTTCTTGGTGTGTGTTGTGGGAGTTTGATCTTCATTTCCCATCTTTTCTTCTCGAGCTACGATTCGAGCTTCTTCTTGTGAACATTCCTCCCACAGCCTACTTGAAGAAATTTGATAAACAATCACACTATATCATATAGGACTTTTATCAAACACTTGAATGCAAATATGATTTATAACTTGTCTAAACTTAAAAATTCATGAGATGAATTTATCTGAAAGTCTCAAGTATAAACACCAATGCATTCAACTTCAAATTGAATGAAAATGTGGTAACATAGAAATTTAGGGCCAAGCCTAGGGAAAAACCTCACTAGAGGAAATCCTAGAGAAAGAATTTTATTTATGAGAGAAATTAGAAATTCAACAACTCAAAATTTCTACAACACCAAAATAATTTCAGAAACCCTTATCTCAAAAACTGCATTGAAAAACGTGCCAAAATATTCACAGCCAACTCACACGTGCGAACTGTACAACATATTTCTCGAAATTCATGCCAAGTACAGACTGTACGGATTCTGGCAGCATTAATTGCAAAAAAATTTGTCTCGTACTTTGTGCCTACCAATTTGCCTCGATTTTTGTGCATGTACGGTCAGCATTAATGGTTGTACGATCAATGAATTCAGATGTCTTGGGAATCGTGCCTTCAGATTGATGGTCAGTTTCTCTCTCTCATAAATCAGTACTTTCTTGGGAATGGTGCCTTCAGATTGATGGTCAGTTTTTACTCAAATTTCGATCGAGAGAGCTCGTAAATTCCGCATCCAATGAGTACCCACTCGACATCATCATCACGTTTTTTAAGGTATTTCTTGTTTTTGGGGTAGCGGGGTCCGTCAAAAGTATGCCGAGTGGATACTCGTTGGATGTGTAATTTAATTCCGCATCCAACGAGCTCTCCCGATCGAAATTTGAGTAAAAACACGGGGAGATATGTCGAAAATACAAACAAAAAAAACTAGTTTTTTTTTATGATATCTATCCCTAAATTTATATTAAAAAAGTGTTTAAGACCTTTACGGTATTTCAAATTTAAAGCAATTTCATTGGCTAACAAATGATGACATGGAATTTGAATCAAAGTTAAAAGGCCCATTTTCAGTTGAAATTTCCTCTAATGAAAGGTACTCCTTCTCACATCTCATGTATTTCATTATTTGATCACATTTATAATAGACTTTGTAGTTATTATGGTATTGTATTAGGGATTATGATCAAGTCTCTTTTTCAAGAAGGTTTAGTAACAAGTTTAGACTTGTCCAATTGGAGTTAGAATCTATGGGATACTTTTTGAAGTGTTTGACTTTAGCCATTTGGGTTCAACACTTAAAACAACACTTTCCCATGTGACCTAGGGTAAGGCCCGACTCGAGATGACCTCTTTCTAGATTGAAAAAGTCATTGCTCGAATTCATCCTTTTCACTTCTATAGATAGTTATTTTCGTTATCGCATTCCATAGACTTCATCTATGAGGTCTTTCCTTCGACAATGCCTGCCTCTCGTCTCTTGTGTTTGCTGAAAATTTTGGATAATCTTTAATTCTCTACTTTTTACATTGCTAGCTTTAGGACTGCCACATTTCTCCTCTTTCCCCTATCAGTTCTTACGCAGTGTCTTTTTCTCCTCACTTTTTCCATCCTCAAATTTGCTTGGTAGCTTCCTTTTTCTACAAGTCGTTGTCTGTATTCTACACGTGCTTGACCAAACTAACTAAAATTTGTGATGCAGGTACATGGGTTGGTTTGGCATTGAGATTACGATCCTCCACCTGGATCTATGGGATTTATATCATGCACATTGTTGGTTTGAAAAGTAAAGGTACTCCTCTTAACATCTCATGTATTTCATTATTTGATCACATGTATAATAGACTTAGGTGTTATTATTTCACTGTAGGAAGAATTAGTATCACGTCTCTTTTTCAAAATGGTTTAGTAACATGTGTAGGCTAATTTGCAGACCTAGGTCCCTTAATAAACCGAAAAACCTTAGCTATGAAATTCCCTTCCATCTATTTTTTCTCCTTAGTTTGTCTCTTCTAAGATTTCTTGATAGTATACTCAATTCGATTTCACGTCGGCAATCCCCTTCACTTCAGTCTTATATGTAACTGTTATCTTTGATCTCAAACCTTATGGCTGCCTCCCTCTAGGTCGTTGTCTTGGGTTGGGCCCGACTTGAGATGACTCTTTTCTAGATCGAACAAGTCATCACTACGCTTCTTCGTTTTCACTTCTATAGGGTACCTATCTTCGTTATCGCATCATCTAGACTGCAGCTATGGGATCGATACCTCGATAATGCCTGCATATTCTCTTCTCCTTTTTAGAATTTTACGATAATCTTCAATTCCCTCCTTTTGTGTTCTTTAGCTCTAGCACTACCACATTTCGCTTCTTTTCCATGTTAGTTCTTTGATAGTGTCTTCTTCACCTCTTTCTTTTTTGTATCCTCGCACTTGCTTTTTCTGTGAGTATTCGTTCCTATTCCACACCGTATTTTGAAAAACAACTAACATTTTTTATGCAGATACCTGGCTTGGTTTGGCATTGAGATTACAATCCTCCACCTGCATTAACGCGATTTTCATCGTTATCTTGTTCAGTTTAAAAAGCAAAGGTACTCCTTCTCACATCTCATGTATTCTATTCTTTGATCACATTTACAATAGACTTAGTAGTTATTATGGTATTGTATCAGGGATTAGAATCAAGTCTCTTTTTCAAGAAGGTTTAGTAACATGTGTAGAATTGTCCAATTGGAGTTAGAGTCTATAAGATACTTTTGGAAGTGCTTGACTTTAGCCATCTGGGTTCAACACTTGAAACTACACATTCCCATGTGAACTCCTTCCATATTCACCTCTTTTAATCCGCAAAACTTAGCTTAATAACCCAGTGAAAGTCAACTCTATAATTAACAATTGCTAGATCGAATTTTGCTTGTTAATTGGTGGCTAGCGTTCTACTATCGGCTAAGGAGTAATTGCATAATCAACGATCCCCTTCTCTTTACTATTACAGGTACCTCCATCTTTGATCTTATCCCTAGTGATTGGCTCGCTCTAGGTCATTGGCTCGGGCAGGGCCCGACTCGAGATGATCTCTTTCTAGATCGAACAAGTCATTGCTTGAGTTCTTCCTTTTCACTTCTATAGATACTTATTTTTCGTTATCGCATTCCTTAGACTTCGACTATGGGGTCAATCCTTCGACAATGCTTGCCTCTCGTTTCATTCCTTTGTTGGAATTTTTCAATAATCTCCAACTCTCTCCTTTTTCCTTTGCTATCTCTAGGAGTGCCACATTTTCCCCTTTCCTCTATAAGTTATTCGGTAGTGTCTTTTTCTCCTCCTCGATTTTTATATACCCTTATATACCCTTTTTGACCAAACTAATAAACATTTTTGATGCAGGTACATGGGTTAGTTTGGATTTGAGATTAGGATCCTCCAAATGGATCAATGGTATTTATATCATTAACAACGTTGGTTTGAAAAATAAAGGTATTCCTCTTCACAACTCATGTATTTCATTATTTGATCACATGTATAATAGACTTAGGTGTTATTATTCAATTGTAACAGGGATTACAATCAGATCTCTTTTTCAAAAAGGTTTATTAACCTGTGTAGGCTAAATTGGAGACCTAGATCGCTTAATAAACAAAAAAAATTTAGGTATCAAATTCCCTTCCTTGTATTTTTCTTTCTCACTTTGTCTCTTCTAAGGTTTCTTTATTGTATACTTAGCTCGATTTCACGTCAATAATCCCCCTCGCTTCAGTTTATATGTAACTCTTTTTTTGATCTCATCCTTAGTGGCTGCCTCTCTCTAGGTTGTCGTTTCGGGTAGGGCCCGACTCGAGATGACATCTTTCTAGATCGAACAGGTCATCACTTCGCTTCATTGTTTTCACTTCTATAGGGTACCTATCTTCATTATTGCATTTTGGTAGACTACAACTATTGCGATCATTACATTGTTAATGCATGCCTATTGTCTTTTTCCTTTGCTAAAACTCTACGATAATCTTCAAGTCCCTCCTTTTGCGTTCTTTAGCTCTAACACTACCACATTTTGCTTCTTTCCCATGTTAGCTCTTCCATAGTGTCTTCTTCACCTCTTTCATTTTTGTATCCTCACACTTGCTTTGTAGCTCTCTTTTTGTAGGACGATTCGTCCCTACACCACACAGTATTTTGAGAAACAACTAACATTTTTTATGTAGGTAAATGTCCTGGTTTGGCGTGTAGATTACGATCCTCCACCTGCATCAACGCGATTTTCATAGTTATCTGGTTCGGTTTCAAAAGTAAAGGTACTTTCTCACATCTCATGTATTTCATTGTTTAATCACATTTATGATAGACTTAGTAGTTATTATGGTATTGTATCAGGGATTAGGAAGTCTCTTTTTCAAGAAGGTTTAGTAACATGCGTAGACTTGTCCAATTGGAGTTAGAATCTATAGGATACTTTTGGAAGTGCTTGACTTAAGCCATCTGGGTTCAACACTTAAAACATACTTTCCCATGTGACCTCCTTCCATTTTCAGCTCTTTTCATCTGCAAAGCGTATCTCAATAATCATATGAAAGTGAAGTCTACAATTAACGATTGTTAGATCGCCTTTTGCTTGTTAATTGGTGGCTAAAGTTCTACTATCGGATAAGGAGTAATTGAATAGTTGATGATCCCTTACTCTTCACTATTACAGGTAACTTTATCTTTGATCTCATACCCAAATATTCGCTGACTCTAGGTCGTTTGCTCTGCCAGGCCTTGTCTCGAGATGACCTCTTTCTAGATTGAACAACTGATTGCTCGATTTTGTCCTTTTCACTTCTATGAATGCCAATTTTTGTTATCGCATTCCGTAGACTTCAACTATGGGGTTGATGCTTCGACAATGCTTGCCTCTCGTCTCTCGCCTTTGATGGAATTTTTGGATAATCTCCAACTCTCTCATTTTTACATCGCTAGCTCCAGCCCTGCCAAATTTTGCCTCATTCCTCTATTCGTTCTTTTGTAGTGTCCATCCCCATATTTTCTTGGTAGCTCCCTTTTTCTATGAGTCGTTGTCCATATTCTACACGCGCTTGACCAAACTAACTAACATTTGTGATGCAGGTACATGGGTTGGTTTGACATTGATATTACGATCCTTCACATGCGCCAATGGGATTTATGTCATTAGCATTGCTGGTTTGAAAAGTAAAGGTACTCCTCTTCACAACTCACGTATTTCATTATTTCATCACATGTATAATTGACTTAGGTTTTATTATTGCACTGTAACAGGGATTAGTATCATGTCTCTTTTTCAAAAAGCTTTAGTAATATGTGAAGGGTGATTTGCGGACCTAGGTCCTTTTATAAACCGAAAAATCTTAACTATGAAATTTCCTTCCATCTATTTTTTCTCCGTAGTCTGTCTCATCTAAGGTTTCTTTATTGTATACTGAACTCGATTTCACATCGGAAATTGATTTCGCTTCTATCTTACATGTAACTCTATCTTTGATCTCATACCTTATGGTTGCGTCGCTCTAGGTTGTTTTCTCGGGTAGGGCCCGACTTGAGATGATTCTTTTCTATATTGAACAATCATCACTTTGCTTCCTCGTTTTCACTTCTATAGGGTACCTGTCTTTGTTATCACATCATGTAGACTGCAGCTATGGGATCGATACCTCGATAATGCTTGCATATTCTCATTTTCTTTTGCTGAAAATTTTGGATAATCTTAAATTCTCTACTTTTTTCATTGCTAGCTTTAGGACTGCCACATTTCGCCTCTTCCCCCTATCAGTTCTTATGTAGTGTCTTTTTCTCCTCCTCGCATTTGCTTGGTAGCTCCCTTTTTCTACAAGTCGTTGTCTGTATTCTACACGTGCTTGACCAAACTAACTAAAATTTGTGATGCATGTACATGGGTTGGTTTGGCATTGAGATTACGATCCTCCACCTGGATCTATGGGATTTATATCATGCACATTGTTGGTTTGAAAAGTAAAGGTACTCCTCTTCACATGTCATGTATTTCATTATTTGATCACATGTATAATAGACTTAGGTGTTATTATTTCAGCGTAGGAAGAATTGGTATCACGTCTCTTTTTCAAAATGGTTTAGTAACATGTGTAGGCTAATTTGTAGACCTAGGTCCCTTAATAAATCGAAAAACCTTAGCTATGAAATTCCCTTCCATCTATTTTTTCTCCTTAGTTTGTCTCTTCTAAGATTTAATGATAGTATACTCAATTCGATTTCACGTCGGCAATCCCCTTCACTTCAGTCTTATATGTAACTGTTATCTTTGATCTCAAACCTTTTGGCTGCCTCCCTCTAGGTCGTTGTCTCGGGTAGGGCCCGACTCGAGATTACTCTTTTCTAGATCGAATAAGTCATCACTACGCTTCCTCGTTATCACTTCTATAGGGTACTTATCTTCGTTATCGCATCCTCTAGACTGCAGCTATGGGATCGATACCTCGATAATGCCTCCATATTCTCTTTTCCTTTTTAGAATTTTACGATAATCTTCAATTCCCTCCTTTTGTGTTCTTTAGCTCTAGAACTACCACATTTCCCTTCTTTTCCATGTCAGTTCTATGATAGTGTCTTCTTCACCTCTTTCTTTTTTGTATCCTCGCACTTGCTTTGTAGCTTGATTTTTCTGTGAGGATTCGTCCCTATTCCACACTGTATTTTGAAAAACAACTAACATTTTTTATACAGGTACATGGCTTGGTTTGGCATTGAGATTACAATCCTCCACCTGCATTAACGCAATTTTCATCGTTATCTTGTTCGGTTTCAAAAGTAAAGGTACTCCTTCTCACATCTCATGTATTTTATTCTTTGATCACATTTACAATAGACTTAGTAGTTATTATGGTATTGTATCAGGGATTAGGATCAAGTCTCTTTTTCAAGAAGGTTTAGTAACATGTGTAGACTTCTCCAATTGGAGTTAGAGTCTATAAGATACTTTTGGAAGTGCTTGACTTTAGCCATCTGGGTTCAACACTTAAAACTATACTTTCCCATGTGAACTCCTTCCATATTCGCCTCTTTTAATCCGCAAATATTGGCTTAATAACCATGTGAAAGTCAACTCTATAATTAACGATTGTTAGATCGAATTTTGCTTGTTAATTGGTGGCTATCCTTCTTCTATCGGCTAAGGAATAATTGGATAATCAACGATCCCCTTCTCTTCACTATTACAGGTACCTCTATCTTTGATCTTATCCCTAGTGATTGGCTCGCTCTAGGTCGTTGGCTCGGGCAAGGCCCGACTCGAGATGACCTCTTTCTAGATCAAACAAGTCATTACTCGAGTTCTTCCTTTTCACTTCTATAGATACTTATTTTCGTTATCGCATTCCATAGATTTCGACTATGGGGTCAATCCTTCGACAATGCTTGCCTCTCGTTTCATCCTTTGCTGGATTTTTTCAATAATCTCCAGCTCTTTCCGTTTTCCTTCGCTAGCTCTAGGAGTGCCACATTTTGCCTCTTTCCTCTATAAGTTATTGCGTAGTGTGTTTTTCTCCTCATCCCTTTTTCTATATCCGGATTTGCATGGTAGCTCCCTTCTTCTACGAGTCGTTGTCCCTATTCCACACATGGTTGACCAAACTAATAAACATTTGTGATGCAGGTACATGGGTTAGTTTGGATTTGAGATTACGATCCTCCAAATGCATTAATGGTATTTATAATTTTATATCATTAACAACGTTGGTTTGAAAAATAAAGGTACTCCTCTTCACATCTCATGATTTCATTATTTGATCACATGTATAATAGACTTAGGTGTTATTATTCAATTGTAACAGGGATTACAATCAGGTCTCTTTTTCAAAAAGGTTTATTAACCTGTGTAGGCTAAATTGGAGACCTAGATCGCTTAATAAACAAAAAAATTTAGGTATCAAATTCCGTTCCTTGTATTTTTCTTTCTCACTTTGTCTCTTCTAAGGTTTCTTGATTGTATACTCAGCTTGATTTCACGTCAATAATCCCCTTCGCTTCATTTTATATGTAACTCTATCTTTGATCTCATCCCTAGTGGCTGCCTCGCTCTAGGTTGTCGTTTCGGGTAGGGCCCGACTCGAGACGACATCTTTCTAGATCGAACAAGTCATCACTTCGCTTCATTGTTTTCACTTCTATAGTGTACCTATCTTCATTATTGCATTTAGTAGAAAACAACTATTGGGATCAATACATTGTTAATGCATGCCTATTGTCTTTTTCCTTTGCTAAAATTCTACGATAATCTTCAAGTCCCTCCTTTTGCGTTCTTTAGCTCTAACACTACCACATTTTGCTTCTTTCCCATGTTAGCTCTTCCATAGTGTCTTCTTCACCTCTTTCATTTTTGTATCCTCACACTTGCTTTGTAGCTCTCTTTTTGTGGGAGGATTCGTCCCTATACCACACGGTATTTAGAGAAACAACTAACATTTTTTTATGCTGGTAAATGTCCTGGTTTGGCATGTAGATTAGGATCCTCCACCTGAATCAACGTGATTTTCATCGTTATCTGGTTCGGTTTCAAAAGTAAAGGTACTCTTTCTCACATCTCATGTATTTCATTGTTTAATCACATTTATAATAGACGTAGTAGTTATTATGGTATTGTATCAGGGATTAGGAAGTGTTTTTTTCAAGACGGTTTAGTAACATGCGTAGACTTGTCCAATTGAAGTTAGAATCTATAGGATACTTTTGGAAGTGCTTGACTTAAGCCATCTGGGTTCAACACTTAAAACATACTTTCCCATGTGACCTCCTTCCATTTTCACCTCTTTTGATTTGCAAAGCGTATCTCAATAATCATATGAAAGTGAAGTCTATAATTAACGATTGTTAGATCGCCTTTTGCTTGTTAATTGGTGGCTAAAGTTCTACTATCGGATAAGGACTAATTGAATAGTTGGCGATCCCTTACTCTTCACTATTACAGGTTACTTTATCTTTAATCTCATACCCAAAGATTGGCTGACTCTAGGTCGTTGGCTCTGCCAGGGCTTGTCTTGAGATGACCTCTTTCTAGATCGAACAACTGATTGCTCGATTTTGCCCTTTTCACTTCTATGAATGCCAATTTTTGTTATCGCATTCCGTAGACTTCAACTATGGGGTTGATGCTTCGACAATGCTTGCCTCTCGTCTCTCGCCCTTAATGGAATTTTTGGATAATCTCCAATTCTCTCCTTTTTACACGCTATCTCCAGCGCTGCCAAATTTCGCCTCTTTCCTCTATTCGTTCTTTTGTAGTGTCCATCCCCATATTTGCTTGGTAGCTCCCTTTTTCTACGAGTCGTTGTCCCTATTCTACACGTGCTTGACCAAACTAACTAACATTTGTGATGCAGGTACATGGGTTGGTTTGACATTGAGATTACGATCCTTCACATGCACCAATTGGATTTATGTCATTAGCATTGTTGGTTTAAAAGGTAAAGGTACTCCTCTTCACAACTCATTTATTTCATTATTTGATCACATGTATAATTGACTTAGGTGTTATTATTCCACTGTAACAGGGATTAGTTTCATGTCTCTTTTTCAGAAAGGTTTAGTAACATGTGAAGGGTGATTTGCAGACCTAGGTCCCTTAATAAACCGAAAAATCTTAGCTATGAAATTTCCTTCCATCTATTTTTTCTCCTTAGTCTGTCTCATCTAAGGTTTCTTTATTGCATACTGAGCTCGATTTCACATCGGAAATCGATTTCGCTTCTATCTTACATGTAACTATATCTTTGATCTCATACCTTATGGTTGCGTCGCTCTAGGTTGTTGTCTCGGGTAGGGCCCGACTCGAGATGATTCTTTTCTATATTGAACAATCATCACTTTGTTTCCTTGTTTTCACTTCTATAGGGTACCTATCTTTGTTATCGCATCCTGTAGACTGCAGCTATGGGATCGATACCTCGATAATGCTTGCATATTCTCGTTTTCCTTTGCTGAAAATTTTGGATAATCTTTAATTCTCTCCTTTTTTCATTGCTAGCTTTAGGATTGCCACATTTTGCCTCTTTCCCCTATGATTTCTTACATAGTGTCTTTTTCTCCTCCTTGCTTTTTCCATCCTCGCATTTGCTTGGTAGCTCCCTTTTTCTACAAGTCGTTGTCTCTATTCTACATGTGTTTGACCAAACTAACAAAATTTGTTATGCAGGTACTTGGGTTGGTTTGGCATTGAGATTACGATCCTCCACCTGTTTCACTGTAGGAAGAATTAGTATCACGTTTCTTTTTCAAAATGGTTTAGTGACATGTGTAGGCTAATTTGCAGACCTAGTTCCCTTAATAAACCGAAAAACCTTAACTATGAAATTCCGTTCCATCCATTTTTTCTCCTTAGTTTGTCTCTTCTAAGATTTCTTGATAGTATACTCAATTTGATTTCATGTCGGCAATCCCCTTCACTTCAGTCTTATATGTAACTGTTATCTTTGATATCAAACCTAATGGCTGCCTCACTCTAGGTCGTTGTCTCGGGTAGGGCCCGAGTTGAGATGAGTCTTTTCTAAATCAAACAAGTCATCACTAGACTTCCTCGTTTTCACTTCTATAGGGTACCTATCTTCGTTATCGGATCCTCTAGACTACAACTATGGGATCGATACCTCGATAATACCTGCATATTCTCTTCTCCTTTTTAGAATTTTACGATAATCTTCAATTCCCTCCTTCTGTGTTCTTTAGCTCTAGCACTACCACATTTCGTTTTTTTTCCATGGCAGTTCTCTGATAGTGTCTTCTTCACCTCTTTCTTTTTTGTATCCTCGCACTTGCTTTGTAGGTTGCTTTTTCTGTGAGGATTTGTTCCTATTCTACACTGTATTTTGAAAAACAACTAACATTTTTTATGCAGGTACATGGCTTGGTTTGGCATTGAGATTACAATCCTCCACCTGCATTAACACGATTTTCATCATTATCTTGTTTAGTTTCAAAAGTAAAGGTACTCCTTCTCACATCTCATGTATTTTATTCTTTTCTCACATTTACAATAGACTTAGTAGTTATTATGGTATTGTATCAGGGATTAGGATCAAGTCTCTTTTTCAAGAAGGTTTAGTAACATGTGTAGACTTGTCCAATTGGAGTTAGAGTCTATAAGATACTTTTGGAAGTGCTTGACTTTAGCCATCTGGGTTCAACACTTAAAACTACACTTTCCCATGTGAACTCCTTCCATATTCACCTCTTTTAATCCGCAAATCTTAGCTTAATAACCAAGTGAAAGTCAACTCTATAATTAACGATTGTTAGATCGAATTTCGCTTGTTAATTGGTGGCTATCGTTCTACTATCGGCTAAGGAGTATTTGGATAATCACCGATCCCCTCTCTTCACTATTAGAGGTACCTCTGTCTTTGATCTTATCGCTAGTGATTGGCTCGCTCTAGGTCGTTGGCTCAGGTA
>LPNX010869343.1:23350-33614 GCA_001517045.1 Pseudotsuga menziesii | reverse complement strand
AGACTTAGGTGTTATTATTCAATTCTAACAGAAATTACAATCAGGTCTCTTTTTCAAAAAGGTTTATTAACCTGTGTAGGCTAAATTGGAGACCTAGATTGCTTAATAAACAAAAAAAATTTAGGTATGAAATTCCCTTCCTTGTATTTTTCTTTCACTTTGTCTCTTCTAAGGTTTCTTGATTGTATACTTAGCTCGATTTCACGTCAATAATCCCCTTCGCTTCAGTTTATATGTAACTGTATCTTTGATATCATCCCTAGAGGCTGCCTCGCTCTAGGTTGTCGTTTCGGGTAGGGCCCGACTCGAGACGACATCTTTCTAGATCGAACAGGTCATCACTCCACTTCATTATTTTCACTTCTATAGGGTACCTATCTTCATTATTGCATTTTGTAGACTACAACTATTGGGATCTATACATTGTTAATGCATGCCTATTGTCTTTTTCCTTTTCTAAAATTCTATGATAATCTTAAAGTCCCTCCTTTTGCGTTCTTTAGCTCTAACACTACCACATTTTGCTTCTTTCCCATGTTAGCTCTTCCATAGTGTCTTCTTCACCTCTTTCATTTTTGTATCCTCACACTTGCTTTGTAGCTCTCTTTTTGTGGGAAGATTCGTCCCTATACCACATGGTATTTAGAGAAACAACTAACAATTTTTATGTAGGTAAATGTCCTGGTTTGGCATGTAGATTATGATCCTCCACTTGCATCAACGCGATTTTCATCGTTATCTGGTTCGGTTTCAAAAGTAAAGGTACTCTTTCTCACATCTCATGTATTTCATTGTTTAATCACATTTATAATAGACTTAGTAGTTATTATGGTACTGTATCAGGGATTAGGAAGTCTCTTTTTCAAGAAGGTTTAGTAACATGTGTAGAGTTGTCCAATTGGAGTTAGAATCTATAGGATACTTTTGGAAGTGCTTGACTTAAGCCATCTGGGTTCAACACTTAAAACATACTTTCCCATGTGACCTCCTTCCATTTTCACCGCTTTTCATCTGCAAAGCTTATCTCAATAATCATATGAAAGTGAAGTCTGTAATTAACGATTGTTAGATCGCCTTTTGCTTGTTAATTGGTGGCGAATGTTCTACTATCGGATAAGGAGTAATTGAATAGTTGACGATACCTTACTCTTCACTATTACAGTATTACAGGTAACTTTATTTTTGATCTCATACCCAAAGGTTGGCTCACTCTAGGTCGTTGGCTCTGCCAGGGCTTGTCTCGAGATGACCTCTTTCTAGATCGAACAACTGATTGCTCGATTTTGTCCTTTTCGCTTCTATAAATTCCAATTTTTTTTATCGCATTCCGTAGACTTCAACTATGGGGTTGATGCTTCGACAATGCTTGCCTCTCGTCTCTCGCCTTTGATGGAATTTTTGGATAATCTCCAACTCTCTCCTTTTTACATCGCTAGCTCCAGCGTTGCCAAATTTCGCTTCTATCCTCTATTCGTTCTTTCGTAGTGTCCATACCTATATTTGCTTGTTAGCTCCCTTTTTCTACGAGTTGTTGTCCCTATTCTACACGCGCTTGACCAAACTAACTAACATTTGTGATGCAAGTACATGGGTTGGTTTGACATTGAGATTACGATCCTTCACATGCACCAATGGGATTTATGTCATTAGCATTGTTGGTTTGAAAAGTAAAAGTACTCCTCTTCACAACTCACGTATTTCATTATTTGATCACATGTATAATTGACTTAGGTGTTATTATTGCACTGTAATAGGGATTAGTATCATGTCTCTTTTTCAAAAAGGTTTAGTAACATGTGAAGTGTGATTTGCAGACCTTGGTCCCTTAAGAAACCGAAAAATCTTAGCTATCAAAATTTTCATCCATCTATTTTTTCTTCGTAGTCTGTCTCATCTAAGGTTTCTTTATTGTATACTAAACTCGATTTCACATCGGAAATCGATTTCGCTTCTATCTTATATGTAACTCTATCTTTGATCTCATACCTTATGGTTGCGTCGCTCTAGGTTGTTGTCTCGGGTAGGGCCTGACTCCAGATGATTATTTTCTAGATTTAACAATCATCACTTTGCTTCCTCATTTTCACTTCTATAGGGTACCTATCTTTGTTATCGTATCTTGTAGACTGCAGCTATGGGATCGATACCTCGATAATGATTGCATATTCTCATTTTCCTTTGCTGAAAATTTTGGATAATCTTTAATTCTCTCGTTTTTTCATTGCTAGCTTTAGGATTGCCACATTTCGCCTCTTTCCCCTATCAGTTCTTACGTAGTGTCTTTTTCTCCTCCTTGCTTTTTCCTTCCTCGCATTTGCTTGGAAGTTCCCTTTTTCTACAAGTCGTGGTCTGTATTCTACACGTGATTGACCAATCTAACTAAAATTTGTGATGTAGGTACATGGGTTGGTATGGCATTGAGATTACGATCCTCCACCTGGATCTATGGGATTTATATCATGCACATTGTTGGTTTGAAAAGTAAAGGTACTCCTCTTCACATCCATGTATTCCATTATTTGATCACATGTATAATAGACTTAGGTGTTATTATTTCACTGTAGGAAGAATTAGTATCACGTCTCTTTTTCAAAATGGTTTAGTAACATGTGTAGGTTAATTTGTAGACCTGGTCCCTTAATAAACCGAAAAACGTTAGCTATGAAATTGCCTTCCATCTATTTTTTCTCCTTAGTTTGTCTCTTCTAAGATTTCTTGATAGTATACTCAATTCGATTTCACGTCGGCAATCCCCTTCACTTCAGTCTTATATGTAACTGTTATCTTTGATCTCAGACCTTATGGCTGCCTCCCTCTAGGTCGTTGTCTCGGGTAGGGCCCGACTCGAGATAATTATTTTCTAGATCGAACAAGTTATCACTACGCTTCCTCGTTTTCACTTCTATAGGGTACCTATCTTCGTTATCACATCCTCTAGACTGCAGCTATGGGATCGATACCTCGATAATGCCTGCATATTCTGTTCTCCTTTTTAGAATTTTACGATCATCTTCAATTCCCTCCTTTTGTGTTCTTTAGCTCTAGCACTACCACATTTCGCTTCTTTTCCATGCAAGTTCTCTGATAGTTTCTTCTTCACCTCTTTCTTTTTTGTATCCTCCCACTTTCTTTGTAGCTTGCTTTTTCTGTGAGGATTCGTTCCTATTCCACACTGTATTTTGAAAAACAACTAACATTTTTTATGCAGGTACATGGCTTGGTTTGGCATTGAGATTACAATCCTTCACCTGCATTCACACGATTTTCATCGTTATCTTGTTTGATTTCAAAAATAAAGGTACTCCTTCTCACATCTCATGTATTGATGACCTCTTTCTAGATCGAACAAGTCATTGCGCGAGTTCTTCCTTTTCACTTCTATAGATACTTATTTTTGTTATCGCATTCCTTAGACTTGAACTATGGGGTGAATCCTTTGACAATGCTTGCCTCTCGTTTCATTCCTTTGCTGGATTTTTTCAATAATCTCCAACTCCCTCCCTTTTCCTTCGCTAGCTCTAGGAGTGCCACATTTTGCGTCTTTCCTCTATAAGTCATTTCGTAGTGTCTTTTTCTCCTCGCTTTTTTTATACCCGCATTTGCATGGTAGCTCCCTTCTTCTACGAGTCGCTGTCCCTGTTCCACACATGGTTGACCAAACTAATAAACATTTGTGATGCAGGTACATGGGTTAGTTTGGATTTGAGATTACGATCCTCCAAATGCATCAATGGTATTTATATCATTAACAACGTTGGTTTGAAAAATAAAGGTACTCCTCTTCACATCTCATGTATTTCATTATTTGATCACATGTATAATAGACTTAGGTGTTATTATTCAATTGTAACATGGATTACAATCAGGTCTTTTTTTCAAAAAGGTTTATTAACCTGTGTAGGCTAAATTGGAGACCTAGATCGCTTAATAAACAAAAAAAATTTAGGTATCAAATTCCGTTCCTTGTATTTTTCTTTCTCACTTTGTCTCTTCTAAGGAGTAATTGAATAGTTGACGATGCCTTACTCTTCACTATTATAGTATTACAGGTAACTTTATGTTTGATCTCATACCCAAAGATTGGCTCACTCTAGGTCGTTGGCTCTGCCAGGGCTTGTCTCGAGATGACCTCTTTCTAGATCGAACAACTGATTGCTCGATTTTGTCCTTTGCACTTCTATGAATGCCAATTTTTGCTATCACATTCCGTAGACTTCAACTATGGGGTTGATGCTTCGACAATGCTTGCCTCTTGTCTCTCGCCTTTGATGGAATTTTTGGATAATCTCCAACTCTCTCCTTTTTATATCGCTAGCTCCAGCGCTGCCAAATTTCGCCTCTTTCCTTTATTCGTTCTTTCGTAGTGTCCATCGCCATATTTGCTTGGTAGCTTCCTTTTTCTAAGAGTCGTTGTCCCTATTCTACACACGCTTGACCAAACTAATTAACATTTGTGATGCAGGTACATAGGTTGGTTTGACATCGNAGGCCTGAAAGGACTTCTGAACTCTGAATACGAACAAGTATCTTGTTCATCACTGGCGGCTCACTGAAAGTCCAACTAGGTGCAGCCTAGTCGGTAACAGTTTGAAAAGTAAAGGTACTCCTCTTCACAACTCACGTATTTCATTATTTGATCACATGTATAATAGACTTAGGTGTTATTATTGCACTGTAACAGGGATTAGTATCATGTTTGTTTTTCAAAAAGGTTTAGTAACATGTGAAGGGTGATTTGCAGACCTAGGTCCCTTAATAAACCGAAAAATCTTAGCTATGAAATTTCCTTCCATCTATTTTTTCTCCTTAGTCTGTCTCATCTAAGGTTACTTTATGTTATACGGAACATACTGAACTCGATTTCACATCGGAAATTGATTTCGCTTCTATCTTACATGTAACTCTATCTTTGATCTCGTACCTTTTGATTGCGTTGCTCTAGGTTTTTGTCTCGGGTAGGGCCCGACTCGAGATGATTCCTTTCTAGATTGAACAATCATCATTTTGCTTCCTCGTTTTCACTTCTATAGGGTACCTATCTTTGTTATCGCATCCTGTAGACTGCAGCTATGGGATCGATACCTCGATAATGCTTGCATATTCTCGTTTTCCTTTCCNGGGATCGATACCTCGATAATGCTTGCATATTCTCGTTTTCCTTTGCTGAAAATATTGGATAATCTTTAATTCTCTCCTTTTTTCATTGCTAGCTTTAGGAATGCCACATTTCGCCTCTTTCCCCTATCAGTTCTTACGTAGTGTCTTTTTCTCCTCCTCGCTTTTTTCATCCTCACATTTGCTTGGTAGCTCCCTTTTTCTACAAGTCGTTGTCTGTATTCTAGACGTGCTTGACCAAACTAACTAAAATTTGTGATGTAGGTACATGGGTTGGTTTGGCATTGAGATTACAATCCTCCACCTGGATCTATGGGATTTATATCATGCACATTGTTGGTTTGAAAAGTAAACATACTCCTCTTCACATCTCATGTATTTCATCATTTGATCACATGTATAATAGACTTAGGTGTTATTATTTCACTGTAGGAAGAATTAATATCACGTCTCTTTTTCAAAATGGTTTAGTAACCTGTGTATTCTAATTTGAAGACCTAGGTCCCTTAATAAACCGAAAAACCTTAGCTATGAAATTCCCTTCCATCTATTTTTTCTCCTTAGTTTGTCTCTTCTAAGATTTCTTGATAGTATACTCAATTCGATTTCACGTTGGCAATCCCCTTCACTTCAGTCTTATATGTAACTGTTATATTTGATCTCAAACCTTATGGCTGCCTCCCTCTAGGTCGTTGTCTCAGGTAGGGCCCGACTCGAGATGACTCTTTTCTAGATCGAACAAGTCATCACTATGCTTCCTCGTTTTCACTTCTATAGGGTACTTATCTTCGTTATCACATCCTCTAGACTGCCGCTATGGGAGCGATACCTCGATAATGCTTGCATATTCTCTTCTCATATATAGTATTTTTCGATAATCTTCAATTCCCTCCTTTTGTGTTCTTTAGCTCTAGCACTACCACATTTCGCTTCTTTTCCATGTCAGTTCTCTTATAGTGTCTTCTTCACCTCTTTCTTTTTTGTGTCCTCGCACTTGCTTTGTAGCTTGCTTTTTCTGTGAGGATTCGTTCCTATTCCACACTATATTTTGAAAAACAACTAACATTTTTTTATGCAGGTACATGGCTTGGTTTGGCATTGAGATTACAATCGTCCACCTGCATTAACGCGATTTTCATCATTATCTTGTTCGGTTTCAAAAGTAAAGGTACTCCTTCTCACATCACATGTATTTTATTCTTTGATCACATTTACAATAGACTTAGTAGTTATTATGGTATTGTATCAGGGATTAGGATCAAGTCTCTTTTTCAAGAAGGTTTAGTAACATGTGTAGACTTGTCCAATTGGAGTTAGAGTCTATAAGATACTTTTGGAAGTGCTTGACTTTAGCCATCTGGGTTCAACACTTAAAACTACACTTTCCCATCTGAAATCCTTCCATATTCACCTCTTTTAATCTACAAATCTTAGCTTAATAACCAAGTGAAAGTCAACTCTATAATTAACGATTGTTAGATCGAATTTTGCTTGCTAATTGGTGGCTATCGTTCTACTATCGACTAAGGAGTAATTGGATAATCAACAATCCCCTTCTCTTCACTATTACAAGTACCTCTATCTTTGATCTTATCCCTAGTGATTAGCTCGCTCTAGGTCGTTGGTTCGGGCAGGGCCCGACTCGAGATGACCTCTTTCTACATCCAAAAAGTCATTGCTCGAGTTCTTCATTTTCACTTCTATAGATATTATTTTTGTTATCGCATTCCTTAGACTTCGACTATGGGGTCAATCCGTTGACAATGCTTTCCTCTTGTTTCATTCCTTTGCTGTATTTTTTCAATAATCTCCAACTCTCTCCTTTTTCCTTCGCTAGCTCTAGGAGTGCCACATTTTGCCTGTTTCCTCTATAAGTTATTCTGTAGTGTCTTTTTCTCCTCCTCGCTTTTTCTATACCTGCATTTGCATGGTATATCCCTTTTTCTACGAGTCGTTGTCCCTATTCCACACATGGTTGACCAAACTAATAAACATTTGTGATGCAGGTACATGGGTTAGTTTGGATTTGAGATTACGATCCTCCAAATGCATCAATGGTATTTATATCATTAACAACGTTGGTTTGAAAAGTAAAGGTACTCCTCTTCACATCTCATGTATTTCATTATTTGATCACATGTATAATAGAATTAGGTGTTATTATTCAATTGTAACAGGGATTACAATCAGGTCTCTTTTTCAAAAAGGTTTATTGACCTGTGTAGGCTAAATTGGAGACCTAGATCGCTTAATAAACAAAAAAAATTTAGGTATCAAATTCCCTTATATTTTTCTTTCTCACTTTGCCTCTTCTAAGGTTTGTTGATTCTATACTTAGCTCGATTTCACGTCAGTAATTCCCTTCGCTTCAGTTTATATGTAACTCTATCTTTGATCTCATCCCTAGTGGCCACCTCGCTCTAGGTTGTTGTTTCGGGTAGGGCCCGACTCAAGACGACATCTTTCTAGATCGAACAGGTGATCACTCTGCTTCATTGTTTTCTCTTCTACAGGGTACCTATGTTCATTATTGCATTTTGTAGACTACAACTATTGGGATCAATACATTGCTAATGCATGCCTACTGTCTTTTTCCTTTGCTAAAATTCTACGATAATCTTCAAGTCCCTCCTTTTGCGTTCTTTAGCTCTAACACTACCACATTTTGCTTCTTTCCCATGTCAGCTCTTCCATAGTGTCTTCTTCACCTCTTTCATTTTTGTATCCTCACACTTGCTTTGTAGCTCTCTTTTTGTGGGAGGATTCGTCCCTATACCACACGGTATTTAGAGAAACAACTAACATTTTTTATGCAGGTAAATGTCCTGGTTTGGCATGTAGATTACGATCCTCCACCTGCATCAACGCGATTTTCATCGTTATTTGGTTCGGTTTCAAAAGTAAAGGTACTCTTTCTCACATCTCATGTATTTCATTGTTTAATCATATTTATAATAGACTTAGTAGTTATTATGGTATTGAATCAAGGATTAGGAAGTCTCTTTTTGAAGAAGGTTTAGTAACATGCGTAGACTTGTCCAATTGGAGTTAGAATCTATAGGATACTTTTGGAAGTGCTTGACTTAAGCCATCTGGGTTCAACACTTAAAACATACTTTCCCATGTGACCTCCATCCATTTTCACCTCTTTTCATCTGCAAAGCTTATCTCAATAATCATATGAAATTGAAGTTTGTAATTAACGATTGTTAGATCGCCTTTTGCTTGTTAATTGGTGGCCAAAGTTCTACTATTGGATAAGGAGTAATTGAATAGTTGACGATCCCTTACTCTTCACTATTACAGGTAACTTTATCTTTGATCTCATACGCAAAGATTGTCTAACTCTAGGTCGATGGCTCTGCCAGGGCTTGTCTCGAGATGACCTCTTTCTAGATCAAACAACTGATTGCTCGATTTTGTCCTTTTCACTTGTATGAATGCCAATTTTTGTTATCGCATTCCGTAGACTTCAACTATGGGGTTGATGCTTCAACCATGCTTTCCTTTCGTCTCTCGCCTTTGATGGAATTTTTGGATAAGCTCCAACTCTCTCCTTTTTACATGGCTAGCTCCAGCGTTGCCAAATTTCGCCTCTTTCCTCTATTCGTTCTTTCGTGGTGTCCATCCCCATATGTGTTTGGTAGCTCCCATTTTCTATGAGTCGTTGTCCCTATTCTACATGCGCTTTACCAAACTAACTAACATTTGTAGGTACATGGGTTGGTTTGACATTAAGATTACGATCCTTCACATGCACCAATGGTATTTATGTCATTAGCATTGTTGGTTTGAAAAGTAAAGGTACTCCTCTTCACAACTCACGTATTTCATTATTTGATCACATGTATAATTGACTTGGGTGTTATTATTGCACTGTAATAGGGATTAGTATCATGTCTGTTTTTCAAAAAGGTTTAGTAACATGTGAAGGGTGATTTGCAGACCTAGGTCCCTTAATAAACCGAAAAATCTTAACTATGAAATTTCCTTCCATCTATTTTTTCTCCTTAGCCTGTCTCATCTAAGGTTTCTTTATTGTATACTGAACTCGATTTCACATTGGAAATCGATATCCCTTCTATCTTAGATGTAACTCTATCTTTGATCTCATACCTTATGGTTGCGTCTCTCTAGCTCGTTGTCTCGGGCAAGGCCCGAATCGAGATGATTCCTTTCTAGATTGAACAATCGTCACTTTTCTTCCTCGTTTTCACTTCTATAGGGTACCTATCTTTGTTATCGCATCCTGTAGACTGCCACTATGGGATCGATACCTCGATAATGCTTGCATATTCTCGTTTTCCTTTGCTGAAAATTTTGGATAATCTTTAATTCTCTCCTTTTTACATTGCTAGCTTTATGACTGCCACATTTTGCCTCTTTCCCCCATCGGTTCTTACGTAGTGTATTTTTCTCCTCCTCGCATTTGCTTGGTGGCTCCTTTTTTCTACAAGTCGTTGTCTGTATTCTACATGTGCTTGACCAAACTAACTAAAATTTGTTATGTAGGTACATGGGTTGGTTTGGTATTGAGATTACGATCCTCCACCTGGATCTATGGGATTTATATCATGCACATTGTTGGTTTGAAAAGTAAAGGTACTCCTCTTCACATCTCATGTATTTCATTATTTGATCACATGTATAATAGACTTAGGTGTTATTATTTCACTGTAGGAAGAATTAGTATCACGTCTCTTTTTCAAAATGGTTTAGTAACATGTGTAGGCTAATTTGCAGACCTAGGTCCCTTAATAAACCGAAAAACCTTAGCTATGAAATTCCCTTCCATCTATTTTTTCTCCTTAGTTTGTCTATTTTAAGATTTTTTGATAGTATACTCAATTTGATTTCACGTCGGCAATCCCCTTCACTTCAGTCTTATATGTAACTGTTATCTTTGATCTCAAACCTTATGGTTGCCTCCCTCTAGGTCGTTGTCTCGTGTAGGGCCCGACTCGAGATGACTCTTTTCTAGATTGCACATTCATCACTACGCTTCCTCGTTTTCACTTCTATAGGGTACCTATCTTCGTTATCGCATCCTATAGACTGCAGCTATGGGATCGATACCTCGATAATGCCTGCGTAGTCTCTTCTCCTTTTTTAGAATTTTATGATAATCTTCAATTCCCTCCTTTTGTGT
>LPNX010869308.1:107741-140706 GCA_001517045.1 Pseudotsuga menziesii | reverse complement strand
TAAGTGGGTGCTTCTTTCTACACTTAGGACAAAAGATGGACAAGGCTTGATCTTGCTGGTCCTGTTGTTCTTGTCTTTTCTTAGTTTTTTCTACTTCAACCTGTATGCCCAATGTACTCAATAAATCAGTCTTAAAATATTCTAGCAGATTACCAAGCTTAGCCCTAGAAATACCACTATTTGCAGACTTGTTTACTTTGGTAATGATGTCTCTTTTTCCAGTCCTAGCCTTCCCTCTTGAATATTTCTGGCATAAGTCTTTTATCTCATCAAATGGAAGATAAGAAATGTCACCTTTTCCCATAACATTTAAAATATCTAAATACTCTTCTCTTATCCCTTTCAGAAATATTGTTCTAATCATCTCTGATGTTAAAGAATTGTATTTAGATTTTTGTAAATTGTATGAGAACCTTTCCAAATATTCCTCCAAACTCTCATCTTCCTGTTGATTCATTCCAAAGATGTCATCTTTGAGATCCTTTGATCTACAATAGGCCTGATATTTCCGAAGAAAAATCTTCCTCATTTCATCCCAACTAGTAATAGAATGTTCTCCTAGACCCATAAACCACTTCAAGGAAGCTGCCTTAAGGGTAGCAGGGAAAAGACAGAGCTTATGGGTGTCATCAGTATACCCATATGTTTGACACAAGATGTCAAATTCGAATAGGAAAGAGTCAGGATCTTCAGAGGTCAGGCCATAGAAGTTTGGTAAAACAGAGGGTGGAATGTTCTTCACTTTTACATCTTCTCCTAGGATAATGCTAGTGTCCAAAATAGGAAATTTGAAGGTAGCTTCCTGATCTTCTTCTATCTTCTCCTCTCTCTCATGTCCTCTTTCTTCTTCTCTTTCATGTCTCCTCTCTTGTTCTCTTCTCTCTTGTCTTCGTTTGTTTTCTATTTCTAGCATCCTCTCATACTCCCTTCTCTGTTTAGTTGTTGGGCCTTTTGACGTTTCTTCCTCAGACATTTTGGAACTACCAACTGTTGAGATAAAACCTTTTGGAAGAAAAGCTCTTGTTAGTTCTGTTTTTGGGGGTTTTTTACGAAATCTTCCTTTCTCGTCTCTTAATCTGAACATAAAAGTAAAACCTATTCTGTGTTTTTGTTTGAAATTTTTGTTTTTATCAAAAATATAAGGTTCCTAAGTCTGCTTCTACAATGCGTCCCCAGCATCGGCGCCAAAATGTTGGGCTCTGATCTATAGGTGAATCAGAACTTATATTTAAATCAATCCGGGTCAGTAAACTTCAAGACACATCCAGGTTTTAGGACTTAGAAGCTAAACTTATCTGGAATTTAGCTAACTATGAACTAGATCTACTGACAGATGAAAAAGAATACTGCAACCTACAGACACAAAATCCTCTTACAAGGGTGATTTCATTGTTTCTTTTTAAGCACACAGTATTTAATTCATGAAAACAATTTTACTGATAAAAGAACTGAGATAAAAAACAATTAAATAGTAAATCTAACCCTAGGCTGCAAACCACAGAGTTTTACCAGCACTGAAGGAACAATTACCAATCAAAATCTCTTACAAGACAGTATTCATAATTTGTAAATGTCCTTTAACACTTCAGCATTTGAATAAACAACAACATATAATGAACTGAGATCATGGTTTAAATCTTCAACGCATCCAGTATTTAACCAGTGAAAAGAACAATGTTTATTCAATATTGCCAATGTTATACAGCATGATATAAATTGTAGTGTGAACCGTGAAATGAAAGGAACAGAGCATTAATAAATTTGATGAAAAGCTTAACTAAATTTGTTCTGCAATTTATAAACTAGAAATTACCAGAAAACACATACCAATGGCTCGATTTAAAGGACTTGCACCAGAATGAAATCGCTGCAATCATCAAATCACTATACCGGCAATGTAAAAGTGCGGGAACTCAACGATGGGGGCCCTCCAAAGCCTTGCTCCACACACAATTAAGAATTTACAGAACTAAAACTTTGTATTCATTCACCAGAAATTTTTTACACAGGAATACCACGCAGTTTCAGAAGCACAAGTGCGTTCCTCTACAAAAATCGTGATCATTCTTCATTATCTTATGATGGATTTATACAAATTCGAAACACAACTAGAAATGCTACAATTCTTCAATCTAATTAATGAAAATAGCTAACGAGATCCTCATCAAAATCGTGAGACTCCACAAAATCAGAGCTGTTCCTTCTTTTGTGCTGGATGTAGAACAGGTGGCCGCCATTGACTCTAGTTGACTGGACATCTGTACAGGCCACATCACTTAACTGTTGAATGTTCATCCATCTGTGGACATTAAGGATCCATTCTCTATCTTCCATTTTCCTCTTAACTGTCCTGTAAATGCTCAATCTTGGAGTTAATACGGGAAGTTAGTACATCCCGTAGTCTAAGTAAAAATTCTAGTTAAAATGCTCAAAAAGTCTAAAAACTCAATTTATTAGCAAGCAATGACATTATACCTCTTTAACCAAGGTTTATGGTTCATCTTTAAAGCTTTCTACTCAATATGGATGTTTTATGAAGGAAATGAAAGATATCTAAGAGGCAAAAAGGGGTCAAAAACGGTGCCCAACACTCCTTTCTTTCTTCATCTTCTTCTCTGCTGGTAATTTTTGAGCTAATGGTTTTCTTTGTCTAGAGCTGTAGGATTTTGTTCTACATCATGAATCTGCTACAAGTTTGTGTCTCTTTTGCCCGAGATCTCCATCTTCTTGGATTTCTCTATCACTCTATCATCTTCTTCTTCTCACGATGATTCTTCCCAGCAAGCCAATTGCTGGAATTGTGTCCTCTTTGATTCAAGAGCTATGGGATTTTCCATCCTCTACAAGTTATGAAGGGTGACCCCCTTCATATAGCATCATTGTGGATGGCCCATGAACCCTCTTGACTATTCTTCTGGACATCATTTCATTCGACATCGGATGTTAGGATAAATGGATCTAGTGGACCATGACACACCAACAACACCATCACATTTTGGGTTCCAACCCCTAGTACCTTTCCATATGAGCATCTCTCCAAAGGGGCCACTCTTTCTCAAAGTTTTGAACTCCCCAGACTCTTACATCGATGTGTTTTTACTTTTTTTTGTATTTCTTTATCCGAGCCACTTAATGCTCATTGTACTCAACAATCCCATTGACTTATATTTTGGTCACTTACTGGACATTAATAAAATTATCTTATCTTATCTATATCAACTACTTCTTGTATTTCTTCCCAACGACTAGGAATGGAACTACATATTTTTCCTTTCCAAGGGTTTCTATATAGTTTGTAACTGGAACCTTCTATTTACAAAATTTTTTGGTTAGATTTACCTAACATTCTCTACTTTCCAAACTTCGGGCGGAGATTGTTCACCATATTCCTCAGCCAAACAAGATCTGCTAGATGTGTCACCGTTAGGAACTCGAGACAGAGATTCACCTAATTTTCAGGTGTCCCTTCTCCTGTGAGATCAGTGGGTGATACCTTTGTCTCTATAAGGACTAGAGAAACAACTTTCCTAATTTCTTTCAGTATTACAATCATAGATTCATATCCCTCTTCATTAGGGAGTTACTCAACTAGAGATCCTAGTTCTTTCATACCCCCACCCTACCATGAGACCACCAGGAGGATCACCTCATATTCTCATTTTGTCCCACTAGATTGGAGCAACAAGAGATATGGGGTCTTTAAAGTATCTGAGACCAAATGGTGATGAAACCCTATGTCTCCCATTAACCTCCCCTCTAGGAGGTCGACCAATATCCTCAAGACTGGTTTAGAGGGGTGGGACCAAACCTCTAACCACACATCATCATAGTGATAGAAAAACCAATCCCAGAAAGACCTAGAGCAGGGTGCCTCATTTCCATTGGATTACCTCCTAGATTTAGCTGATCTTGGATGGTAGTAGAGTAGTATTTCCTCATTTTTATGTCCCCCCTGCCACCCAAAGATCATATAGATGAATCCCATTATGGTTCTCAATGATTTTTATAGTGAGTTAACACCTCAATTGGGACTAGGAAACTTTGACATCATCCTCATTTCTCTCTCTTTCTTGATTATGACCAAGATGTCTAGTCTTGGAATCTCACTTTGTATCACTACACCTATGACTCTATTCTATATCTTTTAGCTTTAGTTTTAGTTAGACCTAGTGATTATATCAGCTAGAACGTATCTAGGCTACATGTTTTCTTTCACTTTCTTTATTTTACTTTTAACATTACCTAGGAGTTTCTTTTGCACTCCCACATTGTATTTACATTGGATGTATCTTTTACTCCCACTAATGAAAAGAGGTTGGACAATGCCACCTTGGATGTATCTTCTCATCAAGAGAGAAAATATTTTAAACACACTCAGATTCAAGGGATAAGAAATCATAAGATAGAACTAAAGGTCGCCGCTGGATAAGAAATCATAAGATAGAACTAACCTGTGGTGCAACAGATGGCTCTCCCTCGAGGGAATTTAAATTTAGCCAATACTGTCTTGGAGGAAAAGCCAGTTTATTGACATGCACTGGCATATATCCCTGAGGGAATTTCGGAGAAAAATAGGAAGAAATGTTTCAAGTTTTTGTGGATAGGTAAGAGAGAAAAAGATCTAATCCCTTTAGTCAAGTGGCAGTCACTAACTAAACCAAAGGAAGTTGATGGATTGGGTTTAAAAAACATGCATTCCTTTGGTAAGGCTTAGGCAGACGAGAGTCTATGGATGTTTAGTTCTAAGGAAATCCTATGGAGGCAAGAGATTCTTCATAAGTATATAGAACCATTGTCAATGGAAGACAGGATCAGTTAGGTTGTTAAGCCTATTCTGTCAAATATATGGAAGGCTATAGTACAACCATTCCCACTAGTGGGTAATCATGGGATGGCTTGGAATGTTGGTAACAGAGTTAAAGTAAGGATAGGGGCAGACCCCTGGGTGGGAAGTGGTGAAGAACATATACTCTCTACGGAGCTAGTTGTCACATTGCAGAAAAAGGGAATCCATTACTTGGCACAAACAACAGATCCAATTTCCACAACTATTTGTAAGAAGGGATGTAAAAGTGAGGTAGAGTTAAGGTTATCAGAGAGGGAGGCAGAAAGGTGTAAGGAATATGTAGCTCAGTTTCAGAAGAATAACATCAGGCTTAGAGAGGATGATTCTTTAGTATGGTCAAAGAATGTTAGCTTGGGGTTACATACTCCAAGGATAGGATATAAAGCTATGTTTGTAGATAATTCATGAGAAGTAGAAACCTGGTGGTGGAAGAAGGTTTGGAAATTCAAAGCTCCTCTAAAGCTAAGGTCTATATGTGGCTCACCAAACAAGGCCTTATCTTGGGAAGAGCTCCAAGGGCATAGTAGGTCAGGTCCTGGTTGTTGTGTTTCGTGCAAGGAAGCCCTAGAATCAATAGATCACCTATTGACTAGATGCATAGATTCCTATGATGTCTGGTCAGAGATTGAAACTTTACCTGGGGATTTCTGCTAAGACTAGCAGTAGTGGAGAAGATGATTGAACTCCAGGTATTTCGGAAATCCTTGGCCATCAATTGGATGATTAGTAGATTTAGGGTGGATTTGTTCTCTCAACCCATTATGGACAAGATTAAAATGGTGGAGGCATAGTCATTCCATCAGATTTACAGAGAATTTAACTCAGAGACGGTTGGACTATCTAAAAAGGGATTACTGATGACATAAAACTCTGGTTTAGTATGGGAAAGCAGGAAAGGTGTAAAACTCCCGGAGAGCTCATTGCAAGGATAGGGCCTATGACTTTATATTTATATTTCTGGTTTCAGTACCGATGTTGTTTAACATTATAGATGGAATTCTGCTCTATTTTTAGGTCGAAGTTGGTAGAAATACTGCATTTAAGGACCATAGTGCTATGTGGAAGCCAATGATATTTTGTTACAATGTTTTTTTTAATGTATTAGTCATAGCACTATGGTCAAATGACCCTGTCAAAAATTCTTGCAGGCATTAGTAAAAGAAGTATTAGATAGAAGCTCTTTTTTAGATAGCTTTCTGGTGAGTTAAACTTTTTTGTATGTAAACTGTTCACTTTTTACATCTAATCAGAAGTAACAATTTTTTAGGAGGACAAAAATCATCTGAGGCCCTGTAAGAAATTTATCAAACACAATTACATATTAACCATGTCAGTCTTGAAGTCTGTGTAGCAATACATTGATTATCTATTATAAACTTCGTAATTTCATCAAACCGATCACAAATTAGGGAAATCACTATATATGCACTTGAGGCACGAAGTCTCTGTAAGCCTGCCTTAATTATTTTCTTAATTTCATGATTATTTAAATTGACCTCTAACTTCCCCTAGAGCTCAACCGAGGCAAATCCAGTAAAAAATATCGCTCTTTACAGCCCGGGAGAGTGTCACTTTTGTTAAATAGAGCTCAAAGCTTTCATGGTCTTGCACAAAGACTTCATTTCCCTAAATAAAAAGTGTAAATTCTCATTTATTTTGCAGCACGGCCTCACTTTGGCGAAGTAGGTGCCAAAATTCTCTCTTCATTTTCCAGACGGCTAAAGATGCCTCTCTACCGCTCAGGATAGTCTCGCTTTTGCAAAATAGAGCTCAAATCTGCGTTATCTTGCACAAAGTTCTCATTTCAGAAACTATCACCTCGTAGAGCAAGTATCAAAATTATCTATTTATTTTCCAGTAAGCTAAAGATGCATTAAATCCCAACCTCCCAGGGCAAAGCATTCAGTTATAAAACCAGAAACTAGATCCGACATCACAGTAAATAAGTTAACCTCAAATACTGAAACTGAACCTCAGAGAACAACAAATATTTACCTAAAAATGTCCCAGCAGCTCACAATTCCCGACTGAGGGCTCGAAAATCTGTCCTTGGCGTCAATACTGCGGTAAACATGCCCGATCGAAGACCTACCATCCAGGGATCAAATTTGAAGGGTAGGGTCCCATTTCATGAGAAATTGAACATGTAAAAATAAATCATTCTTTTCATTTGAAACTATAAGTGTACAACAAAATTTTATTATTTACTAAAAACAGTGTATAGAAGAAAATGACAATAAGAAGAAATCCTGAGTGATTCAACATTTACATGGAATTAGTGAGGTAACAATGTACTCTCTCGGTTTTTGGAGCATATAGTTTATTGAAATTAGACAAGGGACAATTTTGTCGGGCCAGTGAAATACTCGGTTGTTAGGTCATTGATAAAATAAGGCATTGGAATTTGGAAGGACCTTTGGATGGAGGATTGATTCAGCTTGATGGTGGCTCTATTGGTCAAGTGTGATTGGGCCTACCTAAAAGATAAACCCTAGAATTTAATACCTAATTATTTCACGGAGAATTTTTTTTACTAACCCTAAATTTAGAAGTTATTTTTAGAATTGAATCATGTCCTCCTCACATGCTCGAATCAAAGTGATCAAACAAAGGCCCCAATTTTAGGTGGATTATGGATAGTCCCTCTAATGTATATCAAGTTTATACCCCAATTCAAAGTGATCAAACAAAATCCCCAATTTTAGGTATATTATGGATAGTCCCTCCAATCTATATTGAGTTTATAAGCCCTATCAAAAAAATTAAGTATTTATTAGTCCAATATAAGGAAGAACTTTAAATTCTCCAAAAAATATCACTACAAGTTGGGTGTCTAGTTTCTACCAAAGTTAATAAGGAAGACGAATAATAAACACATGTTTGGGAGGTTTGTGACAATGAGGATGTTGAAATCATGTTATTTTCTAGATCATTGCACTCCCAGTCCCTCATTCATGAACATCCGTCAAGGGATTCCCTTGTTTAGATATATTGGTAGACAATTTGTACTTCTTGTTACCATTATTAGAAGGATGAAACAAAGGGGTCAAAGTCTACAACATTTACAGTGTCGGTTGTTAAATATTTTATCCTTTCAACTATTTGTTTCATCAAGTAAATTGGAACAATTCAAACACTTATATTCAAATATTGTTCTTTCTTTCAACCTAATTTTTATAATTCACGACAGATAAATAACATTAACAAATTTGGAACTCAGATACAAGGCTCTTTCTTCTTACTCCTCTGTCCAAACGAAGTTGTGGTCCTAGACTATGAAAAGTATAGATTATTTTGGTTGTGATTTCATTTAAATACTGGGTTTTTTAAGGTTACATCTATTGAGTATTGGAGACTTAGTCTGGCGTAAGTGCAACAACATAATACATTACAAATTTCAAACAACATTTTGGATGGAGAAATTTTAAACCCTTATATTTATAGAACCAGAAGGAACTCCAACAAGAAACACATTTAAGTTTTATCCACATATAAAATGTTACACAAGTGTAAAATGCTATACAAACCTGTAAATTCATGACAGCCAAGTCGACAGCTTATCTCTGCATAATCTTTTGGAGGAAATAGAAATTAGGGAGACACTGAAGCATAGAATTGGAGAGTTGAGAGTCTGAGTCCCGACCTCCAATTGTCCTATACTTGCAAACCCAAAATATTTTTTTTTCACAGACTTCACCAATCTCTTTAAGTTCGGGGAAGCTCATTAATCCAACCTACCCAACGTTCTACCTTTGCTTCTCTTTCTCCTACCTGTGAAAAAGGAGGAACCTTTGAGTTGGCCACCGCAGAAGACAATGAGGAATTAGAGTGTGCAACCATTTCCTTCTACATAAAGATGATTGGAAGAAACACCATCTCAATTCCACAATATCCTGACGCTTCTGAGTTGGTTTATCTTTCCCGTGGTAGGAAAATGCATGTTTGTGTATTTCACATGATTACAAAAAAATCATTTTATAATTGCTTCTACGTCATAACATAGATATATTTGGGCTGGTGAGGGAAAACTGGGTATTGTTTTCCTAAGGTTTCCAGATAATTTCAGAGATCATTCTTCATTATGAGGGCACTCAAGGCGTAGATCAGAGAGCCCATAGGAGGAAGAAGAAGAATAAGAAGAAGACTCAAGTAAAAGGGTGAGGTGAGTGAGGAGGGGAGACATAATAGTGATATTTGCGGGAGAAACCCACTAGTGCTTTGAATGATGGGAACGAGCCTCTCTAAATCGTAGCCATTGTAGACATAGGAAACCCTCATAAACAGCTCGGGTGCAAGAGTTACCATGTAAGCATCTCGACAAATTAAGTAATGATAATATTCAGTTAAGTATATGACAAATTCGTTTGTTTATTTTAGATATGACTATATGCAAATTGTACAACCATTCTCTATGGCTGGCCCTCCATTCTAGTTTCCTTTGTCTCTACTACCTAACCCCCTTCCTTCGATGAGACATGTATACTAAGCAGCCTAGGTGGACCGTGGGAGACTGGGAATTATGATTCAAATGATTATGACCCCAGTAAATGAATGGAAATATTAAATCCTAGAATACTGGACTAACTAGTATAGGATATGATTCATGAGCACAAATAAAGGGCGGTGTGCTGCTAGCCTGCTACCAAAGATCTGTCATCCCAGTCTTGTGGTGGTCATAATAGAAATTTCTAGCACTGGGTGAAACCCTGGTCTAGAAAATTACATACCCATTGGACCAGGTTAGGTTCAAATCTAGAAAAGATTGCTCAATGCATTGTAAATTGCAACTTGTAAGTTGTAATCCAAAAAACAACACAATTAGTTTTTCCTTACATAGCCTTGATAGTGGAGGGTTATCAAATCAATTCACCATCCATAGATATGACTCATATGAGTATTTAATTTCACATTATATACTCAAATACTCAAGTGACTTGTAAGTTGTGATATCAAGTGACTCGATGAACAATAAGATGACAGATGGAAAATCGAGTTGGTAGGTGGCATCATCTCATACCAAGATTTAATGAATTTGGTGAATCAGTAATGCATGCTAATGCCATTAAATGCTTTGAAAGTGAACATCGAATCGTGAGTCACAGTCCTGACTCACCGACTTGAACTTGGCACTAGGAATCATAGTGGCCCACCGTGGTCCATGTCGATTGGGACCGAGATCCTCATCCATGCTCCGACTATTCAAGGGCACTTGGGAAGACTTTGAGTCTTGAATCTCCCATAGTCCACTGAATCCCTAGATAGGCAAATTTTATAGCTACCCTTCTGTTGCAAATTTACCGAGGCTTACTCAATTTCATTATTGAAGTGCTGGGAATGAAACTAATTTTTGTTTTGCATGGTAAAATTCCTTGTGGCCTTCTATGATGTTTAAAATGGCCTTTGAAGGGCTCCGAAGGCTTCAAATTTGAAGCCTTCTACCATATCGAGACTCTTTGGATTCTGTTGGCTACGATGGGCAGACTCGGGTTTACTGTATTTAACCAACAACACCCCTAGCTCACTGGCCCTTTCGGCGATAGACCGCGAAGCGACCTGAAGTCTCACCCGAAGTGACTCTAATGGGTTGGCCAAGGACTCAAGTGTCTTGGACCAGGTTCTGTGGCATCCTTCTTGCGACTCATAGCTCTTCTAGCCGCGAGGCCTCTTTCTCTGCGCGTCGTGCAGTCCCTTTCTATGTCACGCAACTTCCACTGACTTGCGATGACTCCAGCCTCACTGCATCACCACGCACCAGGCGACACGTAAATTCCTCCAAACGATAAGTCCTTAACCTATGGTATCACGCACCACAGCTCCTCTACTCATGCGGTATCACCTCCCTGCGATACCCTAGTCCCACAGCTCAGCGCACTTAGCGTTGTTCGTGTCGACTTGCAAGACTCAACATAACAGGCTGTTTAACACTGCGACTAGTGACTGTTTCAAGTAAAGCATAAATGAACCTGCATACAACATGTCCATGATTTCAACTTATGTCTATCCTTTTATATTACTATGAACTGAATGATGCATACATACATTAAATTGTAAACAAGGCTCATAAAATAACTGATAGATGCATCAAATAAACACAACACACAAAGTAATCACATAACTCATGATTTTAACGTGGTTCACCTCTAGGATGGAAGTTACATCCATAGAACTGGGTTTCTATTATAGCTCAGGGGAAGGTAAACACAGTTCTGCTGCACCGCATATGCAACTTAAGATCTTCTCTCTTATATGTCTTCTCTACCTCTATATTGCACCTCTTACAATATACTCTTCCCTCTCTGTCGATCCCTGCGGATCGTTACATGAATGCTCAATGAGACAGCTACTGGTTACAGTAAGATACTACAGCTAATAAAAGAACCAGAGCTTGGCTTCTACAACTGTCTAATAATCTACAAAAAAACTAACAACAGAACAAACCAACTGACCAACCCACCAACCAACCCTTTTACATTACAAAATATATCCCTTTATAGGTGGCCCGAAGGTCTCGCCATTACAACACTGTGGGCCTGTCCCAACAGTAACCCAAACCCTAACTAGTGATAGTCAGCGTATTTGTACTTTGAGGTAGCCACTATCCGTCACACCACAGCTCTCTGCGGTCTTCCATGCTTCCTGGCGCTGATCATGGGTACTATGCACTGCTTCCCTTCACCACAGCTTCCTGTAGTCTTCCATGCTTCCCAGCGCTGACCATGGGTACCGGCACTGCTTCCCTTCTTCTGTCCTTCGTCTTCAATGCCTCGGCCTCGTTGCTCCTTTTCCTTTATGAGGGTAGATGAGCCCTCTTGTCTTCTGTCGCTACCTTCAATGCAGTGGTTGAGCTCTCTCTTCTCGGCCGCTCAGGTACTGTCGTCTTCCTTGACTTCTCTTTCTTCTTTGTCATGGGTTTCGGCTCTGTTCTGTAGCTAGAAACCTGCTACAGTGTTGTAGTTCTACCTCTTATATCTCCGCCAAAACTGTCTATTCGTCAAAATAGCAGCTTCTTCTGTAGCTGTGGGACCCTACTCCAACAGTCCCCTAACACTTACTTGTGGCTCACCCTCGAGCCACTACCAGCGGGCTTCTCCTGCTGTAGCTTCTCCTTGGCTTCCTGTGAAGTCTGTTGCAACTTGTCGCGAAGTCCTGCGACTTCCTTCTGCATCACGTCAACATGCTCTTTATATTTTTTGTAACTTAGTTCGTTGGGCTCTCTTATCTTTCCTGCCCTTAGTCATGGTCTCGCTCTCAGTGCTCCTGAGACTTTTTAAGAACCTTCTAGCGTTGAGAAGTCTTCCACAAATATCCTTTCCTCTTTATCTGGGTTAGAACTTTTATCACAAGGAAAATCTGTATCTTCCAACCTTCTCAAACATTTCATTTATTCTGGAGCCCTCTATATGAAAGAGATACAAACCATGAATTCTGTTCCAAGAACAAGCCTTTGTCTGCATCGTGAATTTCTACTTGCTCGGTTTGTTTTCCCTTTCACTTTTCTTCTCAGCAACTCGCTCCAGGTATTCACGTGACTCAGGTTCTGTGTATTTTCATTCTGGACCTTTGGAACCTCTTTTTCTGCTCTTAGCTGATGAGATAGGTCATCTTCCTTCTCCCGTTGCTTTATTTTTCTCATTTTTACTTTCTTCCTGGCGGGAGATTTCTTCTCATCATTCTTCCGCTATGCTTTCTTATCTTCAGTGATTGGCTCGGATTTCTTCTTCTCCTTAGCAGAGACTTTGATGAAATCTTCTACATACTGCACTTGACTAATCTTCATCCTTGGCAGCTGTCTAACCTATGATGTACCTAATTTCACAACCCTGGGCGGCGGCGTCACAGCGGACCTACGGCCACCAGGGTCGAAGTGTCTCAGCATGTCTTCTAAAGGTTCGTCCTCAGACAGAACTCACTTGGTGGAATACCCTGGGTGTGCAATGGCTTCAAACTCTGGGAATCACAGCACTCTACAATGGGGTGAACTCTGCACAGGGGACTTTTAACAGCTTACTCTGTAGCTCTCAGGTTTCTGCAAGTGTAACCCTCTCGAATGAACAATTTCTTCTTTTATGCCGAAGGCAACAATCCCAGACGTAATGGTCATCTTGACTGAACCCGTCGATTGTAATAATTACATGGACAAGACCCCACCCATCATCCGATCCTCCATAAATGCTGACATCTGATCACATCTCCCTCGAAACGTGTATGTACAGGCGCCGATCTCGTCGAAGATTTGCCAAATCTGGAAACTTAATTATGCTGCTGCCAAATCTATGGTAAGGTATATCGGTCATTTCTTCATTTACTGCCTGTCAGAAGGTGACTTGACTGGCCCTCTGTCGGTTGCAAAAACTGGATATGTGGCACAGGGAAACATCGCATTGCTGCGCTGCAACACCGCATCACCTGCGCAAACAAACAAGCGTTTTTTTTTTTTTTCGTCGCAAGCCATTATTGACTTGTGTAAAATGACCCGACGTTATACGATTCCTCATACTTATAATACTTGCCGGTGTAGACTAGTTCCCGGTGCGATGCCTCCTTTCAACTACACTGGACATCTACACCACCATAAACTAGCTAAGCTATGGCTGAGAGGTGGGGTGGCTATCACTATAGAGCTTAAGCCTACTACCATTAATCCATGTGGGAAGAAGCTCCCCGTTCAACTAGCTGAGCTGAACGGCACCTCCCTCTGTAACTTGCTGTATCTAATAGGGCCCTAGCCAATGCATCTTGAACTTCTCTGGAAACTTAATGAATTTACTGTCATAGAGGAGTACTAGGTATCCAATCTGGAAAGTCTTACTCTTCATGTGTCTGTCATGCCAAGATTTTTATCGTGCCTTTTGCACTTTCTGATGGAATCTGACGATGAATCTGTCTTCCTCTAAGGCAAGCAGCTGTGCTAGCCTTTCCTCCACTGTGTCTGTATCAGTCATCCCGGTGATCTGAGCGATTCTTAAACTGGGAAGAATATACTCCATAGGAATAACAGCCTCCTGTCCATACACCAAGCTGAAAGGTGTGTGTCCTATAAGTTTTTTGCATGTGGTCCTATACGCCCATAATACAACATTAACTCTGAGGTCCCAATCATTCCTTTGGATGTTGCAGATCTTAGTAAGAGCGTTTTCTAAAATCTTATTGAAGGCCTCCACCGTACCGTTAGCCTGTGGGTGGTAGGGAGTGCTCTTATGGTGCTGAATCTGGAATTCTTCTGTCAAGGCCTCAATGGTGCGGTTTAAGAAATGTGTGCCTTGATCGCTCATCAAAATGATGGGGCATCCAAATCTACTGATGATGTTCTCAAAAAGGAACTGTGTGGCTGTAGCAACATCACAATTCCTTACTGCTTTAGCCTTTGCCCATCTGGTGAGGTACTCTGTTCCAGTGATAATATATCTCGCGCCAGTGCCCTTTCCTGGTGGGTTGATAGGACCCACAAAGTCTATAGCCCACTTGTCAAATGCGCGCAGTGTAACCTGCGGTCGCAGCAGCATTTCATCGCGTCACGAGGGTTTTCCTACCCTATGGCATATATCACAGTATCTGCAAAAGTCCTTGGTGTCCTTATGCAATGTAGGCCACCATAATCCTGCATCTAGGATTTTCTGCGCAGTCAGCTTTCCTGTGAAATGACCTCCTGCGGTTCCTGAATGTGCCTCTCTGATAATAGCGTATTTTTCATGCGGCATCACACATCTGCGCAAAACTTCATCCAGTCCTAACTTGTATAGGTGTCCTGCGATCAGGGTGAAGTCTGCTGCTTTAACAACCAACTGCTTCTTTTGCTATTTAGTAAACTCATCAGGCGCTAATCTTGTAGTGAGAAAGTGAATGATATCAGCATAGTAGTCGTCCGCGATCTGGATGGAAAACAATGGCGTGTATGGAAAATTGTCCTCGAGGTTACTTGGATCTTCTCCTGAGTCTATCCACGGCAGATGATTAGGTCCAGCGTTCAATATTCCTCGTTTAACAATGATTTCAAAATCGTACTTCTGAAAGAGGAGTAACCATCTACAGATTCTCCCCCCTAACACTGGCTTATTGACCAGATACTTCAATGTGGAATGGTCAGTAAACATCTTGAACGAGGCACCCAATAGGTAGTGCCTAATCTTCTGCAATGCATACACCATAGCTAAGCCTTCTCTTTCTGTTGTGGTGTAGTTCTTTTCTGCTGTTGATAGCTTTCTACTGGAGTATGCGATAGGATGATCAATGTCCCCTTCTCCTGGTTGCGTTAAAACAACCCCTAGTGCGATGATAGATGCATCCACATGTACATGAAATGGCTTAGTCTAGTCTGAAAATACTAGGATGGGCGCTGTAACCATCTTTTCTTTAAGTGTGTCTATACTCTACTAACATTCCTCATTCCATAGGAATTTTACATCTTTCTTTAGCAATTTCTCCATTGGTGCTGTAATCTTTGCATAGCCCTTGATGAAATTTCTGTAATACTCGGTATAACCAAGTACTATCCTCAGTTGCTTGACTGAGTTGGGTGCTGGAAGATTTACAATGATGGCAATCTTTGCGGGATCTACCATCAAGCATTGTTTGCAAACGATGTGACCCAACAAAATACCAAATGGTGCACAAAATATACATTTCTTCAAGTTTAGAGAAATCTGGTACTACCTACATTTCTCTAACATCAGTCTTAAATCTCCTTTGTGCTTGTCAATTAGTCCAAATACAGTCCAATCATCAAAATATACTTCTAGGAATTTATGGATGTATTCTTTAAATACAGCAACTACTACTCTAGAAAATATAGCTGGTGCATTCTTAAGACCAAAGGGCATTACCGTGGAACGAGTCCCATTCTGTCACAAAGGTGGTCTTGGATTGATCTTCTGGATGTATTCTGATCTGATGGTATCCTGAAAAGCCATGAGTGAAGGAGTAGACCTCCTGTCCTCCCACGTTGTCTAATACCTCATCAGTGAACGACGTCGGAAATGGATCGTGAAGCGATGCATCGTTGAGCTTACGTAGATCGACACAGATCCTGATGTCTCCTTTAGTTTTCTTCTCTTGTACGACCATGGGGCTAACCCATTCGCTTTCTTCTACATGCTCAATGATGCCTGCTGCTAGCATCTTATCGATCTCATCCTTTACTTTTTCTTTATACCACGGATTTAATCTATATGGGCGCTTCTTGACTGGTCTAGAATCCTCTTTCAATGGTATCCTCATGACTCCCAGGTCTCCAACTATTCCCTTCATCTCTGTGAACTTGGTGGGAAATAGGTCCTGATAGTCATGTAGCAAATTTGCAATCTGGCCGACTGTTTCATCGTTCCAATAGTCTCCAATAGAGGCAAACTTAGGTTCTGTTTCTGTGCCAATATTGATCTTTTTAATCTTAATGGGCTCTATGATTGCTGGAATTTCTAACTATGGTCCCTCAACATCGCGAGTGCCTTCTGACTCTGGAATTTTGGTGTCACGAGGATCCTCATCCTCCTCAGGTTCATATGCAAAATTATAACACTCTAACACCTCTTTTAGCTGGATAGCCCACTTAGGTTGAGCTGACACTGATATGGTACAATCCTCAAATATCTTACTCTTTATTACTTGTAGGGCCTGATCAACCTTTGGATACTCCGATTCAAAAGCGAAGGTGAGTAGGAAGCTGTCTATCATAAGTGGCCATGTTGTTGTTCCCTTGCACAGTTCAGTCTCTATATACCAGTTCCTTGGAACTGTATCCAAAGTATGAATGAATCGATGAACCCATTCATCCTTGAAAATGTCTGACCAATTCTGTTCACATGTCTGAATGTGTGATCTGGGGTCACTCTCTCCTGTTTATTTCTGTTGGACATACTCCCTGTCGACAGAAAATCTGATCACCATGAATCTCTTAATATCATCCCATGATGCGATGTTCTCTTTATGTGCATACCACCATCTCGCAGGTGTGGCTCATACTGCGAGGTCCATAGCTGTGATCCTTTGCTCGTGAGGGATCTGTTGTTCAAACTACTCGAGAAAGTCCTAGATATCTGTTAGACCATGAAAGAATGGAATCTCATTGATCTCTGCGCCAATCCATCACAGTGACTTAGTCAAGTACGCGCACCTGCGCGCTGAGACTTCGTGAAGTCTGTTCTGCCAGTTTTCTAGACCAACATCTGAATCTGATGCGCATGAGCTATCGCATTGCCAATTGATATTCCCTTCTATTTTTGGATTGATGTAGTCGCTCTGGTTTGCGGTCATCTGATAGAGGCTCTCCATGTTATGTGCCTCCTCCTCTGCCCGGATAGGTTCAATATATCTAGGACCCTGAAAAGGATCCAATTGTGCGATGACCCAGATATGCGTGTCCTCAAAGGTCATTTGTCTTCTCTTTAGGTCGATAACGGCCATGTTACTGATCTCCCAATCAATGCCTAGCAATGTTGGATAAGGTCTACTATCGCCAATGATTTCTATAACTTCAAAGTCTGCAAAACTGCGAACTCCGTCAATGTCAACTAGCACCTATGGTAACCGACCCAGAGGTGACACACGATGCTGATTAGCTAATCTAAGATGGATAGGCGATCTGACTAACTTAGGGCTACCCATTTGTTCCCATGTCTGCTTAGTTAGAACATTCACGTCTGATCCTAGATCTAGGTTTACCTCATCCATTTCAAATTCTCCAACCTGCGCTGTAAGTCGCATCTCTCTTCCTATTCTTGTATGTCCCATAATAATATGAATAGCACGTTGCGTACTGCTCACAGAAGAAGATGGATGACACTGATCTATGATGCGCTGAAGTTCTGTGATAGCTTGCTCATTTGTTACAAGTTTTAGACAACTCCCTAGGAAGGAATGTACACTTCCTGTCATCTCGTCCTCATCGCATCTTCCCGATGTGGTAGTCTGCGATGTCTGTACAGGGCTATCACCACAAGGTGCTTGCTACGGTACGCCCCTAGACGGCGGTACCTGTGATCCTGATTGCATAGGTTCATCAAAGAAAGCCTTAGCTTCCTGAAATGTCTGTTTGTTCTTCTGCAGGTCGAGTGGTGTTGCTTTATTAGGAGCTCTACGCACCCACTCCTGACCTGTGGTCTTTTCCGTTTCCTACGATGTCCCACTGGTAGAAACACCACTGCGAGTCACAATATTGACTCTTGGTTCTGGATCTTCCTGCTCAGTAGCAATAAACTGGATGTTCTAGTGTACTGCTAGCTTAGGTTATCTGATCTTAGCTATCAAGGTAGGACACTCCTCTATAGTATGATCATAATATTTGCAGTAGTTACAAGTGGTAGTGGGGCTCTGACAGTCCCTAGCATAGTGTCCTACAACTCTGCGGTTGTAACAAGTAACTGGTCCATGACCACGGCCAAAACCCTCTCCTCTACTGGATCCTTCTCCTCATGCAAAGCCTCCTCCACAGCCTCGTCCTCTGAATCCTCCTACATGGCCTCCATAAGCCAGATCCTGCTGTGGTCCTGCTGCTGGACCCTGTGTCTCTGACTGGACTCTGTACAAGTATTGCTTTGCGCCGACCATGAGATCATAGGCTCTGCAATCATGTACGTCATGGCCTACAGACTTGCAGAAGACGCAGTATACATTCTTAGGTGTCTGCAAGTACTTCTGAATTAGAGGGCACTAGTGAGGTATATTTCCTCGCGTTTTGCATATTTCGCACCACGGCTCGTGGGTCTGTGGTAAGGGGTTTGGAACCCCTATTGCTATATATTCTACAAAGACCAGAAAATTATCTTTACTATGGCTTTGTGCTTTACATTTTACGCACCATATGTCTTGCGCAACCTCTTTCCCTTTCTTAAGTTCATGCAACTGTAATGTGAGATTAGCCAACTGGTTTTGTAAATTTTCCATGCCTGTACTGCTCTCAGCTAGAGGTGAAGCCTCTAGTTTCATCACCATTTCCAACGTGTGATCCTGTGTCTGGAGTTTCTGTTGTATTAACGACAATCTAATGTGAGGGAGCAGTGCTGCAATAAACCATTCCTTATGCTGCTCCAGCGCAAACTCAAAACTAACTTGGTCGATAAGGGCTTTGAATTTCTGATCAAAGTCCCACAACGACTCTATAGGTAACTGCTTGATGTCTTTGAGTTCTGTAATGCACTGTGACTCAAACTTAGGTTTCTTAAACTCTTTAATCATGGCGGTCTTGACCTGGACAAGTGTCCTGGGTACTGTGGTATACTTGATATACCATGTTAAGGCTCGATCTCATAGTGTGGTGACCAACTGTACAAGTTTAAGGTTATCATCGTTGATTGTTTTAATGGTCCACATGGCTTCACAGAGAAACCAATGCTGCTCGGGGTCTTCTGCCCCTGTTCCCTTAAATATAGGTAGCTTCATATCATCCCCCATTCTATTTCTACATGGTGGATGTTTATTTACTGTGTTACTACCACTCGGTGGTGTAGGTGGAGGTGATGTAGCAGTGGTAGGTACTGTCTGTGATCTACTGGATGGAGTTCCTACGGGATTGTTCTGAGTCCCAGTCTATTTCTGTGGGGTGTAAGGGTGGTAAGGGATACCCCCCTCTGTTCTTTCTGTGGTACTATGACTCTGCTATCTAGTACTATCTGAACTGTCTTCAAATATTGAAGATCTAAAATCTACTTTATACTTCTTTCCACTACGAGTTCGTCCAATGTCATCAAAATCACTTTCAAACTCTTGTGACATTACTATTTCTACTTATTCATCTGAGACTAGATCCATTGTTCCTTTCTCATGTAATATCATATTAATGGACAAGTTTAAAGATCTTAGGTACTTACCATGATATCCTTTGAAGAAATAGCACTCAGCCTCGCTGAAGCTTTTTGTCTGGTCAACTGCAAACTCTGTGATGAAGCCTTCTAGCACACTCGCAAGCCAGAAGTCTACTGCCCTCGTGATAGGATTATCTAGGTTCCTCACGGTCTGAATCAACTCCCGTGTCCGGACAATGTCTCTTTTCTTTTTGAATATGCTTGTATCAGTTAACTTTGATAACCAGTCATAAAGCTCGTTCCCAAAGGTTGTAAAAAATATCGCATGCAGGTTTGTAATGATATGTTTGTGTAACCAGGCATCTGTACTCAGTTTAGGACTCCTGTTCTCTCGTTCGGCAAACTCTTTCTGGTAAGACCAAACCCACTCATTGAGTTCGTCTCTCGTAGGATGCCACCAAAACATCAGCTTAGTTTGTTCAAAACCAGCAACGGAACCATTTGTTGGCTACGATGGGCAGACCCAGGTTTACTGTATTTAACCGACAACACCCCTAGATCACTGGCCCTTTCGGCGACAGACCGTGAAGTGACCTGAAGTCTCACCCGAAGTGACTCTAATGGGTTGGCCAAAGACTCAAGTGTCTTGGACCAAGTTCTGTGACATCCTTCTTGCGACTCACAACTCTTCTAGCCGCGAGGCCTCTTTCTTTGTGCGTCGCACAGTCCCTTTCTACGTCGCGCAAATTCCACTGACTCACGATGAATCCAGCCTCACCGCATCGCCGCACACCAGGCGACATGTAACTTCCTCCCAACGCTAAGTCCTTAACCTACAGTATCGCGCACCACAACTCCTCTACCCATGCGGTATCGCCTCCCTGCGATACCCTACTCCCGCGGCTCAGTGCACTTAGCGTTGTTCGTGTCGACTTGCAAGACTCAACATAACAGGTTGTTTAACACTGTGACTAGTGACTGTTTCAAGAAAAGCATAAATGAACCCGCATACAACATGTCCATGATTTCAACTTATGTCTATCCTTTTATATTACTGCGAACTGAATTATGCATACATACATTAAATTGTAAACAAGGCTCATAAAATAACTGACAGATTCATCAAATAAACACAACACACAAAGCAATCACATAACGCATGATTTTAACGTGGTTCACCTCCAGGATGGAATTTATGTCCACAGAACTGTGTTTCTATTATAGCTCAGGGGAAGGTAAACACAGTTCTGCTGCACCGCATATGCAGCTTAAGATCTTCTCTCTTAGATCTCTTCTCTACCTCTATATTGCACCTCTTACAATATACTCTTCCCTCTTTGTCGATCCCTGCGGATCGTTACATGAATGCTCAATGAGCCAGCTACAGGTTACAGTAAGATACTACAGCTAATAACAGAACCAGAGCTTGGCTTCTACAACTGTCTAATAATCTACAAAACAACTAACAACAGAACGAATCAACTGACCAACCCACCAACCAACCCTTTTACAGTAAAAAATATATCCCTTTATAGGCGGCCCGAAGGTCTCGCCGTTACAACACTGTGTTCCTGTCCCAACAGTAACCCAAACCCTAACTAGTGATAGTCGACGTATCTGTACTTTGAGGTAGCCGCTATCTGTCACACCACAGCTCTCTGCAGTCTTCCATGCTTCCTAGCGCTGATCATGGGTACTATGCACCTCTTCCCTTCACCACAGCTTCCTGTAGTCTTCCATGCTTCCCAGTGCTGACCATGGGTACCGGTGCTGCTTCCCTTCTTCTGTCCTTCGTCTTCAATGCCTCGGCCTCGTTGCTCCTTTTCCTTTATGAGGGTAGCTGAGCCCTCTTGTCTTCCACCGCTACCTTTAATGCATTGGTTGAGCTCTCTCTTCTCGGCCGCTCAGGTACCGTCATCTTCCTTGACTTGTCTGTCTTCTACGTCATGGGTTTCGGCTCTGTTCTGTAGCTAGAAACCTGCTACAGTGTTGTAGCTCTACCTCTTATATCTGCGCCAAAAATGTCTATTCGTCAAAATAGCAGCTTCTTCTGTAGCTGTGGGACCCTACTCCAACATATTCCCCGACCTTCACACTGTAACTTCCCACATCCGCGTTTGTTATCTATATTTTTCTTCGTGTGTTGTCCATGTTATCTCGCCTTTTCCTCGTGTGTTTGTTGCAATGTTTATATGCTGATACTTTGGATCAATAGTTTAATTATTTATTTTTATTTTTATGATTGTTAATTTCTTCTCATCAACATTATGACATGTTGAATTTTTGTATCCATGGAAGTGTTCCTTTAGTTATTTTGTGCTTTGGTCACTAAAAAGGGGACAAGTTATATGATCCTTGTATTAATAATTAGTTGAAAGAGGTTCATGAGGCCTTTAAGAGGTCAAGGAATCGAAATATTTCCCTGAAACTCAGAGATGGGGTCGATCCTCTACCTTTATACTGCATATGGATCTGAGACTAGTTCTAGGTCAGCACCCCAGTTTAATTATAATTGGATCAACTGCTACGATGTTTAAAGGAACTGAGATTGGTGAAGCTACGTTGACTGGTGCAGCTAGTTTGATGGTCACAGATCATAATACTTATACTGAAGTTACAAAAGCACCTCAGTATGGGACTTGCAAGGACTCTTACATTGAAGGACCAACAACTAGCTATGATGCTTCTAGGTATCGATATGGTACTGGTTCTAGTACCTAATTCATAATTGACGTATAAGGAACGTAATTTTCCTTTGGCATGTGCTTAACCGGGTTTGCTTCATTAATGGTGCAGCAGGGATAAAGATGGTCAAGAGAAAATTCATGCAATTGCTTTGTTGGATCTCTCAAGATTGAGGTGCATGGCACCAATATTACTAATAGAAGGTAGACAATTTACAAAATTTTGACTTTATTGTCAAAATTGCAATTTTCCATGACACAATTAAAAATGACTAACATAAATGACTAATTGATATTCTTCTAGCTAGTCATTTTTTATGTCGTGACTAAATTAGTCACTTATGTTAGTCATTTTTAACTCTGTCACTTATTATCTAGTCATATTTGTTAACTGGTGACTAAATTAGTCGTTAATTTTAGTCATTTATAGTTGGGTCAATCAAAATTGCTCATATTTAGTAGTAAATCACTTGAAAAACCTGTGGTGACTAGAATTTTTAGTCACGTAGTGGCTAATTCCTCATTTTGTACTAGTGAATGAATTAATTCACCTAAGAATTTTTAATAGGTTTGATTATTTAACATTTGACATGATTATTCACATCAAAACCTTAGCATCAAGTTGCAATCTTGTTATAAAAATTTTACCATTCTCGACAGTTTCTCTCTCATGTTTTCGACCCTACAAGATCGTCCTGATGTCTCGATGTCGGACGTCGACCATTGGAATTCCAACTAAAAAAAAATAAAAAATTCACCCTGATGTGTCTGCTTCAACATCAAACATCAAGACTTTTGACACCATACATCAGCACCGAATATTCTTCACATTGGACCTCCAGCATTGACACAGAACTGGGAAACCTGCATAACTAATAGGTCGATCCCAACATTGGAATCAACATCTCAACCTCAGAAAACCAAACATCCTTCAACTAAATAATGCATTTTTTTCTTAAGGCTCTCTCTCAATTGCAGACATCATATTGCAAACATCCAAATGATTTTTCAACCCTCACACATGACTTCTCCCTATGTTTCCTTGTTGATGTGAGTTCCACCACCTCATATTTGGGACCTCGACAACTCTCTATTGTTTCAAATAATAAGGGACTTAGAAAATTTACAAAAATGTCTAAGGAACTACTTAAGTCTTGAAACTATTTAACCCGGAAGTTTGGGAAGGATTTCTTCCTATATCTTGGCATCCAAACATGTGAAAAATAGGATGAGGTTTACAAGTAAACCACCATTCTCTTCACTGGTTTAAGCACTTGGGAAATACTTAATAGTTTTAAGACAACATATTGATGCCACACATATCAAACTCCTATGTAAGGGAATCCATTGAACATAATAATTTCAAATAAATATTCAACCACTGTCGCAAACACTTAAATCACTTCACCATTTTAAAACAACATCCCTATAGTGCATACAATGGATTTCTGCTAAAGGAAAGTTACTTCCACATACCTTTTATTTTAAATAACTTAGTTATAAATTTTACATTGTTAAGATTTTCCAATTCCATTAGGGAATAAGTTTCAATCACATAGTTAATCATTCATAGACATCAACATTCTAAAAAAATATGAGCAATTCAGGAAATTTATTTATTCATTCTTCATTCATTCATTATCAATTCATAACTTTCATGATGTAATATATATACACAACAATACTGGAATACATGACATGAATTTTCCATTCAGTTATTTAATCCTTTTGTTAGAATAATCATACCCATAGTATTACCCACTTAGACATTAATTCATTTATTTTTGTGTTATTTGCCTAGTTCATGAGTCCCACTATGTGCAAGTTGCTAATTGCCTATCCATAGAGGTCAAACTTTCCATCTTTGACTCATGTAGTTCTTGGGAAAGACTTAGGAATCAAATCTGCTTTATTCCTGGCCTCCTAGGCACCCTTCTACTTTTTCTGCTTTATTGCCTGCTTTTTCAGTGTTTTAAGGCACATAGGAAAGCAAGACTAGGTGAGGTGAACTTGTTTTTTGCTCCTTTCATCCTCCACTCTTTCCTCCATGCAAAAGAATGTATGAGCTGCCATTTCACCACTTATTAGCTTTCCCATGCACTCTTTCCAATTCGTGAGCCTCATGACAGATTTGGGATCAACTTTTTACACCTATGGGGGATTTGCCTATTTTGGGTAAGCCTGCTTTATGCTAGTTTTGTATGCCTCCTTATGCATTCGACCAATTGATATATTCTATATATTCAGAAACATATGTTATTACAGGGTTGGCTATTGTACACTGAGTTAATATAATTTTGTGTTACAGCTCCATATTCAGTCTCCATTGTTGACAATTTTACATGATCAATTGTAATTTGTTGTGAGTGAAATTAATCTATTGCTGATCAGAATTTCTACATGGTATCAGAGCCATTGTAGGTTATTACTCTCCTTCAAAAATTGTTTTGCAGGTTCGACATCAAGACTGGGAGCCTTCTACTGACAGACGGGACAGATTTTCTAAAGATATGGATTCACAGAAAACTTTCTTGACTCCCTTCAACTATTTTGAATGGAAAGCAGAGATGGAGATCTTGTTGATAGCGAAAGTCCTCTACAGGGTGACTATGGCAATAGAAGAAGAGCCCAATGCAGCTGCAGAGAAGATCATATGGCACAATCGGAGAGATGAGGCTTATGGCCTCCTATGTCTCAGTATTTCTTGAGACCTCCTTTTCCATCTCGATGGATTAACTTCACCGGATCAAGTATGGGAGAAGCTGTCTGAGATTTTTGGAAAGACAGATGCGATGAGGGGACATCAGATTGAAAATGATCTGATTTCTCTGAGTCCCAACAGCTTTGAATCCCTGCAGCTATATTTCTCCAAGTTCAAAGCACTAGTTTTGCAGCTGAAGCAGTGTGGTATCGAAAAGAAATATGATCAGCTCGTATTGGCCATCCTCTCGAAGCTAGGACCTGACTACTCAGTCTTTGTTTCAACCTTCTATGCCACAAAACTCACAGCTCAAACCTAGAAGATGCCTAGCCTTGCAGATTTCATGGAATCTCTCACACAAGAACAAGACAAGCTGGTGATGATGGGCACCATCAAACCTTCCAAAGACTAAGATATGGTTGCTGGAGATTCGAGGGTGGATTCTAAAAGCAAAAAGAAAGCTAAAAATCCACCTGAGCAAAGAAGAGACAAGAAGCAGTCTCCGGAGGATCAACAAGGTCCTGTAGAAGGAGCAAGTCGACATAAGTCGACTTGAACGAAGACCGACTTGGTCGATCAGCCGACTAAGTCGAGAGACCGACTACGTCGGTCGGCTGAGTAAACACAGTAGTTAATCTGTTAACTAATAGTCGTGTCGGTTCGGTGAACCGACAGGTAGTTATGATTGTAACTGTTTGTAACCTGTATATATTAGGCTGTTGAGCCACACAAGAATGAAGTTCAGTTCTTGGCTTTGTATGATCTATTGAGAATAATATAATCTGTTCATCCTATCTGTTCTAATCTCTTGTCTCTGTGTATATTTCTGTATATTTTATGTATTATTGGTAACTTTATGCGATCTGTGAGATTACAACATTGGTTCCGTTGCCGGTAGTACATAACTGGAATATATGCTCACATATGATACCAGAGCAGGAGATCAAGGACTGGTGGGAGCGAAAAATTGCTAACTATCTACAAAATTACGCATGAAGGAACAGATTGACAATCGCAGAAACAAAAGCCAGATTTTTCACTGACACTCACGAAAAGTTTGTCGAATCCGTGCCCCACCTGCTGAAGCAGCTTTTGGATGAGAAAACCGGACAAGACTAAAGACGCACAGTTACTCCAGAAACTGATCCGAGGAGGACGTACGAATCTCTCGGATTGGTTCGAAAAGATAGCCGACGACTTCTGTGAGGAACAAGCAGTCGAAGACAGGACTTCTGTGGAAACTGTTCGACATAAATTTTTCACAGAACTTACTGATCAATTCTTGTGTTCCTTACCGGCTTTACTGTTCAAGTTTCTAATAGAGAAAGGAGCAGGGCACATTGTTGAACCTCGACCTCTATTACGTGAACCACCCTCCAACACTAACTGGGCGGAGAAGCAGAAGCAGTGGGAAAAATTCATTGCTGAAAGGGAGTGGGAATACTTCCTGAGTAAGTAGACACCATCCGAGCTTTCTAAAAAGCGTCGGGTAGGCCATGGGGGGGTAGCTGGTCGTGTGTCGGACCTAGAGCATAGTGGATCCTAGTCAACCAGAGCCGTCGTCACCAGTAATGCATAATCGACCGAAGAGGAACTGAAGGAATAGTATTGTACTACAGTATGTCAGACATTAAGAGAATCTAAAGAGATGAAAGACAGAAGAAAAGGGAAGCCAGACGAGAAAGGGCCGCAGAGCTGCAGCAAAACCCTAGGGCGACCGACCATGATGAAGTACCGCCAGAGTCGGGTCATGACCGACGCAGAGAAGGCGAAGAAGACGAGGTGTCCCCTGAAGATGATGAAATGTGGATAGAGCAGCCAGAAGCTCTCCAACTAATTGTTCTCGACGAAGGAGTAATCCTTTCCACAATAAGTCCGCGTACCAGAATACAAACTATTATTGAAGATGACCTTCGACTAAGAGCTGGTGACATTACACTCTGGAGCCGACTAGGCGATGAACCATACCCGGGTTGACATCTCATCATACGTTGACCGATCGAAGGTAACTGGGTGACCTTTCAAACGGCACCCTCCTTTCGTAGTATCCACTTGCTCCTGCCGACACATGAAGGAGCACCCCCCCTGCCACACACAACTTCAGAAGATACACAAGAGTCAGACCTGGGCACACAAAGTGACAGTGGGTCCTTAAGAAGACAAATTATCAACAATCCGCTATTCGATGAGAAAGACTCGACAACCGAGGGCAGCACAAGTTTCGTCGACCAAAACCCCATCGTCACCCCGACAGATTCGTCTGACTCAACAACCCCACCCCTTACAACACCACCTCCTCCACCTCCACCTCCAACATCATCAGAGAGTAGTGACAGTGACTCCGACATGGGTCACGGATCTGCTCAAATTCCCCTTTATGAGGGTGACGAAGACCCCAGACGACACTGGTTTGTCTGCGAGTCGATATGGGAGGCTAACAAAGTAACAGAAGAAGACCGACAGATAGCCCAGTTCGCAGGAGCCCTTCGGAAAAGAGCTCTCACATGGTATATGAAATTTACCGAAAGGCAACCTAGAGCAACAAAATCAGAGATAAAGGCGCAATTCCTATCATTTTTCAAGACTCCAGATGCTAAACACCTGGCAGCCAAGAAGCTGAAGACGACCCAACAGAAGCCAGGAGAAACAGTTCGCGATTACGATAAACGATGGAAGGATCTATTGAGTCAGTTGGACTATGTCATCGACGAAAAATTACTCATTCAATGGTTCCTTGCAGGACTTTCACAGAAAGTTCGCCGACACATCAGTCTGGAGACCTTCAAATCGTACGAAGATGCGTTGACAAAATCTTTGCAGGTCGAGATGGATGAAGACATACCTGCCTGCCCGACCGACCACCGCTTGGAAGAACAGCTGGAGAATATGCAGAAGTCCTTGAAGGAGCTCACACTTAAGAACCAAGACATCTGGTGTACTAGCTGTTCAACTGCCGGACATACAAAAGATAACTGTCGACAGCAATTTAGTCGACAAGATGTCCGTTTTGTACAGACAAAAGCGTTTTGTGACATCTGCCAGGAACGAGGAGACCATTCCACCGCCGACTGTCCTTACAATATGAAGAATGGAAAAGCTTCCTGGTGTGCTATATGCGAAAATGCAAATCACAACACGGCCGACTGCCATCTTAACCTCAAAAATAGACAAAACTACCAGGCCGTCTACCAGACTAATGCTGTAGCACAGAACACAGAGCAGAACAATAATAATAACCAGAATGGGAAACGAAATGATGGCCGACGCTACGACTGTCGAAATGACAATCAACGACCAGGGTTTGGAAGAACAGGTCGATTCATTGGGAGTCGATAAATATGAAGTCGTCGACCTACTCAATGCTTTATTTGTTACAAAGAAGGGCACAGATGCGCAGACTGTCCATACAAGGACAAGACTGATCTTAAATTTTGTACACATTGTGGGGTAGGCGATCACTCCTTGGAGGATTTCCCTACAATGTTGGAAAAAATTAGTAATAAAAAGAATGTTAATCTCTTGTCTTGTGTCCAGAAGAATGATGTCATAACTACTAAGAATTTGCACATCGTCACTCGACAAGGCACTAAAACCGGGCCTGACAATCCTCAGATTAGTAAGATCACACACACAAATACATACCCTGACCCTTGCAAAGCACAACACACATATCAAGAAGCCACAAACATATTTACAAACCTTGCACAGCACGAAGACATTAGTCACAGTCGACACGACTCGACCTAGCATTTAACCCATCTCATTCAAACAGATAAATCTGTCGGTCAGTTCATTGATTTATTGCATCAAATCAAAAGCACTAACTCTAAGAAACAAACTAAGAACATATGTAGCCTAAATCAAAAAGACAAAAATGATGTCGACCCTCTTGTCGACCTGGAAATTGAAGGTTTCCATGTCTGACAAGTGGTGCTTGATTTTGGGTCTCAGGTAAATATCATGACCTGCGATACATGGGAAAGGATGGAACGACCTCGACTCTATGAGTTAGGTATTTATCTGAAACTAGCCGATCAGGGCCTTATTGAACCCATTGGGGTTTGGAAAAATGTAGACACAACCATTAAAGGCATATCGACTAAGGTTGATTTCGAAATTATTGACCCAAAGGAAGGATCTAGCTCCTTCCCAGCCCTTGTAGGTCGACCTTGGGGTAGAAATATGAAAGCCTATATCTCTCTAGATAAAGAACGTATTAAACTCAAAGGAAATGGTCAAAAGGTCATAGTACCTATTAACCCCTCCCAAGGCCAACCCTGGGTTGAACCAATCGATGAGGAAGTCGATATCCGACAACTTTATCAGATCCAAAACAATACTGACTACACAGAACCAAACGCCCAAGGGGAGCTTTACTTAGGTAACCCCGACTCAGTTGGTTACAATTCAGATGCTGAACTATATGACTGGGAAATGGAAAACTATGAAACACAAGAAAGAGGGTGCTGGACTATCCAAAAAGTACAGAAAAAACCCACCCGACAGTGCTTTCTAGTCTCAATTATCCCCAAGATCTTTGAGAGAAAAATAAGAGAACACCCTACCTTACAACCGACCAACGAAACCACCAGGACCCAAACAAGGTATAAGGAGAGGGAATCCCCAGTCATGCATGTTGAACAAGTGTCTAAGAACTTTGGAGAAATGGCCGACTACAGAGCTTAGTAGAAACCTTCACCGGTCAAGCAGCTAGATGGTGGGATACCCATCAAACAAAACTCCAGACCTGGACTAGTGCTGCAACTTATTTTGTTGAAAGGTTTGGTGGAAAGAATCTCACCCCACAAGCACAGATCCCCATCTTTACTCAAGGCCAGAACCCAGAATAACACATCCAAACTTGTGAAAAAGAATGGAGAAGCCTAGGTCATAAGGATGAGAGAGCCTGGCCACACTTGTTTCCCTCAACCCTAGACGACTTACCTAGCAAATGGTATAAAATGGAGGAAGAAAAAGGTGAAACCTTTTTCTGGAATGACCTCAAAGAAAATTTCATCCAAACCTTCAACTTTATCCCTGAATATCAACAATTAGTCGATCCAGCACAACAAATTAAACAGTTCATTCAACCGACTGAAACATTCCCTGACAAAGACCCTAGACAGGTCAAGCACTGTAATAGTCTTCACATAGGATCAAGAGTCGAGTCGACCTGCTTACAATTGGAGAATGAACACACCGAAGGTAAAAGCTTCAGATGGAAATCCAACCATGCTGAAACAACAAAACCGATCCACTCTGTGCTTAGGGTCGCGACTACCGAAAAACCTGACCTCGACCGAATGACTGCAGCCGACTTCCCTGCCACATTCTCACAGTTCCAAGAAGGAAGTCAACCGATCAATGAAGCTAAAGCCCCAGAATGGTTAGATGCCAAAGTAAAAACCAAAGAGGTTGACATTTCAAATGACGACCGACCAAAATTAGCTAAGATTGGTGATTATTGGAATGAACAATAAACCGCTGAAATAGTAACCTTACTTAAAGAATTCCAAGACGTCTTTGCAAGGGACTATAAAGATTTGAAAGGGTTAGTTCAAGAAATGGGAGAGATGAAAATTGACACTAAACCTAATGTCCGACCTGTAAAGAAAAGGCCTTATAAACTAGCTCATAAGTATAAGGAAATAGTTAAAAAGGAGATAGACAACATGTTAGCTGCAGGTATCATCTACCCCATCGACCAGTCGGAATGGGCAAGTCCCATGGTCGTCCAGCCTAAGAAACACGACCTGACCATACTGAGAATCTGTGTCGACTTTAGGGAACTTAATAAAGTCACACTGACAGATCCCTTTCCCACACCTTATGCTGATGAAATCTTGAATGAAGTGGCAGGCCATGAATGCTACTCATTCACAGATGGATTTTCAGGATACAATCAAGTGCCTATAGAAAAGGAAGATCAGAAGAAAACCACATTTGTTTGTGAATTTGGCTCTTTTGCTTATAGGGTTATGCCTTTTGGCCTAAATAATGCACCTGCAGTTTTTTCCAGAGTAGTTGTAAAAAACTTCCAAGAGTACATCTATAAAACTATGGCAGTCTACTTCGACGATTGGACCATATATTCCACCCTAAAAGATCACTGCACATGGCTCCGACTTATGTTGGAAATATGTCGGCAGATTCAACTTTCCCTCAACATTAAGAAATGTATCTTTATGACCCCCATAGGGATACTACTAGGACATGTTGTCTGTAATGATGGTATTAAGGTTGACTTTGCCAAAATTAAAATTATCCTTGACCTGAAACCTCCAATAAACCCTAAACAGGTTCGGGTGTTATTAGGACATACCGGGTACTATAGGAAGTTTATCCGACATTACTCAGACATGACCTACCCCCTAGAAGAACTACTCAAGGATGATATAGAGTTTAAATGGACAGAGGAATGCCAAATCTCCTTCGACAAACTGAAGAGAAAACTGGTCGAAGCCCCCATACTTAGATTTCCAAATTGGTCGATCAAATTGCATGTGCATATCGATGCATCAGGAATAGCAATTGGAGCTATCCTGACTCAACCAGGAGACGATGGAATGGACTACCCTATAGTTTACAGCAGTCGGAAACTAAATAAGGCTGAAAGGAACTATTCGACCACCGAACGGGAAGCCCTGGGAATGGTCTTTGCACTTCAGAAATATCGACACTACCTATTGGATAATCCCTTCATATTTTACACCGACCATCCGCCTACATAGTCCTCAACCGGAGCAAATCTGAAGAGTTCGACATGATTTCAATTTTGATACCTCCCTCTTTCTTCGGGACGAAGAAATGTTTTGTTTGTGGGGGAGATGTAGAAGGAGCAAGTCGACATAAGTCGACTTGAACGAAGACCGACTTAGTCGATCAGCCGACTAAGTCGAGAGACCGACTACGTCGGTCGGCTGAGTAAACACAGTAGTTAATCTGTTAACTAATAGTCGTGTCAGTTCGGTGAACCGACAGGTAGTTATGATTGTAACTGTTTGTAACCTGTATATATTAGGCTGTTGAGCCACACAAGAACGAAGTTCAGTTCTTGGCTTTGTATGATCTATTGAGAATAATATAATCTGTTCATCCTATCTGTTCTAATCTCTTGTCTCTGTGTATATTTCTGTATATTTTATGTATTATTGGTAACTTTATGTGATCTGTGAGATTACAACAGGTCCCAAGAAAAATACCCAGAAGAAGAAAAACAAAGGTGATATGAACAAGTGCTCATACTGTTCGAAGGGAAATCACACTGAAAGCTCTTGTATGAAAAAGCAGATTGATATGCTAACCAATCTCCTGGAGAAGAATGGCATATCCCTTCCAGAAGGCTCAAAGAAGAGAGAAGGAGGATCAAGTTCCGATGACAGAGAGAGAGTTCATGCTCTAGTTGCTGGCACATCAAACTCATCCAGTTTTATCATAGATTCTGGAGCTTCAAGACACATGGTTTTGACTAAGTAGGCCTTCTCCTCACTGGATATGTTGAAAGGACCATCTATTGTACTAGGAGATGACTCTCTCACTGAAAGTAAAGGCAAAGGAAGGATAGAACTTGATCATGGTAACTTCAACAATGTGCTGTATGTCCCTGGTCTCGCCTCCAACCTTCTATCAGTGTACCAGATGACCCACACTGGGTCTCCTAAGAAAGTCATATTCTCACCAGATGAAGTTGAGATCACAAAAATCTCAAGTGGAAGAATCATTGCAAAAGGAGTAGCGAATCATGCCCAAAAGGTATACATGTTTTCACACTTCCTGCCTTACTAAAACCCCTCTGCTCTTCTTATCCATGCTAACGAAGCTAGCAAGTTGTGGCATGAAAGATTTGGCCATTTAAATTACAAGTATTTGTCTTATCTTAGCGAGAAATATATGGTCATAGGGTTTCCCAAGATAAAATTTTCCAAAGGAGTTTGCCAAGGCTATATCCTAGGAAAACACCCAGAGCACAAATTTGAGAAAGCCAGCCATGAGAGAATCTCTG
>LPNX010869308.1:57258-96669 GCA_001517045.1 Pseudotsuga menziesii | reverse complement strand
TATGACATATGTATGCATGGTTATATGATGATGCATGATGTAGTTTTATTTCCTATATGTGATGATTGATGTGACACTCTAGAATGTCATTAGCCATTTGGTCTTTTACACTATTGAGACTTCTGGGAACATGCATGAATGTAATGGATTCAAAATGTCTAACCAAATGTCTAGTGGGAAAGAAATTTCTAAAGAGACAAGGATCACATACATGACAGTAGTTATTCAAATGGGAGACAAGCAGTTGGGAGTCTAGGAAGACATCATGGTGACGAATACCCAAGTGGAGGGAAGTGGTCAGGAGACCAATGACACCATCATACTCATCCTGGTTGTTGGTAGAAATACAAACACACATTTTGTTGATATGGATCAACTCATGTGATAGGGAATAAATGACCCATAGAGCTGAGGAGAGATTAGGAGAGCATCTACTTTCTCTGTTAGTGAACCCAACGTAGCGATGTGAGGTAGGATCCATTTGGAGTAACCAAGGAAAGAAACTATAAGACTCATGAAAAGAATGGTGTAAATCCAAAAGGAAAAACTATAACACAAGTGTACTCATGGTATGAGACTTCAGGCATAAAAACTCTTGAGGTAGAGCCCGTTATGGGGATTCTTCAAGAGGTGGTGGTCACAGTCTGCAACGATATATGCCCCCTTGTCGAGGCAGCAATGGATGGCATATGTGCCATAACACATGGGATTGAACATTCCCTTCCATAACTTACCATTGTCTTGGTCATACACCAGGACAAGATATCCCTTGCCAAAGGTGTGAGGGTGGACGTGGGAGTCAAAAATGGGACTTCAGCTGAGTCTTGGACACTTCGATCATTTGGAGAGCAGCACGATGATACTCATTAGTCTGTTCTAGAATAATTACATGTTGTTATAATGGCAAGGTATCGGGGAGAAGCTTGACGACAAGACAGAGTGATGGAATCTGGTACTCAATGGGAATTACCGACTCTATGCCATGGAATAAGTGAAATGGGGTAAAATATGTGGTGGTATTTGTTGATTTCTGGTAGGCCCAGAGGGAGGAAAAGAGAAAATGATGCCAGTTGGATTTATGTTTTTCCACCATCTGTTGGAGCATGGTTTCGAGGATCTTGTTGACAGCCTCAACTTGGCCATTTCCCTAAGGGTAGTATGTGGAAGAGTATTGGTGTTAAAACTTCAACAAGGAAGAAATCTCTGTCCAAACATCATCCTCAAAATGAGAACCATGGTATGAGACTATCTATTGGGGTACACCGAAACGTGTGATAACATGGTTGAAAAATAATCATGCCATTGTATCAGCCTTATAATTGAATGTAGGCATGACCTTAGTCCATTTAGTGAAATAATCAACATCCACATTGATGTACTTATGAAAATCAATTAGGTAGGATTACAAGTCATGAATTCAATCACTCACTCGCTGAAGGGTTTGACTATGACTACAGGATGTAATGGTGCGGGAGGAATCCTTGATTTTGGATCAAAGAGATGGAGATTGCAACAGTGTTTGACTGCATGGATGCAATTGGAAAATATGGTAGGCTAGAAATAACCGGCACAAAGGATCTTCTGGGAGGTGGCCACCATAGGCTCCCCTATGACAGTCGTTCAAGACTTTTTTATCCTCATCATGGGTGAGGAAATGATGTAAGTTGGTATCAACACTACGATGGTACATGACATCCCCAATGGGTAGATAGTGACCAACTTGGTGTCAAATGCACTGATGATCTTTGCGGCTTAAATGGGCCCCAAATTTTTTAGTGTGCAAATACAGGAGAACTCCCCCATACCATGGGTCTTCCATAGAAATGAAAAATATGATTTCATCAGGAAGGTTTATTGTGATCAGTGATGCAATAGACGATGGAGGGAGGTCTATCAGTAAGGAATATAACACCAAATATTTGGTTCTCTTGGGGGAAACAAATTCCAATTTGTACTCCTAGAGAATGAAAATCCACTTAGCAACATGAACTTGTACAAGGCGCCGGCTCAAGAGATATTTCATGGAATTGGAATTGGCCATGACTCGAGTGTGACTCAATAGGATGTAATGGCGTAGCTTCTGAATGGAAAAGATGATGGCGAGGGCCATCTTCTCTTCATGTGGGTAGCATAGAGGGGGTCCAGAAACCTTCTGACTTACATAATAGATCACATGCTCTTGACGAGCATTGTCTTCTTGGACCAAGACTCCAGTGTTAGAATTTTTGGATGCCGACAAATAGAGGATGAAATCCTTAGTGAAGTCAAGAGGAGACAACAATGGAGCAGAAGTCAAAGCTTGATTCAACGCGTCAAAATAGTCTTGTGAATGATTATCCCAAACAAAAGGAATGTTTGTATGAAGCATTCGTAATAAGCCATGGACTTTTGTCGCATATTCGAGAAGGAAACGAAGAAGGAAGTTGGCCTTGCCTTGAAGACTCTGTAGTTGGAACAAAGTACATGGGGGGTGTAGGTTCAGAATGACTTGAACCTTCAAAGGATCAACCATAATCCCTTTGTGGAATACAATAAACCCAAGTAAATGCTTGGAAAGGACACAAAACACACTCTTGAGAGGGTTCAATCAGACATTATATTTTCAACATCGCAATAAGACTTGTCGTAAGTCATCTGAATGCTAGGAACGCTTCCAAGAGTGAGCCATGAGGTCATCTAGGTAGACTAAGATAATGTGGATAAGGTCATGGAAGTAGAACGTCGTGGCCCACTGAAAAGTGTCTCTAGCATTTTTAAGGCCAAATGGAATAACATGACATGAAAACATGCCCCAGGGGGTTGTGAAAGCAGTCTTGTACTAGTCCTCTTTCCGGATTTGAATTTGGTTATAACCGAAAAAACCATCCATGAAAGAAAAGACTTCGTGGTCAGCACAGGAATCAATGATTTGGTCAATGAATGGAGTGGGGAAGTTTTCTTTAGGACATGCCAAATTCAAGTCATGAAAGTCAATATAGACGTGAATGGTACCTTATTTTTTGTTAACAAGAACATGAGTGGAAACCCAAGTAGTATACGCGATCGGGTATATGAAAACTTCTTTACGCAGTTTCTCGATCTTGGCTTTGATAGTAGGATCCTTTAAGGGGTGAATGGGTATTGTTTTTGGTGTACAAGTGCAACATCAGGATATGTGTCAATACAGTGTTTGAAGATAGATGGATCTATCTTAGGCATATCGATATAGGACCAAGCAAAAATATCATGAAATTCCTGAAAAAGTTATTTGTAAGAAGCAAATTCTTCAGGGGAGAAATATGCTCCGAGTGTAATATATTCAACTACCTCCCGTTTAGTTCATATACTAACCTTGATGGTTGGTGAAATATTATCCATGTTTCCTCTTCAAAGGAATCAGGTGTTGAAATGGGGTTCTTAAACTAGTCTACTTTTCCATGGATAAAGTATCTAGCTTTGACTGAGTACTGGTCCGATGATAAAAGAGGTTCATCAGGGATAAAGAATGAGTGATGGTGCTTATCATCCCAAGGGTACTCAGGGATTGAAAGAGATTCAAGAATCTCCTCATCATTGTTAATACAATGCGTAGATAGATCAGAGGGATCCTCTACTACTAAGGATACAGAAGAACTACTGGAACTGGAGATCATGTATATGGTGTTTGTTGTGCCCAAGGGAGAAACTAGAGGGTGGATATCCTTGAGGACGGTAATTTCGGATTCACGGGAGTGTTTTCAAAGGTCACAAAGGGTTGACTGATACTCAGGAAATTCTAGGAAATGGTGAGAGTAATGACCATACAAGCCACAAAGTACACAAGGGTGGTTGGTTCGCAATGACTTGTTCTTAACCACTAGTGGATCTGGGATGGTGAAGACTGGGGAACCATCGGTCTCATATATAGTGTTCATGTGGGTGTGAAGGAGAGGGAACTTCGAACAGTTTTGTGTTGCATGGCCTTGGACATCGCACACTACACAAGTAGGATCTAGACATGGATCAGTCATTGATTTGGAGGCCTTGCCCCTATCCTTCTTTGGAGGAGGAGGGGAAGGCGTGGAGACAAGAGTATTCTTTGGTGGACTAGGATGTGAGTGTGACATCGTATCGATGGGTTCAACGAGAGTCAACACAACCTCGAGATTCAAGGGTGGGGTGGGTGGATCAAGGTACCACACAGGAACTCCCAGCTTAAAATTATGTAAGTTGAGAGTATCCATGACACGCTTTCTCACTATGCCAAATGGTGGAAAAAGGAAGAGAATCGTGTCGATCGAAAATGAACCCGAATAATTCCCCGATGAATGTGGTTGGGGTTGTGGGTGAGGTTGCGATGTGGTCGGGATGGTACCTAATGTGATAGTGCACAAATCTGATACGTCAGTCGGTGAAGGTGGAGGTGGTAAGGACAAAAAGGTGCCCATCATAGGAGTGTTGACAAAAAATACTGGGCCAACAACAAATAATGATGAAATATATGCACTATCAATGGCAGTATCGACCCTGAGAAGGGCATGTTACGATGTGTCCGTCCCCTTTAGATCATAGTACGTCAGTTTGCCAACACTGGAAATTTTCCCATAATGAGAGAACATCATGATTCAAAAGAGGGTAGAGGCCAAGACTAACATGGAATCATGTAGCTACGTCTTAGGTGGAGGTTGTAATTAAGTTGGGAATTGACAACCTCAATTTCGATCAAAACTGTTTTGTCAAATAACTCAATAGGAACATTTGTGAGAATCCCTTGGGGCTGAGTAGAGTGGCTATTATAGGTGTGAAGGGAGATGGTGGACGGTTGAAGGGTAGGAGATCCAAATTTCTGCCAAATGAAGCTTGACATAATGCAATTGGATTCCTTCTCATCAATAATTCATTGATGTACGACCAAATTCTGAATTGTGACCAAAACTCGGAATGTGACGATGGATGGAATCTCAGGTTCTCCTTGATCCATGTCAAAGGTGATCAATCTAGAATCATAGGGATCAACGACACCTATAGAAAAAAACAACACTTTAGGTTATGATAGACAAGTTTTAAGGAATTACAAACTAGAAATGGTTGTAGGATACTGGGCCAAGTCATCAACTATGCTATAGTTAAGAGTAGCTCTAGAAGTGGCGTTGTTTACGACACGATGCATAGTGAACCGTGGGAATCTAGAAGTCTCATCTTCAGGGGGTCTCGGTAGGTGCAGAGACATATCCAGAGTGGTAGAGGTATATTTTGTTGATGGGTTAGCAGTTTCTACAGTGGATCCATATTGGTTTCGTCTATTCTAGAGGTTGACTTCAGACGACAACCTCATAAGGTGATGGACACTAGCCTCAGCAGGTTGGGCCGCAACAGTGGTTGTGGGAGCTTGTGGGGCTAAGGGTTTGGTTTCAACCATTCCTTGGTGTGGTAAGGGGTTTTGTAGCACCATAGGTGGAGGCCCTAGTGGTGTTGGTTTTGGTGGAGCTAGAGCATCCGTGTTGGGATCATGTTGACGATCGTTTTGGAGTAATTGTTGGATGTGAGCCATGTGAGGACACTAATGAGTGTAATGGCCGTATAAGGTGTTACAGATAGAACATGAATGATTAGTCTGAAAATGTGGGTTCTTCCCAGGTCGAGCAATATGGTGGGGATTTTGTGCAAGATGTTCAACACCATTGTTGTTTGTAGGGCTGTCTTGCTAGCCACCTCCATGGGGTTGGTTGTTGCCTCGATTCCTACCTCTTTTATTATTTCCCTTCCCTTGTTTGTTATTGGGGGCAGGTTCGTTAGGGAGGTTCTATTATGTGTAGACCTGTCCCATAGAAACCAAAGGAGTCAGGGCTAGAGCCGGAGTGGGTTGTATAGGTGGTGCATAATAGACCGGATGTCAAAACCCCAAATATTCCAAAAAAATTAATTTTTTTTAAAATAGCATATATTCTTGACAAATGCAGCCGTTAACTGTTTGATTAGTTTTATATTACTAGAATTATAACTAAATGATATTTTGATTATACTTATATTTTAGGAATAGTTTCTTTTCAGTTACTGATTTGTTTTCTGTTTGCAACCACAAGGTGGGATTGTCGTGAAAGACTGGGCTTACTTCGATTCCGAGTTAATGCAATAGTTTTCCTTCTCTTACAGATATACAGGTAAGATGTTCGGGTCGCTTCTAACAAATCTCTAAAGTGTTCAATAACGATTTGCTGTACAAAAATTATTCAGTAAAAGTATATATATGCTAGTCATATTTAGTAGGCTTCTACAGGTAAAGCTTTAACTATGGTTTCTTTTAATATCTTAGTGATAGAGAACTGAATCCTACTAGTAAAGATGGAAGCTATTATCCGTCAAGAAAATAGTAACATTTTTACGGAGTACGAAACTGTTGGGTGTTTATACTGAATGCAAGTGTAAAATGCAATAGATATTTCTTTACTAGCAGCAAGCATGGTGGAATTACAACATCATAGATCCAAATTTTACTATTCATAATTACTACATCACGCCAAGATTGAATTTGTAACTGTAACTATAAAAGAGTAAAGAGTTTTAGTATCAAACCTATACTTTTCTTACTTCAAGCATTTGTAATGTTTAATACTTTATACAAGTCTTCCTTTATTACTTTAAGGATCTGCATTGTTTTTGGAATAATACTTTTATTCCATGGTCAATATTTGGATATTAAAAAAAAACACTTTTAAATCAATCCTAGATTTATTATACTCATACACTGCTTTATGAGTTTCATGGTTATACTATCAAACAAAGAAGGCTAACTTACCCAAGCTACCTATCATATAAAGACTCTTATAATATCTTCTATAACCCTTGGGCTTGAATTTGATAAAAGTCTAATTGTCCCAACGAAAATGGTTCTATGAATATTAATAGGATTGTCATTTTACCAACAAAGAAAGTTTATAAGGTTAAGAGTAAAACTATCACCATGTTCAATTGATCATTTCGTATGAATTATTACAATTATAAAAACTTTATATTATTGTTCCGTTTACTTCATTTGTGAACTAGGGTAATTTATAATATAGACAAAAAAATAGGTTTATAGATAAACTACACCATAGTACTAGTCTTACTTCTTTACTATTATATCTCGTTATAAACAAAATACATTTCTCCATACTTAAGTGTATGAGATCAATGATGAACCGATTATATATTCTAATGTTTTATAAACATCAATCCAATGTTTAAATGGTTGATTTTGTATGCAAATGATAGCTATGGTATGACGAACCCTTGTGGAATCCCCATGTTATGATTTGGGTTGTGAAAAGAAATCATTGGTGATCTTTGTCGTGGAACTATAGAGTTCCTACACACTACATGCCAATTATCAAAAGGGGTTATGTGGGCTCTTCCCAGCCATGCATTGTCATTTATAAAGGTTTGACTCAACCCTAGTTGTCATTCTCCACTGCCTTCGGGCCTCTGGCCACTCTGCAAAACCTCCTGGTCCATCTCGTTGCTTGCACTGTCTGCTAGTCATTGCCTATGCTGGTTTAGCTCCTCGTGGCTCATCTGCTGCATTGTGAGGAAGTTACTGTGTTGAAATAAATTGCTGTGAGATGTTTGGGCAGCGTCAATTCCCTTAGGGTTTCCTCCATTAGCAACCCTCGCTTGAGTTCTTTGTTGTACAGGCCGTCGCCTTAACTTAGTGTTGCCATTCATCCTTCACTTTGACAGGTTACCCAATGCTTCAGCGAGCTCCTTCTCTTCGGTGGTAAATGAAGGGCTTACCCTTCCTCCTACTGGTGGTTGTCGTGCTGTTCTTTAGTGGCCGTATTTCTATTAAAATAAATTAAGGTATGTTACAGGGTTTTTTAGCTAGTTTCTTTTCGCAACATTAGCTCAATCATCAATATTTAGTAAGGTTTTTTAATAACAGGATTATCCTTTGTTGCAGGGTTTGACCTCTTCTCTTGGCGTGGAATGCGCAAGACTTCAGCAGCTAGCTTCTCCCAGTAAGCCTGGTTTTACCCATGGCGTTCTCCTCCTTGCTAGTCCTCTAGGGAAGTCATGGCTTGACTTTGTGGTTTGTGACCCTCTTGGTTACCTTGGTTCAGTTTAGTGAACCTGAACGCTGTTTAAACGAGTTTCACTCTTTGTTTAGCAAGGGTGCTTGGATGAAGCCAAGACTGTGGGTTTTGGGTCTCTGTGTGAATATTGTGTAAACATGCATAATGATGTATTAATGTTGGTACAGGCTGTAATTTTTATTTTTGTAAAAAAAAAACAATGTTGGTAGCCGTAAGTGCTAAGGAGATAAAACTCCATCTCCAGTACATACTTTAAATTTTTGTCAGGGTTTACCCTGAACTTGGAGCTATGCGTTGTCCATGCTACTTTATTTAAGTTAATATTATGTTACTTGTGCAGTTTTGAAACAATTACTGTTTAAACTTGGCTTAATAAGCCTATCTTTCCTCGATACCTTCGAATTCTGTGAATTTTGAAAAGTACTTAATTTATTCTCTGTGATTTATTCATAGTATTCGCTGGTAGTTTTTCTGTTACTGTATTTTTAATAATATACTCGGTAATTGTTTATAATTAGTTATAATAGTTATACTATGTAAAATCTGAATGTTTTTAATGGCATACTTGAGGTTACTAACAGAGTAACCTTGATTACAGGTTTTATATTAAACTTATGTTCATCAATAATAGATTAAGTAATACTTGTTGAAAGTTACCCTACCTGGAAATTTTTATTACCTTAGTGCTAGCTCTGTTCTAAATACTTTTATAAGTATAAAAGGAAATAATAAATGTTCTCTGTTTATATAAAAAATAACCTATTAATAATGTATTTTCAGTACTTAATATTAATTATACTGCACTTCTGAATTTACAAGGGTTTTCAGTTAGGCTTTATACATTATAGTTTTAAACTCGAAGTCGAGCACTTTATTAAATGTTTACTGTAGATTATGTACTTAAACTTTCTTTTTACTTTTAATATTTCTTTTATGAATTTACTGTCAAGGATTCTATACTCAGTTTACACCTTGATTTACTAGTCATTAGGAAATTTGTAAGTTTAACTTATAATTTATACCCTTCAGCTTATACAGGGTCTTTACATTCTTACTTTATTGTATGTAATGTTCTTCAGTACTGTTATTTACCTCATAGTACAGAAAGTATAATTATTTTCAATTTGTAATTAATGTAATAAATACATTACCTGTAGTTCCATAATGGTAATACTCCTATAGTATATGTAATAAAGATTTATTGTTGTTAACACAATAAACGTATTATCTCTCCTGAGAGTACCTATGTTTCCATGATTATTATTTATTTTATTTTATAACATTCTGTTATTTATTTAATTTATCTGTTTAGTAATACTATCTGTATATAAATATATATATAAGTCATATAATACTACTTAAGTTATATCTCATATACTTATATATATAGTAATATTCATTTACCATCTAAGAGAATAGGATAACATCTTTGTAATCTAATTGAGCTCAGTCGAAAATAAAAAGAAGATTTAGTAACTAAATGACTACATCACTAACCTAAAATACAGACTAACACAACTAGGTTTTAACTGTAGAGTCTTAAAAAATCTTTATTTACTCCTACTATCAGAGTTGACCTTCCAGCATATAGAAGTTAGGTTCTTTCAAACTGGAAGATAACATTTATAAGACTTAAACAACAGGTATACTTAGTCTATCCTTTCTTTAGTACAACTATTACATTTTTCTATCTGTTCTTTATAAATAATAAAGTTACTAAGAATAAAATACTGTACAAGGGAATAGTTTTATCTATAACATAAACCATATTACTCCTGATAATAAGCAAAGAAACAATCTACTATTCTGTAATCTCATCATACATCCTTTTATAATTCTACCCCTGTGCTGGAGTATGGTCTGGTAAACTCAGATGTGGAAAAACACAGTGGGTCTTTATTCTTCATCAATAGATTCTATTACTGCTAACTAAGAACATTTATATCACTAAACCAGTAAAGTATTTATATCATAACTACAATATAACATTCAACCATTCACAGTTATTAAAAACATAAACAGTCAAGTGGTAGAACCTGTTTAAGATTTGGACAACAACAACAATGGGAGGCTATTCCTCCCTACCAACTCCTAGAGAGCGCTCAAACAGTGACTCCTCAGGACCCTTGAGCTTGCTCTGGTCTCCCTGGTTGGAACTAGGTGCAGCAATAGTCATATACCAATCTTCTACACTCAGTATGAAATCTGAACTTATCAATAAGTTCTACCAGCTAACAAGCTATAATAACCAAGTTACTACAGCAATCCTCTCAGAACAACTTCCTTACTGTTTTCCCCCCTTTCCTCAATGAATTTCTTGAATACCATTCACCTGAATGAATTCTCTCTGGAAAATATCTGAGCAGCCTCAGCTCTCTTCATTGAGTACTTTTAAAAGATTGCCTAGGTCTTTTTGGGTTAATTGTCATTTAATGAGCCACCTGCTCTGATCCCACTTTCTTGGGGGATCATGACCCCAATTATAGGGAAGTTTCCACCTGCAACTTAGGAAGTGTATGAGGATGCTGCCACTTGTCTTTTTCCCTCCACCTAGTTCCATCCACCAGTTTGACCAATAACCTCTTTTTAACAGCTCTCCCATTCTGTTGTATCCACAATTTATTTATTAATAATAAAATATTCTGAATTACATTCCACTTCTGTTGACTCTACTGAGTCATCAATTCCTACTTAGCATTAAATTTAATATAATGTCTCAGGAATATAATTAAAACAATTAACATTATTTTACAAAATTGGGGTATGTGACATACACACCCCCTTAAAATGTAACATCATCCTCAATGTTACTTATTCTTCATCCTCTGCAACCTCCTGGAATAGATTCGGGTATGCTTCCCACATCTTACTTTCCAGTTCCCAAGTAGCCTCTTCAGGACTAAGGTGCTTCCATTGCACCTTCACCTGTCCAATGGCACGGTTCCGCAGAGTAATTTGCCTCCTCCCGAGGATACAGTCCAGTTCCACCAGAATTTATCCTTCTGGTTCCACCTATACAACATTCCAATCAATCACATTAGTAGCATCATGAACATACTTTTTCAAAACAGAAATATGAAAAAAATTATGCACTTTTAAGTTAGGGGGTAACGCTAGCTGATATGCAACTTGACCAAATCTGGATAAAATTTCAAACGGACCACAGTAACGTGGTGCTAGTTTTGCACAACTCCCCAGTCTTAGGGAGATTTTCTTTGGTCTTACCTTTATAAATATGTGCTCACCCACCTAGAACTCTTTGGGAGTTCTTTTCAAATTTGCTTGGCTCTTTTTTCGATCCTGTGCTACCTTCAAATTTTCCTGTACTTGTTTCACAATCTGTTCCATTTCCTTCAATAATTCAGGTCCTAACACCAATCTATCTACTGGATTATTCCAAGAGATAGGAGTGTTGCATTTACTCCCATACAAAATTTAAAATGGACTAAACTTAGCTGATGAGTGATAGTTATTATTATATGCAAACTCTTCTAAATGCAAGTAGTCCTCCCACTTACCTGGTTGATCCTTAACATACATTCTTAACAGATCTTCTAGCACCTGATTCACTCTTTCAGTCTGTTCATCTGTCTGAGGATGGAAAGAGGTGCTGAAATTTAGTGTTGTGTTTAATCCCTTAAACAAGGACCTCCAAAAATTCCCTGTGAATTTAGGATCCCTGTTTGAAATGATAACCTTAGGTATTCCATGTAACCTAAAAATTTGCTTTAAAAATATATCAGCTATATTGGTATCCTTGTAGGTAGTCTTGACAGGAATGAAATGTGTTGCTTTACTAAACTTGTCAACCAACACCATAATTGAATCATTTTGATTCTAATTTCTGGGCAATCCAGTAATAAAATCCAAACTGATGATCTCCCATTTCCAACTAGGAATAGGCAATGGTTTCAGTAAACCAGCTAGATTTTGGTGTTCGGTTTTTACTTGTTGACAGTCCAAACATCTAGCTATGTATTTCGCTACTTCATATTTCATATTAGGCCAAAAATATTCTTTTCTTAGTATGGTTACAGTCTTTTGGTAACCTGGATGTCCTGAATAAGGTGTTTTATGAACTTCATCCAAAATCAGCAACTTAACCTTAGACACATTAGGCACATACAGTTTGTCTTTAAACAATAAAAATCCATCTTTATCTAGACTAGTATAACCTTTTATTAAGCTTTCTGTAGGTTCTTCTTTATCTGTAACTTGTAATTTTTGATAACTTTCATCCTGCTTTACCCCTTCTATAAGCTGTTCATTTAAATCAGAAGCATAAGTGCTGATCGCTGCTGTAAAATTCAGCTTTGCATTTCTGCTTAAAGCATCCACCACCTTATTTTCTTTTCCTTTTATGTGTTGAATTTCAAAATCGTATTCACTCAAGAAGGCTAACCACCTTGCTTGTCTTGCATTTAAGTTGGGCTGATCTAAAAGGTATTTCAGACCTTTATTATCAGTTATTAAAATAAACTTTCTACCTATTAAGTGGTGTTGCCACATTTTTAAGGCATGTATAACAACAAATAGTTCTAAGTCATAAGTTGCATAATTCTTTTCATGGATCTTTAACTTCCTGGAACCATAGGAAATGACATGCCCGTCTTGAGTCAGCACACCACCTAAACCGTCATTACAAGCATCGGTACATACTACGAAATCCTTATTAGGATATTCTATTCTTAGAATAGGCGCAGTTGTTAATAAGGTTTTTAATTTCTTAAAAATTTCTTCACACTTTAAGTTCCAATCGAATTTCTTGCCTTTCTTTTGCAAGGAAGTGATTGGATTAGCTATTTTTGAAAAACCTTCAATGAATCTCCAGTAATAACTGGTAATTCCTACAAATGACCTAACATTTGTTACGTCCTTTCGAACTGGCCAATATTCGATTACCCGAATATTTTCGGGATCGACTGAAATCCCTTCTTTAGTCACTACGTGACCCAAGTATTGGATTTCATCTCTAAAGAAATCACACTTGCTGAAATTTGCAAAAATTTGTTGCTCTCGCAGCTCTTGTAAAACTATCCGTAAGTGTTCCTTATGTTCCGCTTCATTTTTAGAATAAATTAAGATTTCATCGATAAACACAACAGCAAATTTATCTAAGTATTTATGCATTATATTATTCATTAGGCACATAAAGACGGCTGGGGTGTTGGTAAGCCCAAATGGCATTACAACAAATTCGTAATGTCCATACCTTGTTCTAAAGGTTGTCTTAAAGATATCCTCATCTTTAATTCTTACCTGATGATATCCTGATCTCAGGTCTATCTTGGAGAACACCATAGATCCACATAGCTGATCAAATAGATCATCTATGTGGGGCAACGGATATCTATTTTTAATGGTCATCTTATTTAGTTGACGGTAATCTATGCATAGTCGCATAGTTCCGTCTTTCTTTTCGACAAAGATGACCTGTGCTCCCCAAGGAGACACACTAGGTCGAATGTACTTCTTATCTATTAACTCTTTTAACTGTGATTTTAATTCATTGAGTTCTAAAATATTCATACGATATGGAGCCTTTGAGCTAGGTACGACACCTGGTACCAGATCAATAGTGAAATCCAGTTTCCTCCTAGGAGGTAATCCTGGAATTTCCTCTGAAAAAACATTAGTAAATTCATTTAAAACAGGAATATCCTCTATTTTTAACTTATCTTTTTCAGATTCACTTGCCTCATCTGTAATAGTTACAGCATAGGCTTTGCACCCTTTTCTAACTGCTCTTTTAAGTTGTAACGCAGAAATCTGCCTGATTATAGTTTTCCTAGGAATACCCTTAACTCTTACTGGTTGTTCATTATTATTTACGCACATAAAGGTTTTATCAAAACAGTTTAAAACTACTTTGTGCTACTCTAACCAATCCATACCAATCAGTAAATCATACGAGCCAAGTGGAAAAACATTAAGCTTAACTGTAGTTTTAAAATCATTCATAACTAAAGCACATTCTTTCACATAACAGGTTACTTTCCTTTTTGCCCCAGTGGCTAATTGAACTAACCAAGAACTATCAAACTTTTCAACAGTCAATTTACACTATTCCACTACCTGAGGTGAAATGTAACTAAGACTAGCCCCTGGATCAATTAAAATGGTTACAGGGGTTTGGTTAACCATACCTTCTACTTCCACCATGGAAGTCTGATAATCAGCTTGGCGATTCTCCAATGCTGCATTTATTCTGGGCATAGTCCTTGCAAGTTCTCCAATAGTCATTTCATCCTGCACAGTGTGAATATTGTTGTTTGACTTTTTCTAATTTGGGAAGATCGAGGCATAGTGCGGGCCATTACATTCCCAACACTTAACAGGCTCCTTTCTTTCAAAATTCTTAGTGAAATTCCCATGATTGTTGGCAGCTTCCTTGCCTTTAAAGTTGCTGGAATTATTAGAATTATTAGAAGCACCATTTCTATTTCTCTGGAAGTGCTTACCGTTAGAATAATTTCTATTCTTATTCTTCTTGAAATTCTTCTGGGGTACAAATTCTTTCTTTTTAAACTCAGGCTGATTGATGTTCTTTTTAGCCTTCCAGTTGGCTATACCTTCTTTCTTCTTGTTCTGTTCAAAACAGAAATTAGCCTTCCACATGGCTTCTTCCAGAGTCTTAGGGTTATCATACTCGATTCTGTCTTTGATATGATATGGCAGACAACTGAGAAACCGCTGCACTTTACGTTTCTCATCGACTAAATAAGGTACATACCTCAACAAGATTAAGAATTTACTGTTTAAATCCTTCATAGTCATGGATCCTAACTTTAACTCGTAAAATTCTTTAGCTCTTTCTTCATAATATTGTTCGGATAGAAATTTCTTCTTGAATTACCTTTTAAAGGTACTCCAATTAAATTCTCTTTCCTTGATCCCCTTGACTCTTTTCAGATCTTGCCACCATATGTATTCTTTTCCAGAGAGATTATAGATGGCCATTCTTGCCTTCAGCTGATTTGAATAATTGTATATCTGAAAATACTTCCTCATCCCGGATAACCAGGACTCTACTTCTTCCCCTTTTTCGGTCTCTCCGTTAAAAGTTGGGGGATTTATTTTTTTAAACTCCCCGAAAATCTCTTCATATGGCCTATACTTCTTCTTTCTGTCATACAACTTAGCCTCACTACTATCACTAGTAGTTTAATAGCTTTGTTGTTCCCTGAACCCTTCAGATGATGAATTGCTTTCAGATTTAGCTAGCTTCATCTTTTTAGATCCTTTATGATGGCTAGCTTGCTCAGATTCGGATATTTTATTCCTTCCTTCCGTCTGAAATTTTTACATCAAAATTTGGTTTAACTCTTCTTGAGTCTTCAGAATCCTTTCATTGTCCTTCTTGACTGATTCCATTTCAGTCTTCAAATCCTTTATAGTCTGCATCAGCTCTGAAGAGTGAGCAGTTACCTCTTCTAACATAGGTTCTCTAGACATTTGTCTTGTCTCAGTGTTAAGAGACTCCTCCTGAGCCTATTCTCCTATCTTCTCCATTCCTGCGTGTTAGATTCAGAAAAAGAAATTTTATGTTCTTTTCATAAAACAAAATAAAGGTTAGTACATTATTTTATTGTTCTATGGAAACAAGTTGGGTTGCATCAAGGCCTAGTATTTGAACCATGCTCTCATACCACATGTCAAAACCTCAAATATTCCAAAAAAATTAAAAAATTTTAAAATAGCATATATTCTTGACAAATGTAGCCGTTAACTGTTTGATTAGTTTTATATTACTAGAATTATAACTGAATGATCTTTTGATTATACTTATCTTTTAAGAATAGTTTCTTTTCAGTTATTGATTTGTTTTCTGTTTGCGACCACAAGGTCGGATTGTCATGAAAGACTGGGCTTACTTAGCTTCTGAGCTAACACAACAGTTTTCCTTCTCTTACAGATATACAGGTAAGATGTTCGGGTCCCTGCTAACAAATCTCTAAAGTGTTCAATAATGATTCGCTGTACAAAAATCATTCAGTAAAAGTATATATATGCTAGTCAGCTTTACCAAGATTTTACAGGTAAAGCTTTAACTATGGTTTCTTTTAAGATCTTACTGATAGAGAACTGAATCCTACTAGTAAAGATGGAAGCTATTCTCCGTCAAGAAAATAGTAACATTTTTACGGAGTACGAAACCGTTGGGTGTTTATACTGAATGGAAGTGTAAAATGCAATAGATATTTCTTTACTAGCAGCAAGCATGGTGGAATTACAACATCATAGATCCAAATTTTACTATTCATAATTACTACATCACGCCAAGATTGAATTTGTAACTGTAACTATAAAAGAGTAAAGAGTTTTAGCATCAAGCCTATACTTTTCTTACTTCAAGCATTTGTAATGTTTAATACTTTATACAAGTCTTCCTTTATTACTTTAAGGATATGCATTGTTTTTGGAATAATACTTTTATTCCATGGTCAATATTTGGATATTAAAAAAAACACTTTTAAATCAATCCTAGATTTATTATACTCATACACTGCTTTATGAGTTTCATGGCTATACTATCAAACAAAGAAAGCTAACTTACCCAAGATACCTATCATATAAAGACTCTTATAATATATTCTATAACCCTTGGGCTTGAATTTGATAAAAGTATAATTGTCCCAACGAAAATGGTTCTATGAATATGAATAGGATTGTGATTTTACCAACAAAGAAAGTTTATAAGGTTAAGAGTAAAACTATCATCATGTTCAATTGATCATTTCATATGAATTATTACAATTCTAAAAACTTTATATTATTGTTCCCTTTACTTCATTTGTGAACTAGGGTAATTTATAATATAGACAAAAAAATAGCTTTATAGATAAACTACACCATAGTACTAGTCTTACTTCTTTACTCTTCTATCTCGTTATAAACAAAATACATTTCTCCATACTTAAGTGTATGAGATCAACGACGAACCGATTATATATTATAATGTTTTATAAACATCAATACAATGTTTAAATGGTTGGTTTTGTACGCAGGTGATAGCTATGGTATGACGAACCCTTGTGGAATCCCCGCGTTATGATTTGGGTTGTGAAAAGAAATCATTGGTGACCTTTGTCGTGGAACTATAGAGTTCCTACCCATTGCATGCCAATTATCAAAAGGGGTTACGTGGGATCTTCCCAGCCATGCACTGTCATTTATAAAGGTTTGAATCAACCCTAGTCCTCATTCTCCACTGCCTTCGGGCCTCCGGCCGCTCTGTAAAAACTCCTGGTCCATATCGGTGCTTGCACTGTCTGCTAGCCATTGCATATGTTGGTTTAGCTCCTCGTGGCTCATCTGTTGCATTGTGAGGAAGTTATTGTGTTGAAATAACTTGCTGTGAGATGTTTGGGCAGCGTCGATTCCCTTAGGGTTTCCTCCATTAGCAACCCTCGCTCGAGTTATTTGCTGTACAGGCCGTCACCTTAACTTAGTGTTTCCATTCGTCCTTCACCTTAACAGGTTACCCAATGCTTCAGCGAGCTCCTTCTCTTTGGTGGTAAATGAAGGGTTTACCCTTCGTCCTGCTGGTGGTTATCGTGCTATTCTTTAGTCACCGTATTTCTATTAAAAGAAATTAAGGTATGTTACAGGGTTTTTCAGTTAGTTTCTTTTCGCAGCATTAGCTCAATCATCAATATTTAGTAATTTTTTTTAATAACAGGTTTATCCTTCATTGCAGGGTTTGACCTCTTCTCTTGGCATGGAAGGCGCAGGACTTCAGCAGCTGGCTTCTCCCGGTAAGCCTGGTTTTACCCATGGTGTTCTCCTCCTTGCTGGTCCTCTAGGGCAGTCATGGCTTGAATTTGCGGTTTGTGACCCTCGTAGTTACCTTGGTTTAGTTTAGTGAACCTGAACGCTGTTTAAACGAGTTTCACTCTTTGTTTAGCAAGGGTGCTTGGCTGAAGCCAAGACTATGGGTTTTGGGTCTCTGTGTGAATACTGTGTGAACATGCATAATGATGTATTATTGTTGGTACAGGCTGTAAGTTTTATTTTTGTAAAAAAAAAAAAAAAACAATGTTGGTAGCTGTAAGTGCTAAGGAGATAAAACTCCATCTCCAGTACATACTTTAAATTTTTATCAGGGTTTACCCTTAACTTGGAGCTATGCGCTGTCCATGCTACTTTCTTTAAGTTAATATTATGTTACTTGTGCAGTTTTGAAACAACTACTGTTTAAACTTGGCTTAATAAGCCTATCTGTCCTCGATACCTTCGAATTCTGTGAATTTTGAAAAGTACTTAATTTATTCTCTGTGATTTATTCATAGTATTCGCTGGTAGTTTTTCTTTTACTGTATTTTTAATAATATACTGGGTAATTGTTTATAATTAGTTATAATAGTTATACTATGTAAAATTTGAATTTTTTTTATGGCATACTTGAGGTTACTGAGAGAGTAACCTTGATTACAGGTTTTATATTAAACTTATGTTCATCAATAATAGATTAAGTAATACTTGTTGAAAGTTACCCTACCTAGAAATGTTTATTACCTTACTACTAGCTCTGTTCTAAATAATTTTATAAGTATAAAAGGAAATAATAAATGTTCTCTATTTATATAAAAAATAACCTATTAATAATGTATTTTCAGCACTTAATATTAATTATACTGCACTTCTGAATTTACAAGGGTTTTCAGTTAGGCTTTATACATTATAGTTTTAAACTCGAAGTCAAGCACTTTATTAAATGTTTACTGTAGATTATGTACTTAAACTTTCGTTTTACTTTTAATATTTCTTTTATGAATTTACTGTCAAGGATTCTATACTCGGTTTACACCTTGATTTACTAGTTATTAGGAAATTTGTAAGTTTAACTTATAATTTATACCCTTCAGCTTATACAGGGTCTTTACATTCTTACTTTATTGTATTTAATGTTCTTTAGTACTGTTATTTACCTCACAGTACAGAAAGTATAATTATTTTCAGTTTGTAATTAATGTAATAAATACATTACGTGTAGTTCCATAATGGTAATACTCATATAGTATATGTAATAAAGATTTATTGTTGTTAACACAATAAACGTATTATCTCTCCTGAGAGTACCTATGTTTCCATGATTATTATTTATTTTATTTTATAACATTCTGTTATTTATTTAATTTATCTGTTTAGTAATACTATATGTATATAAATATATATATAACTCATATAATACTACTTAAGTTATATCTCATATACTTATATATATAGTAACATTCATTTACCATCTAAGAGAATAGGATAGCAGCTCTGTAATCTAATTGAGCTCAGTCGAAAATAAAAAGAAGATTTAGTAACTAAATGACTACATCACTAACCAAAAATACAGACTAACACAACTAGGTTTTAACAGTAGAGTCTTAAACAATCTTTATTTACTCCTACTATCAGAGTTGAGCTTCCAACATATAGAAGTTAGGTTCTTTCAAACTGGAAGATAACATTTATAAGACTTAAACAACATGTATACTTAGTCTATCCTTTCTTAAGTACAACTATTACATTTTTCTATCTGTTCTTTACAAATAATAAAGTTACTGAGAATAAAATACTGTACAAGGGAATAGTTTTATCTATAACATAAACCATATTACTCCTGATAATAAGCAAAGAAACAATCTACTATTCTGTAACCTCATCATACATCCTTTTATAATTCTACCCATGTGCTGGAGTACGGTCTGGTAAAATCAGATGTGGAAAAACACAGTGGGTCTTTATTCTTCATCAACAGATTCTATTACTGCTATCTAAGAACATTTATATCACTAAACCAGTAAAGTCTTTATATCATAACTACAATATAACATTCAACCATTCACAGTTATTAAAAACATAAACAGTCAAGTGTTAGAACATGTTTAAGCTTTGGACAAAAACAACAATGGGAGGCCGTTCCTCCCTACCAACTCCTAGAGAGTGCTCAAAAAGAGACTCCTCATGACCCCCGAGCTTGCTCTGGTCTCCTTGGTTGGAACTAGGTGCAACAATAGTCAGATACCAGTCTTCTATAGTAAGTATCAAATCTGAACTTATTAGTAAGTTCTACCAGCTAACAAGTTGTAATAACCAAGTTACTGCAGCAATCCTCTCAGAACAACTTCCTTACTGTTTTTCCCCCTTTCCTTAATGAATTTCTTGAATATCATTCACCGGAATGAATTCTCTCTAGAAAATATCTGAACAGCCTCAGCTCTCTTCATTGAGTACTTTTAAAAGATTTCCTAGGTCTTTTTGGGTTAATTGTCATTTAATGAGCCACCTACTCTAATCCCACTTTCTTGGGGGATCATGACCCCAATTATAGGGAAGTTGCCACCTGCAACTTAGGAAGTGTATGAGGATGCTTCCACTTGTATTTTTCCCTTCACCTAGTTCCATCCACCAGTTTGACCAGTAACCTCTTTTTAACAGCTCTCCCATACTGTTGGCTCCACAATTTATTTATTAATAATAAAATATTATGAATTACATTCTACTTCTGTTGACTCTGTTGAGTCATAAATTCCTACTTAGCATTAAATTTAATATAATGTCTCAGGAATATAATTAAAACAATTAACATTACTTTAGAAAATTGGGGTATGTGACACCGGAGGAGCTGGAGGGGATGCAAATCTAGTCCTTTGGCCATAATATGAATGTGCTGAACAAGTCGGTCCATGAAGATGAGGAGTTGGTGCAAAAGGCACATAGGAAGGGGTAGTTCCGAACTGAGCCATTACATGTGAATAATGAGGGGCGTAACTGTGAGGCACATAGGACGAAGTAGCTCTGGATTGAGCCATCACACCTTAGTAATTGGGGGCGTAACTTGGTTGGGAAACACAATGGGTGTTACCAAGATGGGGTGGAATCATAGGAGAGGCTGAGTAAAACTGAGGGTGCTGGGTAATAGAGCTGATAACTCCATAATCAACATGATATTCCCCCTGCGTATCTTGGTGTAAGGTGTTAACCTAGGGAGCATCACGTATGATAGTATACAAATAGTCTGATTGGGAATATATCATATCGAACTAATGAGCCTTAATGATGTCTTATTCTTCAGTTTGTGGTTGCTCATATGCGATGTCCTTGGCTATGGAGGGAGAAAGGTTTTGAGGAACCAATCGAGGAAGATCCTATCTTCTAACTGGATCTTACACAAGCTACAGGGACTGCGGCATTCATGGATATGATCTGTGATATAGCTATGTTTTGGTGACAGGAAAATAGAATCTCCACTCCCTCGTCATAATGGATGGGTAACTGGAAGTATTGAAGGACCATCAAAATTAGTGAGGAAAAGTAAGGGTATGTAACATGAGGAAATTCTATATACCACTTGGCTGCAACACCCGTAAGTGTGTGGTGGAACAACCTCAATCAAACAGATTTATCCACAATAATGTTAGATGAACACCATAGGTGGAATGACATGATGTGATTTTGAGGGTACTATCCCTCCTTTCCCTCAAACTTAGGGATGTCTGAGGGAAACTTGGTAGGCATAGGAGGTCATTTTGGGTGGTGACAAATGGGTTCATTGGTTAACCGTGCCAAATCTGGAAGGTTGATACTAGCCATGAAAGGTAAGCTAGAGCTGAGGTTGGTTTTGGAAGGACCAACACAGGTGGAAGTAGCTGCGAGAACATAGTTCCCATGCATAAATGGGGGTGGATGAGGTTGAATTCCAATAGTAGGAAAAGTCACTAGTATGTAGGAATAGTCGAAATCGACGTGGAAGGGCCATTGCCTCCTGGTATGTGGAATGGTAGTGACAATAGTGGCTAGAATGGAACCACCACTAATGGGTGGTGGACCAACATTAGTGTGTATAGTGAAAATAGACCCACTAGGACTAGGGCCTATAGGCCCAGTGGAAGGGATACCTGTAATGATAGGTGGAATGGACATGGGCCCACTACTAAGAATCCCCCTTGAAAGGGGTCAGGACGTGTACCATCCATGGGGAGAGATGGATAAGTGAAAAATGTGTGTTTAGACTAATAGGAATCTGAATCAAATTTACAGGCCTTGTGTGGCTCCGAATGTGGTGAGTGACGTTGAATATGGTGTCGGTTCAAAGAACTGAACTTAGGGGTGTGCCACTAAGCCTATGTGAGTAGAGTGGTGGAGCTATGATGACTATATGGAGTGTTATGTGATTAATGAAAACTCAAGAGTATCAATTGCAAGCTCAAAAACCAAACTACAACCAAGTGTGTAGAAGGAGAGCGTATGAAATGGTGTCTCACAGGCCAACAATAATCTATAAAACAAAACTGTGACAATGGGTCCTAGCAAGGCTAGTCTACAACTGTGGCCTATGAGGTATGAGTGCAAGCAATATCCTAACTACAATATGGAATCCCTTCACAAATCATATCCTCAACAGGGTCATGAAATCTTAGTCAGAAAATAAAAAATGGAAGAATAATATAGGCTAAGAGAATCCCACTACCGAGAAGGACCTCTAGGTAAAAGATACCTAGAAGAATGGCCACTAGGATACATCATTCATGACTAATCCATTCGGTTTACTAACACGAATATCTTTGGCCCTCGACCCTGATTGGGTGATACGAGGAGGAATGTGAAGGTTTATAATTTAGTGCAAGATGGATTGCGGTATTCCACCCTGACTTTTAGAACCCCTTCGTTTGTGGATGACTCCTGCTGAGTAGGATGCCTCCCGAAAAAATAGCTGTGATCGTGTCAATAAAGACAAGAGGGTTTTGGTCCCCTAATGGACAACAACTATGTCTCAAGATGTGAGTGATATAGGGGTGTTTTTTAAATGCACATCCCCTAATTCCTAACTTAGCTACAATATTGGTTTGTCCTTGAGCAAGGTTACAATGCTGGTTGTATTAAGTTAATTTTAAGGATTGCTCGGTTTCATGAACCAAGATGGAAATATAATGTAGTAAAGAACAATAAATATGTTGCAAAATAATATTTTCTTCCAGAAATAAAATGTATTTGAAACAAACGAGCAGTAAAATGAACTTTAATCAAATGTAGGAAACATGCACGGGGTCTCAACCACGAATCTAAACTAGAATGGCTCATAAACGAAGTATTTGGGATCTCAAAACATAACAAGGGGATGTATATATATCAGATCTAGACAGAAAACAGGTTGAAACAGGGTTTGAGATAGACAGGGGGTTTGAAACATGAATCTGAAGCATAAAAACAGATTGAAAATTGCAGTTCGTACTTGTCAGTGGAACATGTGCAATATGGGTCGCAAAGAATAGAGGAACGATCATGATCATATCATAAAAAAGTCAACAAACTTAGGTTACACAAAACATATGGTTAAGCACAACTGGGTCACTAGAAACTGAGTCATTGTAGCGACTAGGGTCGCTCCGGAAGCTGGAGGCTAAAGGTGCAACCTAGGTCGATATTATTAGGAATAAAGGAGCGAATGGGTCATGAATTCTGACTGGATAAGAGAGAATCGACCCAAACATAACTTTTTTTTTAAATAGAGTCGACTAGGGTCAGGGGGCAGGTACTAACGCAGTAATGCCTCTGATCATTCGCTAGGGGGTTCGATCTATGACAGATGAGGGAAGAAGAGAGGAAAAAACCAATGGAAACTTGCAAAAACAAAAATCCATATGGATCGACCGAGTGGATTCACCAAAACTACAATGGGGATTTCTCATCTACTACATGCAGATGCAGCAACCTTAGATCGTCCAAAGCATAAGGAAATGTTCAATGGAATAATAGAAAATTAAAAAAATATAGCAACAACAATAACAAATGAAAGCAAATATTTTAAGGTTTTAACATATATATCAACTAACTAGTGTAAGAAAAAAAAATAAACACACCTTTCTCCTGCAAGATGGGCCACTGAAGCCATCCTCGAAAGTGGTTTCGTAGCTCCATGGGTTGGTTCTCTAGTCATCTCCATGCATATTTTTCAAATGGGGGATGGATCCAAAGTGGGTATGGAGAAATCTCAAGATACACCGTGGGAAACAGTGTGGAAAGAGGGCATTAGAGGAAATTTGGGGTCTAAAATGGGCCTTATAAGAAAACGTGCCAAAATAAGTTTTTGTGAGTTGGAATTCAAGAACCAATAGAATTTCAATAAAATAAGTCAACCATAATGGTTGAATTGACATATTTGTCATTAAAAAAAACTACCTTTTTTGTTCGTATTTTCAACATATCTCATTGTGTTTTTACTCAAATTTCGATCGGGAGAGCTCGTTGGATGCAGAATTTGATTTTGCATCCAACGAGTACCCACAATGCATACTTTTGACAGACCCCGCTACTCGAAAAACAAGAAATACCTGAAAAAACGTGATGATGACATCATCATCATGTTTTTCAAGTATTTCTTGTTTTTGGGGTAGCGGGGTCCATTAAAAGTATGCAGTGTGGGTACTCGTTGGATGCAGAATCAAATTCCACATCCAACGAGCTCTCTCGATTGAAATTTGAGTAAAAACACAGGGAGATATGTCGAAAATACGAACACAAAAAGTATTTTTTTCTTTCTTCCTCCAAAATTAATCAATATTATTTTATTATTTTAACTATTATTTTATTATTTTCCTTAGGAGGCCCATTTTAGACCCCAAAATTCCTCTAATGATAATGACAAGAAAGTATGTGGTATATCTGAGAGCGAAATGGAACAACGTTACCACAAGTGAATGAAAAGGTGTTTTGGGAGAGTCCTTCACAATGTATTTATAGTATGGTCCTATTTTTTTTTACCTGAGGTGATGACCCATGGTATTTGATTGCCCATGGTATTTATCTGTGTGTTTTTTACGCTTTCTCGTTTTTAGGGGTTTTTTATCCCTTTTTGGGTTTTTAACCTTTTTGGGGAGAGAGTGAGGGTGAACCATAATAAATGCTCATCAACCCTTCATTCGTGGGAAGGAATAATGATGTTTTGGACCATTTTTTATGGAAATACAATTGTGAAGGTCAAAAGGAAGGGAAATATGGTGGGAATATGATGTATGTATAATGGTTTAGACCATGGAGAGATAAGTGAACACTCTTTAGCATTAACAACTCCATCTCTAAATATCTCTACCACCATCATCTAGATCCCGTTATATTTCCCTTACTCTCTCTCCCTCTGTCTTCCCCCATTTCCACCTCTGAATCCCAGACCTTCTATCTCGGACAATCCCCATTCTCTACCACTACCTATCTCAAACTTTGACTCACTCTACCACCACCACTCTCTCACACTCTCTCCCTCTAATTCTCCACCTCTATTTCTCTCCTCCTACCTTTCCCTCTATCTCTCTCACGCTTTCTGTGTTTATCTCTTCCTCCATCTTCCCCTATTGCCTTCCCCCTCTCTCTCTTTGTTGAGCCACAAAAAGACCACATTTTATTCACCTTTCGTATAACATTTGTCACCATATTCCTATCTTATCCTTCCATAAAACTATTAATATCCACCATTTTCATGAATAAATATGGGTTACCTTGTTATTTTCCAAAACATTTATTTTTGAGTATTTTGAGTGATTTTGTGGTTAATTATTAAGAAAAAGAACATATTTTCATTATACTTTAAAGTTGGCTGAGTTTGGTGATGCTTACAGGTGAACTTGAAGACTTTAAGAAGCTCAAAAGTGACCACCTAGCCTCAAATTCGAATTTCATCCTCAAGATGTGGGATAATTTCAAGAAGAAGATCATGGAAATGTGGAGATGGAATATCTTATCCAAGATATCATGGAGGATTTGAAGGGATGAGTTGTAGATTTGTTGAGGATTTTGAGGGATAAGTTGAGAGAATAGTGGATCTGTAATTATGATTAGTTATCTTGAATTCATGTATAAATAGGAGGGCTCTCTCCTCATTTTGGTTAGAGGCCTCTCTAGTGGTTTGGTAGTAGAGAACCGGTTCATCTTTTGAAATAGTCATGTATTTGATCATGTTGTAATAGATTTCATATTTTAGAATAGATAGTTTGATTTCTTAATATTTTGATGTCTTGGTTATGAATTGGTTGTATTGATTTTAGGTGAGCTCACAAGCTAATGTTGATTTATTTATATCAATTTATTTTCTGCAATCTTATGCTTTTCTAGATTAGGTTTATTTCCATGTCATTTCCTGTTTAACTCAATTTCAATTAAATGTATTTTTTATTTCAGTTACTTAGAATATTAGATTAAATTATCTATACTCTGCCCCTGCATATATTTTGTCTGTACCTCACAATTTTACTGTCTCTTCGGGTTGACAATTAAATCATTGGATATATGTTATAAAATTGTTTAATATTTTCCCCAACATTTTGGTACCATTGCCGAGGAGGTGCTAAAAGGGATAAGAATTTAGATAGGTAGATAGTTCATTTTTTTTACGTAGAAAGGGGGAGGGGAAATGGTAAGACGAAAGGACGACTTCACTACAAAATTTCTGAGATTTCTATGGCACAACAGCCAGACGCATCCACTTTAGTGGGTCGCCCCATATCCTTGTTGTTTTTGCAATGTGTTTATTTTTCTGCAAAGTATTTACTTTTCCTACAAGATTGTTCTTTTATTTTCTACAAATGCGAGTTTGTTTTTATGCAAGTTTTCTTTTACAGTTTTGTAGTGTAAATTTTGGATTGCTTTCATTTTGTTTGGGCTAGCCTTTATTTCACACTAACCTGGTTTTAATTTTGTATATGTTTATTTTTGTTTTGTACAATTTTTATTTTTGTTTTTGCACTTTTTTTTACTAACTCATTTCGTACTGTATTTTGCATTTGTCATGTACTTGTTTTCATTTTTCTTTTTAAGCATTTCGATTTGATTTCAGTAAAATGTTGAGCATAATCCTAGAGAAGCTCACTCAGATCCTCGCAAAAGACGGGATCTCCTCTTCTCAAGAAGACAAGATCTTGATAGCAATCAAATATGTAAGTACTCCTCCTGATACAAACAAGGAAGAATTGACATTTGAAGAATCATGAATATCAGAAGGAGAACACCTGTTCAAACTAGAGATTGAAGAGGATGAAGAAGTGATCTCAAGTGATCATCATGCAATCGAAAGCTGCATCGAACAATGGATCCAAGTAAGTACTAGTTTAAATCAGTTTTGTTTTTGTTTTTATTTCATTAACTTACATTTTAGCACTTAGTTTCGCATATTTTTATACATCTTAGATTTTATTCTGTAAAATTAAAATTGAATTTCTGTTTAGTTTTGTTATATAGATAGCTACATTGGCAATTTCATTACACTTAGATGATTGTAAATTTCAATTAGAATAGAGTAGGTAGGTTTTAGTTCTATTTCTAATTTAACATTAGCATGTAGAATACTTTAATTTTCTTTAATGTTTTTATTTGCTAAAATTTTCATTTTTTTGTCTTAATTACTATTTTGTTTTTAATTTTATTAGGAATTAAAAAGTAATTTTAAATCAAAAAAATATTTATGAAATTTTGATCTCTTTTTATTTTTATTTTTCATTTAATAAAATTTTGTAGTCATACTAGAAATAAAAAATGCATTACGAATTAAGTTTTTATGTTTTAGAAAATAGAATAAGCAAATTAATAAACAAATAAAATTAATCAAAATCTATATAGTTTTTTTAGTTTTAATATGTTCTTTTGTTTGTTTTAGTTTTTAAAAAAATAAAAAAAAATATATATATATATATATATTAAAACAATACATGTTTTAAACATTAATATCAATATTAGAAAGAAAAATACATTAAAAACATTATAAAATAAATTAAACAGAGTGTCCATCCCTCCATGCGAAACCTGCAAACGCAAACGCAATCAACCCTTGATGCACAACCTACAGACACAAACACAAATAGCCCTTCATGCATAATAGCAGCAATTTTATCGCTAACTTTCATCCTTTGGTCCGGAAAAAAATAAAATCCTGTGTATTTCCAAAACTTTGCTTCTTGGGTGGCCTGGAGACCGTCTTTAAGCCATTTTTGTGAAACATCTCTTGAGTATCGTCTCCTAAGATGGAATTTACACATAACACACTCATCAATATCGCTTTTTGCCGCTTGACTGAAATGTGTCTATCGGTCGAGGGATTCTCTCTAAGATTTAGCTATGATTATTACTGGTGGTTACAGCCACATTCCAGGCATGATTCTCTCTGGATTATTCGCACGTATGGTTCCTTTTCAATTCTTTATGCCTATTGGAGGGAATTTCTATCCCCAACGTTTTGGCTCCATTGCTGGAGAATTTCTATCCCCAGATAATCGCAACAACCGCCCATTGCAATCTCTAGTTAAATTTAATCCAATGAATGGACTGAAGGAATTTGAATCTCCTTCCACTGATTCTCCTAGTGAATTGGCACTTGTTACAACCAGCTCACGATATGCTTGCAACAACCTCCAATCAAACTAGTGGAAACCAGCTATATTGATCATCTGCTAGAGGTTACGGGACCAAATCCCACTTTTTACTGAGCGATTCCAAATTTCATTAGGATTAAAATAACTATGCTACACTCTCTCAAACTCTTTCTTCGCGGGTGCTTGGTACTATTTGTTTTGACAGCTTTCTCTTGTTTGGTGGGATCATTTTTTAGTTCACAGTGAAAGTTTTTTTTTTCGGATCATCACAGGCAGATGATCAACTACCTACCATGAAATATTTCCTATTCACGACTCCTAGAGTGTGGATCATTGTGAACGAAAGAGGAGACAGGGATTTTAGGAAACCGATGAGGGCTATCGGGGACCATGTATTTATTTTTTAGGCCCTTGTAGAGAATATTTGTTCTGGATATGACTTTTAATTTATTTTTTGGGCAGAGATAGTTTGCATGTAGTTTTCTATACTTTAAGTTGGAGTTTGTTTGTGCTTATGGCCTCTTGCAATATCAATTTTTTTATTACATCGCCCTTGTCATAGATATAGGATCGTAGTTGAGTAGACGACTCATTGATCATGACCCTGCATGCTGCATACATTTCTGGACGTATTGTTCTGGGCGTATTCTACTGTGTAGTCAGGAAATGGAATTTAAGGTCCTTCCTATAGGTCAAAATAGCTTTGCTTCAATCTCTCGGTAGTTTCTCGCTTTTGGACTCGGTCATAGTCTTTAAATGGAATGGTTCGATCTCTTTAATGGTAGGGGATCCTCTGTGGACATTTATAACCGCATGATCCTATGTGGACATGAATCTGGTCATTCGAACATGAATCCTTGATTGTTGATTGATCCATAGTCATCACTCCAATGTTGATTACTTAAATTATGTGATCGACTCAATTTTATTTTATTTTCATTGATTAGTTGTGGAAATCATACGACAATCCCCCTAGCTCCCATATCCTTTTTAATTGAAGACATTTGGGTGCACCATAGATGTTTTTGAAGCTCCATTAATTTTCCATCATATTCGAATGTAGGATGATATTTTTTTTTATGGATCAGGTAGTTTTTATTGCGATGAAGGTGGGCATTGTACATCTTGGAATCCTTTATTTGAGTGAACAGTAGCTTGCACTTATGCATGAAAGGGTACTTACCCTTTTTGATAGATGTGTACTAAAAACCAATAAAAAGAGGCATTAGCTCGCGCATGCTCAACTGTTAGACATTTGCAATGAAAGGCTGGGGTCCTCTTTCATTAGGTTTTATAATGGCTCACATCTTATTAATGTGAAACCTCCCTCCTCTTTGTTTCCTTTCCATAGGTATGAGAATATGATTTTCCTGATTTTGTGAATTGTAGCAGAATGGAAAATTTTGAGCTCCCACATGTTTATCTAAGTATGAATGAGTTTAATACACTGGCCATCGATTGTTGTGTTTAACTCATATTTTTTCACAAAATTTCTCACTAACACCCTCCCATAGAGACAAAATGTGTGGGAGAGGGAAACCTCGACACTATTTCATACTAATGATTTCAACTAAGCAGACTGCTTGCCCAATAGAATAGAGGCATTATTTTCATTTTATTTTTAATTGTAACTTAGTGTCTGTGATATCTAATGTTGTTTGTGTATTCATGGTATGCTAAGATCTATAAAATAATATCGATCGTGAAAAGATATGAATAATATTTTAATGTACGATATGTTCAAAATAACTGGATATACATGGAAATAGAAATAATTCTTGGAGTAAATAGCATATCCGAAAAAGATAAATTAATTAAAATAACATAGGACTTTTGGATATCATAGTGCAGATATTTTGTTATTAATAACAAGTGTTGATAATAAATGTTTTTTGTTGTATGAAGGAGGTAAAGTCCTGTAAGCTAATGTAAATAAATACTGGATAAGTAAAAAAAGTCTGCGTTAATCAATAGAAAACATTTTGAACCATCCATAAGAGTTTGTTCTGTTTAGTTCATTCTTCCCTTGAACGCTCTTTAGAACTATTTGATGAGGTGTTTCCTAAGAATGGACAGGCGTTTATAGCCTTCATAGATAGATATTTTAAAATAAACGTGTAGAGAAAATATTCATGAGTGTCCACAATCATGACAGGTGAAAATTAATATGCATGATTATCACAAGAACCAATCACATATCTCTATCACATATTGTTGGGACAGGAGTTTTATGCTAATTCCACATTTTGATACGTGTATCACTCAACATGGAGAAAAGGTATGAGATGAAGGGTTTTAATAAACAAAATGTAAAATTAGAAGGTTTTGTCAATTCTGGTCCAACAAAACATTGTGCCTACTCCCTAACCTAAGTCAATCAATAAAACATTATATCAATCAAGAATTATTTACTCTAAGTGTAATTTTGTAATATTGAATAAGTTATCATTGGAAGTCTCGAGCTTAATTGACGAGCTAAATGATTTAGATACACAAAGATTTGGAAAAATCCTATACCTGTCTGAGTACATTATTTGTTTTCTTTCTTTGTGTCTCGCAAATTGTTTTTTTTTCTTTGTCTCGCATAGTGTGTGTCAGAATCGATATAAGTTTCAGTCATTTTCATAGCTCATTACACAAAGCCTTCCATTGAATCCGTCAAGGTTGGATTTTGATTGGCCAACATTTGAAACACTCCTTTGGCATTTTTCATTATTAAAAATGTTCTTTTTTGGGGGGGGGAATTTAATTCCAACTCTCATATTTATAATAAAATGAGAATTCTCTGTACAGAACTATACCCATTCCGATCATTTCTTTCTGATAGATAGCCATATTCATAAGAACTGAATGAATGGATTTCTTTCTAACAAAGTGTTCTAATTGTATGGCTCGACAAGACTCCAATCGAGTAATTTCCAATGGATAGCATGATAAAAGACTTATTTGTTTGATGGACTATTGCACTTATTATTGTTATTAGAAATACCATTAGAAAATGGCAAAAATATCGCCATTGATTGTATGATGAATGAAATTTACTACACTAAGGTTCTTATCTACCAGAAATTAATTAATGAGAAGGAAAATTAAAACATTATGCGGTTTCCCTTTCCATTTTATAAGATTCGGCGTGTTCTTTGAAAAAACATGTATTTGGTTAGGCTCCAATATTCACAATCCTTGCAAATAATGAATTTACACATCTTTTATTTAAACAGTCAATATCATCATAACAAAATAATTAAATTCAAATTCCTTTGAATAATGTCATCCCAAATTTATGTAGGACACAAAAGACAAATGAGATAATGATGTAATAATGTTATAAACCAATGGGTAAATAATATTCATATGCATATTATTATGTGTTAAGAGTTACAAAAGACTCATTAATAGAATATTATAAAACAATCCTAAAGCCTTTCATGATTTTTTATTATAACGTAACTTTACTTTATTTGTGGAAAATAATTTCAAAAGATAAGAGATGAAAACAATTTTGCAAATATATCAAGTTAATAAAGTATCAAGTGTTTTAAAAATAATAAAGATATTTATTAATAACTTACATATTATATTTGTACAAAAATTAGAAAATAAAAATTCATAATTTTGCACAAACATAATAGAAAGATAGAAGAAATTTTTTTGAAATATAAATTTAAAAATATTCCTTTGATACTTATAATAATTTCCCTTAAATCCCATTATATATGATAGGAACATATCTTTTGCTAATAATGTAAAAATTTGTCCTTAGAGTTATGTTGTAAAAATGAAATAAATAAAAGCCTAGGATTTGGATCTACATTGGCTTTTATTTTTGCACAGTGGAACCTGGCACATGTTTGGTTTGGGGGAGGTAGGTGTTTGTTTCAAGCTCCCAAACTTGTCATAAAAAATCACTTGCGTGATCATTAAGATAGTCTGCTTTTAGGGGGTCGACCAACGAAAGGGTCAACCCTCTCTCTCTTTGTTTTCTCAATCATTACATGAAGACACATTAGGATGTAAAAACTCTGATTTTTGTTTTTATTGCAAAACAATTGAAAACGTAGAGAAAAAAATCACATTGACATAATAAAACTTATACATAAAAGATTAAAATAAAAAAAACACATAAAAATTTGTTTTGGTAAAGTCAAATTTAGAAATAATAAAAGGATTATGATAACATCACAAAAATAAAAATAAAATAAAATTGAAAATTAAAAACATATATAAATAAATAAATAAGCATTTAGGTAACAAATAAAATCATAAATGAGGAATCTTCTCAAATTTTATGTTTGATATGCTAACTTGCTTTTGCAAGTCACTCAGAAATAGGTTTTGACATGAAGGGTTGTTATTTCCATGTATAAAAGCATTGTATTTATTCTCTTCGGCATGGTTTGTTAAGCACATATTTTACTATATTTTCAATGCTCTGACAAGTTTGTTGCAGGAAAATCCTAACCTTCTGTAGATTTAAAGATGAACAGATGGCATGCAGAAGTAATTTCCAGAATCCCAGAAAGTTTTCAAAAAAATGTTTCATTGAAAGATTGAAGGAGTTGAATTTACCTTGTGTATGGCATAACATTTGCTGCCACAAAGAAGCCTTTTCGAGACCAATTATGCCATGTCATGATTACTTACCCCTTTTCCTTCCAATCTCATCTATCATCCATGTCGGAGTCTACTTTTTCACTACCTTATAGATCATGATTTCCCGCATGTCTACCTTTCTGAGTCCCACACATTTTTCCTCATTTTCAATTTATCTTTTTTCCTTATAAATAAAACCATTCTGCTTCCTTTCCATGACTACATTGCCTTGTTATCCCTTCCATAAAAACTATTTGACCTTCATATCTTTCATCTATAGTCCTAGCACTCATTATGTACAACTCATGTTGACTGATGTGGGATTCCATAAGGCCCACCTTTCAACAAGTCTTTCCCCATTCACCTCAGCACCTTATCTGGGATAGAGACTAGAGCTCATTTTTAGTACCTTGAGGCTTGCATGCCTTAATGGCAAGTTCCCTCGCTGATAATCATGGGAATACATCAATGTCCCTTGATCGTTAAATCTTGCAAGTGGCTTGATAGCAACTCTTTTATTCACACTTTGCAAGATGTACTTAGGTACCTTGGCACTCATTTAAATCAATGGTGATATTGCCTCACATTGGTTAATGAAATTCATCAATGGTCGGTAAGAAAATGAATTATTTCCATGTTCGACATTGACACATTTATTCACATGGTAAGAATTGTACCATCGATTTTTGTAGCAGGTGAAGACTATATAGTTTGCATGACTCCATCAGCAGTTTTACAGTAGTATACTTCCATCCATATGAGAGTAATACCTTTCTACTTTGATCTCTCATCTTCTACTTCATCCAACCAAGCAGCAGTTTAGATCCTTCACTTTACATTCTATTATTCATCAGTAGCAACCACATTCCTATTGCATAGCTCATCAACTTTTTGGGTAAGTGGAGGTATGTTGTTTTCTAATATTTAGCCATGTAATTCCTTAAATGCTAGAAAATAAATGAATTTTAAAAATTCCCTAACCCCATTGCCTTTATCCTTTCTCATAAACCTAATACATCTTAAGTTGGGAGGGGGGACTATTCATTACCATTTTACATATTCATCATCTCATTTACCCTTAACCAAAATGTCTTTCCCAAACTATCTTCTTTTTGCTATATATCTTGGCATGATTCATAATATGAAGAAAATGATTTATAATATACTTTGATGGTTCATCATTTTCAATGCATGTATACTTTTAAAAATCTGATGTATTGCAGCAAAAAAAAAATACAAGTAAAAGAAATGAATGTTGTTACCACAAGAACCAACATTTTTTATACTTATGGTTGTCACACAAGAACCAATCACAAATATATATAAAGTAAAAGAAAAAGTTGCTGCCACTCATGCATTTTAAATCATGGAATTATTTACTGTTACATACCATCATCATGTGAAGCCCAGCTACAAAGCCAAAAGTTTTAAAGAGAATCAATCCATAGTTGCATGAGGACATGCAACCAGTCAAGTTCGGGGGGATGTTAAGCCGCAAAAAGACCACATTGTATTCACCTTTCATATACCATTTGTCACCTTATTCCTATATTATACTTCCATAAAACAATTAATATCCACCATTTTCATGAATACATATGGGTTACCTTGTTATTTTCCAAATCATTTATTTTGAGTATTTTGAGTGAATTTGTGGTTAATTATTAAGAAAAATAACATATTTTCATTATACTTTAAAGCTGTATGAGTTTGGTGATGCTTACAGGTGAACTTGAATACTTTAACAAGCTCAAAATTGACCACATAGCCTCAAATTCGAGTTTCATCCTCAAGATGTGGGCTAATTTAAAGGAGAGGATCATGAAAATGTGGAGAGGGAATATCTTATCCAAGATATAATGGAACATTTGAAGGGATGAGTTGTAGATTTGTTGAGGATTTTGAGGGATAAGTTGAAAGAATAGTGGATCTGTAATAATGATTAGTTATCTTGAAGTCATGTATAAATAGGAGGGCTCTCCCCTCATTTTGGTTAGAGGCCTCTCTAGTGGTTTAGTAGTAGAGAATTGGTTCGTCTTTTGAGATAGTCATGGATTTGATGTTGTTGTAATAGATTTCATATTTTAGAATAGATAGTTTGATTTCTTCATATTTTGATGTCTTGGTTGTGAATTAGTTGGATTTATTTTATGTGAGCTCACAAGCTAATGTTGATTGATTTATATCAATTTATTTTCTGCAATCTTATGCTTTTCTAGAATAGGTTTATTTCCATGTCATTTCCTTCTCAACTCAATTTCAATTACTTCTATTTTTTATTTCAGCCTCTTAGAATATTATATTAAATTATCTATATTCTTCCCTTACATATATTTTGTCTGTACCTCACAATTTTATGCTCTATCCGGGTTGAAAATTAAATCGTTGCATATATGTTATAAAATTGTTTAATATTTTCCCTAACAATATTTTTACCCCATCGCTCTCTCTCCCTCTCCCTCTCCACCTCTCTATATCTACATCTGTCTTTCTCTTCTTACTCTCCTTCCTCCATCCTCTCTCTCTCCCCCCCTTTCTCTCTCTATATTCCAAGGTCTCTTCCCCTGTCCTCTCTCTCTCTCTCTCTCTCTCTCTCTCTCTCTCAATCATGTCTCTTTCACTATCCCCCTATTTAACTCTCCCTCTACATATCCCTCTTAATCTCCACCTCTCTCTCCTACTTTATCACCCATACATCCACCCTTGTATCTTCCCCTCACTCTCTCCCACTCCATATTCCCTATATCCTTCCCCCCTCTCTCCTACCCCATATTACCTATCTCCTTCCCCTCTCTCTCATCACACTTCCCCATCCCCTAATATCATTTTGTTTCTCCATATGCAAGTCCCTCATTGAAATAGGAGCACACACACACTCTACGAGCACATGCACATTATAGGAACTTTCTCACATTCGTAATTCATCTGTGCACTCTTATGAGTGTGCGTTTTTAGAGCATGAACATTTTTTTAAATTTGAATTTCATAAGCATGAAAACTATGTGTTTATTGACTAAGTTGGTTGATATTTAGGTTTGGGATGACAAACCTAGTGCTTAGAACTAAAAATTCATGGAAAATTCTCATTTCAGGATATTTCTCTATATCTTTTTTTTTTACATTATTTTCTATAGTCTAGACAATTCTATTGTCAATGAAACAAAAGACCCATATAGAGTCGACTATGTAAATTACAAGTATATAATTTAAAAAAAATATTGTTTATGTTAGAAATACAAGATCATAGAACAATAGCATAAAACAAGCTATAAAAAATAAAACACATAAACACTATACACGATAGACACCAATATACGTGGTTCACCCAATATGGGCTACGTCCACAATAAATTTTCATCCCTTTTTATTATACCGTCTAGAAAAATGAAGGGATAAAACATGCAACACATCCACTGCAACTTCCTCTCCACTCTCTCATAGTCTCATCTTTCACAATATAAAAGAACTGCAATACAATTCCTCATACAAAATAGGGTTTCCTTCTAGGGATAAAACCCCTAACATAACTTCTACCATCATATTTGATATCTAAGGAACGGTTCATATTGACTATGAAATTACAACATTTTACAAGGAACCCCCCCACTGAGAGGTGTGTATAGTCCAACTACAATGCATATAAAACTAGGGTACAAACTCAACTAAACAATAATATCTCTGAATGAAGAATATAATCAGGATCCACAACCAACAATTTACTATTTTTAATATATTTTATGCTTGGCATATACCAACATATTAAAAAAGATACCTCCTTTGTTTTGTATATAATTTATTTTCTCAATCATTTTTTACCAAAACTATACGGTGCACTAGAACACACTAAGTACTACAATCTAAAAAAAATGATAGTGTTAAGATCCCTTTAGGTTGCACTAACAAAAGGCCTTGTCATTTCAACAATGGAATAACTTTTGTAGTTAAAAATATATATATAAAATTAAGAATATATTTTTTGAAAAAAAAACAGTCGTGCACTAAATCAATTTGTTCTCTACATCTCTAAAAATATTTGTAGAAAAATCCCATCGTTTAGGTACTACAAGGTTTCACTAACATATATACACTATATTTTGCATGAATCATCCTCTTCACTCTCTCATAGTCTCATCTTTCACAATATAAAACAGCTGCAATACAATTCCTCATACAAAAGAGGGTTTCCTTCTAGGGATAAAACCCCTAACATAACTTCTACCATCAAATTTGAGATCTAAGGAGTGGTTCATATTTACTATGAAATTACAACATTTTACAAGGAATCCCCCACTGAGAGGTGTGTACAGTCCACCTACAATGCATATAAAACAAGGGTACAAACTCAACTAAACAATAATATATTAGAATCAAGAATATAATCAGGATCCACAACCAACAATTTACTATTTTTAATATATTTTCTGCTTGACATATACCAAAATATTAAAAAAGATACCTCCTTTGTTTCGTATGTAATTTATTTTCTCAATCATTTTTTACCCAAACTATATGGTGCACTAGAACACACTAAGTCCTACAGTCTAAAAAAAATGATAGTGTTAAGAGCCCTTTAGGTTGCACTAACAAAAGGCCTTGTCATTTCAACGATGGAATACCTTTTGTAGTTAAAAACATATATAAAATTAATAATATATTTTTTGAAAAAATAGTTGTTTACTAGATCAATTTGTTTTGTACATATCTAAAAACATTTGTAGAAACATTCCATCGTTTAGGTACTACAAGGTTTCACTAAAAGATATACACTATATTTTGCATGAAGCTTAACATACCAATGTTGGGAAAACACAAATTTCACCTAGTTATACACAATTTCTATAAATAAAAATTATATATTTGGAAACCTAATTATTTTTCCTACATTTCATATTTTTACACCATATTCAAATTCATTGTGGAAGTATCTTGAATCATCCTCCAATTTAACACATTGTTGCCTTAGATACCTAATTATCTATTTGTTGAAAGATAGGTAATTCTGATAAAAGTTGCAAGAATCGAAAACCAAATTACAAAAATAAGTTAATCAACTATCTAAAATGGTGATAGGAACGCCCCCACCCCCAACTCAATGCAGTGATAAGTACTTGGTATGTGATAAAATCACTATCACACTTAGAATGTATTGGAATTACTTTGTAATTTCCTACAATGAGCTAGTGATGGATATCAACTCAATGCAGGATATCAAGAGTACACTAAATGAACTGAAGAACAAGCCTAAAATCACTCATTTGGTGATCAACATTTTGATATCCAAAAATAATGAATAATTGGAGGCAATAAATATTAGAGATAGAACAAAAACTATCATGGATTCCATCAAGCTCATAACTAAGAAAGGCTTACCCCAACATGCTAAGAGGAAAGTAATACAATTCTCAAGGGATGTGGTTTCTTTAAAATCCCTTTTTAAATATGTACTTAATATGGGATTGCATTCTCTATAGAATGGGAAGGGGGAACTTTATGCCAAGAACTACTATTTTGAGTTGATGGAAACATGCAAGAATAATGACATCAATTTGCGGACATAAATGGACTCCTCAAGGGTTAGGTTATTATGGAAAACTCAAATAAAATTTCGAGCTGTTGGTACATATGTAGGTCATATATAAGAGGATCATGCCCCATCCCACTTATTCACATTATACTAACTTGGATATAACTATAAGGGAGATGAAGAGTTACCGAATTCCTATAGTGAAGAATTGGAAAGACATTGAAAAGTAATCTTCCTCTTCTTTTGCTCAACAAACTATTTTGACAAAACTGTAAGGGGACTAAGGAGCATCATCTTCATAGCTAATTAAAGATATAGGTCAACATCCATAATAGTATTTGATCTCATTTCACCACTTGGTAGTTATTCGCGAATAGAAAAGATCTAGTAAAGGAGTCATTTATCCAAGAACAAGAAGCAACAAATGGAATAACAATTTACCGCTAACAGTATAAAGGAGAAAAAATGCATCAAAAAAGGATCATCATTTTTCATGAGCAAATTATGACTCCTCCTTGGATTGATTGATCAATTGAGCTTATAAGAGACAATGTCAAAAAATTTGATCATTTTGGGGATATTAAGATTCAAACTTTATTTTATATATGTATGTAATCTCTCCATGCTTTGTACTATTCTATTGTATATCCACCACTTCCATATTGCTATGTAATTTCTAGTTTTAATATAATAAAAAATCTTCGGGGAAACCCTTTATCCCATTTTATGGATCATTTGATGTGATTAACGTTTTTATGCTAAGATAGGATGGAGTACTTATGGTATGTTATATGTGTTGAAATATTGTAACTTCAAAGGATATTATAAATGTATATTGAAGTACACCAAGGGAGATGTTCTATTCCTCTCTCGGGATGTTATTATTGTAATTGTTAATAATAGAGTCATGAGGTAA